>VZDJ01000302.1:7657589-7998139 GCA_008694505.1 Cyanoderma ruficeps
AAAAAAAAAAAAAGAAGAGATGTTTTCAAGGCGAAATAGTCCAGGGAATGGAAAATACTGTGAAAATTTTTCAGATGGAGGCAACAGGGCTTGCAGTCCTCCCCTAGGAGGACTTTTGTCTTGGAATAAGCACCTTTACCTCTTGTAACCCCGGTAGCCCACTTGCCTGGTTTGAGTGATTAAAGTGATTGTTTGCACTAGATTTGAGGGTGGGGTCAGTTCTCCCCTCTTTGCAGCTGCTTTGACAACACTGGAGTAAAATAACTTTTGCTGTGTGAGATGTTTGTTTCCTGTCTATCTGTCTATGACTGTTTCCACTTTCCTCCTCAATGAGGAAAAGACCTATGGTTTGGTTCATAGAAACATGCTTTAATATTTAATTAGTATTGAATTAAGTTTTCATTCACGTCCATGACAGAAATTTTTTTAGGGTTCTCTTAACAGTTCCCATGCTTCCCAAGTGGTGCTTGAGGGGGAAAAAAAAAGTATCTATATATACTTGCATTTTCTATAATTTTGAGTTAAGGTAGTAACTTTTGAAGTTGACCAGTTAAATATTAGACACCATGCTATTGTGCCAGTGCATAATAGCACTACTGCTGCACATTGAGACTATGCCTTTTTGGGTAAAGAGGACACTGATGTTCTGATTTCCAATTCTGCTGTCAGTAGTAATGAATTTTCAATATGTTACTGAAAGGTCTAGGAAAATTGGAAGGCAGAAACTGGCAGGTAAATGTGATGAATTTATTTTGGCCTTACTGTTGGATAAAGGAGAGCTGGAAAAGTCAGAGCTTGCCAAACAGAGCTTCCTGGCAAGAAAAACTTCCATACCTCAGATCTTTGGAAAAAACACTCAGTATAACTAGATGTGATACAAAAATCTCTCTCATTGCATCTGGGAAATCGTTTGCAGCCTGCTGCCATCAGTCCAGAGACTGGAATGTTCGTGTCTCTGCAACTGATTTGCATCCTGGGCCAAGGCACAATAACTAAGATTGACTATCACTGATGGATCTCTGTGTCATCCTTTTTTTGTTCCAAGTCTGGTGATTACATAGAATTACAGTGTATTTTGTCTTTTTATAGTTCAATTTTTTTTAAATTAGCGTTCTCCATTTCTGTTGTACCTATGTGTCCCAGATGAACCTCGGCTCCCCACATTCTCTGGAGTGTGGATGAAGACCTTGCAAAGAGCTTTGTGCCAGCCACACAAACTGCATTCCAGATTGATACTTCCAAAAAGTTCAAAACAAGCTTACTGTTTTTGGTTTTGTTTTTTTTTAAATTTTAGTGTTATAAATTACTCTGGTTAATCTTACAGTTTTAAGGGCTTTACATTTTAAAAGATTTTTGCAGGGTCTCATGGTGCAAGAGCAATATGATTTTACGACTGGTGAACTAACTGTTATTTCAGATTTCTCCAGTTTATTTGAAGGAATCAAGGAGACCAGATTGGCTGGAGGAGTTAAGTTACTCGTATAAGTCATTCTAAACAGGAAATTAAGGAGGAAAAAGCACCCTGCTGTGAGAAGAGTAATGCACTGTGAGCCAGTGTTAAAGTGCAGCAAATAGGAAAAATGTGGTGTGGCACTACTACATGCTTATAGTATGACCTGTGTATTGACTCCATTTATTAATGCCACATAATAAATATGCTTGCACAGTTCTGAATAAATAGTACTAGCAATCTGCTAAAGTAGTACTGAGCATGAGTATTACTTGTCATCAGAGGTTCTTTTTTATATTGGCAATAATTTTTACCAGGTGATGGAATTTTTTTTTCTGACCATACAAGTGTAGTGGATTAACAAACTAAAAACCTGTATAGTTTCTCAAAGAGGGGAACAGATTTATGGATATAAAGTATTTTATTTCTAGTTCGTGGTTCAGATGTGGTGAAGAAATGGTCTTTTGTATCCTTTCTATCTCTTTCCAGCTTGAGAAATTTTTAATTCTTGGGATAGTTAAGCAGTCAGCTTGGCTGTTTGGAGAACATATTGTTCTTCAATACAAGCTGACTCCTCCAGACAATGGCGAAGTGAAAAAACAAACTAATATTGACCTTTTGATTTTCTGTAGTTTTCCTAAAGTCACTTATTTGATAGCTTAAGTCTTCATCTGTGGTAATCATGGAGGCCTGCAGTTGTTTCCTATTTGTGTTTTTATTTTAGACGTAATTAGAAATACAGTTTTGTTGGAAGGCTGCTTGAAGCTATTGCAGGTGCTCTTTGTGATACTCTGCTGCTCAGTGAAAAGTTCCAGTACTCAACTGCTACCAGTTGCATCCTTTAGCTAAGGTAATCATTTAGGTTATTTGAATACTAATAAAATAAAAAGAGAAGAGGCTTAAACTTTCAGATGCTGTCCCTACTTTCACCCATCTTGCTTTTTGTAGGAGTGCTCCTCAAGGTCTGGGTGTTCAAGTTTGAGGGAGCCGAATCAGGAATCTGGCCTGCTTGGGAGAACATATCCCTGTTGTTCATACTGCATAGCTGTAAGGTTTTTTGGCTACCAGAGTGACTCCTATAAAAAAGCTGTGCTTTCCAGTGCCAGTTCTGGTTCTGGAAGCTCTGTAATGAGATGCCTCTTAAAAGTAGTTAGGTAATGAGACAGAATCCCTCAGCACTTTCCAATTTCTCATCCCTGGAAGGGAAAAGTTGAAGTTAGTTATTTTAAATTCACCCTGATTTATTTATATGCTGAATCCTTTTTCTTGGTGAGGACACATATTGCATTCTGGCATTGCTACCTCACATATGGCTCAAGAGGCTCAGATCAGGTTTCTGAACATGGAATTAATCCCATTCTCTGGCTATTTCAGCATCCCTTCCATCATCCTGCACTGTATCAGACCAATGCCAGGTTTCCACTGTACTAAAACTTAGAAGAGTCTAATAATATTAACCCTACCTCCCAGCTTTCTGCATGAAGGATATTAAGCAGTGCTTTTGTATCTTGTTTCTAGAAAATAAGACAGGGAGTGTAATAGCATATTATTAGATGGCAATACTTAATGGTTACAAGAGGGTTTAGGGGTTTATTTAAAAATAAATTTAAATAATGTCAACTTACTTTCTTCACAAAGTTAGTCCTGACTGAAATAACACTGTGTACAGTTGCCCTTGGAGTAAAATTTAAGGGAAGATTTTTTGTTAATCACTATTTTATTGTTTGATGTATTTAATAGGTGATCAGTGCTAAGATTGGTAATAGAGAAAGTGAATTTATTAAAGTGAAATAAGTTGTTAATTTTCCACAAAAGAGTTTTAAGACTCCTTTTCTAAGATTTAAACATGATATTGATACACAAATATCCATTGAAGTTTATCTGCTTGGTTTTTTTATCAGGCTGTGGAATCAATCTCACTTGCTTTGGGACCCAAGCTTTAGAGACCCAAGTGAGAGGCTTAAAAATATTGAAGATTAAACTTTCCAATATTTCTTTTAAATCCTGTTTCCTCTTTGGTTGTTATAGCATGTTCCAAACATGACTTCTCTACGTTTATCAACTCCATATATCTATTAACTGTTTATGTGCAAAAATGTACAGGTGCAAGTTCTGTGATAATGTGACATCAGTCAATATTAGTCACTTCAGATGTTACCTATTCTCTGTCTGCTAATCCAAAAAGGTAAATCTATGTGACCTAGCAGTTAATCTGAAGTAGGTGACCATGTAATTGTTGCTTATTTATGTTGTTTCAGTTATT
The DNA here is from genome assembly GCA_008694505.1 of Cyanoderma ruficeps. Lineage (NCBI taxonomy): Eukaryota > Metazoa > Chordata > Aves > Passeriformes > Timaliidae > Cyanoderma > Cyanoderma ruficeps. The sequence continues at coordinate 7,661,303 of VZDJ01000302.1, forward strand.
ACAGAAAGTTTGTAAGCTTTACTTCAGAGGCTGGGCAGCTCTGTATCTTCAGTCCTCTTGCTTTTCTGCTGAGTTGGTACCCCTCCGTTTTGCCTAGCAGGATATTATTTTGGTAACAAGTAAGGAGTGCATTCCCAAGCCTATTCTCCTCTGTCTTTATTATATTAATTTGTGTTTAAGCGTGAATGTGCAGTAAAGCTGGCAAATTTTCAAGGGATCATAGTAGTTCCTTGCATAATTCTGATCCTGTTTTCCTGTAATGGAGCATTTGCTCCCCAGAAGAGCAGTGCTAAGGAAAATGTTCTCATTTTCACTACTGCTGTTTCACTGTGATGAATGTTTATGAAAACTGTATAAGTGATTAGTCAGACAAATACAAATTGTACACAAAGATAAGGGTTGGCTTTTATGGAAAAAATGCACCTTTGGAATCACATAGTGTGAAAAATAATTTACAAAATTGTAACAGAAAGGAGGAGAGGAACTCCTGAAAATACCTGTGCTGGAAGATGTGTCTCTGTTTTGGAAATGCAAAGCTCCAATAGGTGCCCCTGAAGATGGACACCTGTGCTAGGAAAACTGCCTAGAAAGTGTTTGAGTTGTCTCCTGAGATAACAAGTTTGCATGTAACAGAAGTAGGAGCTGAAGGACTTGAAAGTTTTTCAAGTTTCTAACTTCTATCTTTTTCAAACTTTATTATCAGGGAGATAGAACTCCTTATGCTCCACAGCTGTCAATACAAAAGATTTTAATTTTCATCTGTAGTATTCCACTGACATAAAAATATGATTTAAATATAGCATTGAAACCCATGATGGGTTTATACTTGTCATTGCTTTTTGTTGTCTTAGTCATCAATCTATTTCTTTAGCTACTTCAAAAGGGCACCACTAAAAATTGATGCTATTATTTTTCACTTAAATATGACTCTTGTTGTGAAGCATCACTGCTTGTCACAGTCTGGGTTTTTCAGTGGCTGTAACTGAAAGCTAGAGCTAAACCTTTGTTTTCCCAGAAGCTTTATGCAACTGAGGTCAGATGCTGGGAATTTGGATTCCCTTGTCAACCCCCATGGCTGCTCCCTCTATGTCATCAGGCCTGTATCTTTGGGTTTAGTGGCCCTTTTGAAAATGCCAGACCATTTTAGGATGCTTATCATACCATGGCCATGGGAGTGGGGTTTTGCCTCTGGGTGGTTTGGTCTTTGTGGCTGCACAGCTGTTGTTACAAGGATGGTGGTACTTTCCTCTGTGGAATCACAGTCAGCTCTCACTCACATTTATATAAATAAAGTCTCCATCTTGATCTCACTGAGGATAACAAAACTGTTTCTCTTTGATTGTAACATCTTTTGTTACAATCTGTTGTTCAGTCTGTAAATTTTTAAGATAGAAGTATACAAGTAATTGTTCATATTAGGATTAACTGAGATTGAGTTGTTCAGTATTTAGTCAAGTCACTAAAGAAATGCTTAGGATTCACAATGGTGCAGCACTTTTGGGAAACTCTCATTAAACTGAAGTTTAATGAGTTAAGTGTAAAAATGATAAACTCTGATATAGAATTGATTCATGAATATCTTACCTTTCTAGTGCACTTGTCACACAAATATGGTACTTGACACTTCCTTATTTCATCATTTGGGATCAGAATTCTCTGGGTTTTCCTTAGTATGTCTTTCTCTTATGTAAAGTGTTATCACTGCTTCCCTTATTTTTGTACCTTAAAACACTGACTGTTGTTACTAAAGCTTGCATTTCTGGTTTTTTTATGATTTTAGAAGAATCTGAGTTTATATTACAAACGGTAAGATTTTTGGCTTGAATGGTAACAGTGAAAATTTTGGTAATATGAATCCTAAAGAGTCAAAAGCTGAAGGCAATGGAAGCAAGGCTGTTAGAAACAAAACAAACACAAAACCCCCGCGAAACTACTAACAAACCCCCAGAAAAAAACCCTGCCTTTATGGATTTGAAACCATTCTTCTTTAAGCCAAACTTGGGGTTCTTTTTAGTGTTGTGAATAGTCAGAACTATTCACAGATATCAGATATGGAAACACAAATGTCATATATTCTCCAGATCTGAGAGAGTTGGGATGGCTTAGAAAGAGCTACTGGGAAAAATAAAAATTACCCAAGTGCAGCTACTGCAGTTAGCTTCAGCTTGACTAGGAAAAAAAGGGATTGCCCTTGTATCTGTGGGGTATTTGTATAATAGTGCAATTGACAGTTGAGGTTAGGTGAACAGGGAGGGCTTGACAGAGTGTGTGTTTATTGCTGGAGACAAGACCAAAGGTACTTGCAGTGCCATGTATTGTTTTTATGACTTGACCAAAATGATTGTACTTACCTTCTGTAAAAAATAACTAAAACTTCCAGTGTTGGAAAAGACGATGGTGAGTATTTAATTATATGAGGAAATGATGGCTTTTAACTATGCAGACCCTTTGAATAAAAGGGGTCCAGTGAGGTTTTATGACCTGTACTCTAGGATAGACTCAGTGCCTCTTTAAGCATTTGATGTAAAAGAAGATTAAATGAAAAGTATTAAAAGGACCACCCTCTGGAAATAGATTAAGAGGTGAAACCCTCAAGTGAGAGGGAGTTAAAAATCATGGGTTTGTTTTTTCACTTGAAAGGAGTTATTTGGTTTACTTGAGAATAGCAGAGGATGCTGTAAGACTTCTAAATTCTTTCTGACCAGCTCATGGGCTGTGGCTGAAATCAGCACTAAAGCTGCCCTGATGTAACATTCAATGAGTAAAGCTCAGATAGTTGAATTGACAGCTGATCCCCAGAAGAATTCTCTGTTGAGCTTTTAAATCTGCAATATTTACAAGAATTTGTGCATTTTAGTCTTATATATTTCAGACCATTCCTCAAGTGTGTTGACCCATAAAGATCTTTCCTTAGTGTTGGGCAAGTCATTTAGTGCTAAACAAGTTAGCAAAAACAGTTCAAACACATTAGCAACAGCATGCCTTCATCCAGATGATGGATGTGTTGTACGTGTCATGTGAAGTTATTGCTGGGAGCTGCTGCCGAAGGGGAAGAGCACAGCTGTATTCAGTGTGTTCCTTATGCAGTGCTGAATGCATGACATGGAAGGTGAGAGCCTGTGCTGATGCAGGAGCTGACCTTATCAAAGGAGAAAATAGCTTTGAAAATGTATAAATCTTTCTAATGCTTTTTATGGGAGAGCGTGGGGAAAAACTTACTTGTGCCTGGAACATGATAGTCCATTTATTTTCATCATCCTTGGCCTGGTTTGTTGTTTTGCTTTTGTTGAATAGTGATGCAAATCTCTCAGTCTCAGTGGTGATTTAACTTTGGCAAAGGAATTGTGTGGATGCAAGGCACACCCATTATTAATATTTAAATGTTTCTGTTACAGTGCCATTTCAGTAAGTGGGAGGTGAGGATACATCTGTCCTCTGCATGAAGGAACCCAAGTGCATGGGAATGTGTAGACAGATGGAGAAAAAGATAATTTAGGAAGAGAACTAGAATGATTTGGCAGACTGTTGATACAAATAACTCTTATGGAAATCCAGTTTTTAGACCATGACATCTTTCTTGAATGGAAAGAAAAGTAGATACTTTGTAAGATTTTAAGTCTGTTACTTGAAATTCCTGTATATTCTGACATCAGATGGTCTCTTTTCTGTAAGTACTGTTGATACTTATCACAGGGATTGAACATTACAGAAGATAAATCGCTTGCATTAATACGTAAGTTCATATACACAACATGTAGAATGCCATTACATATTTCCTTTGTTACTTTAAAATGTCTCTTACAAGAGGTTGTATGACATGCTGAGACTGTTCAGGTGACAGGGAAATTGTTCAGCTTTTCCCCTGTGGCTCACTGGGGTGCACCCATCAGGACCTGACAAATGACTGGGCCCCAAGGATGGCCCAGCTCTGTGGGTCCCAGCCCATCCCGCTGGGAATCCCATGGCAGGTCCTGTCCCAGCCATTGCACAAGAGGGCTAGCCTTCAGCTCCCTGTCCCCTGCACCTAGGTGCTGCTGACTCCAGCTATGCTCTGACATGAGGAAAGTTAAAAGGAATGCAAACAAGAACCTGTCCTGCAGATTTCTTTTCTCTGGGAGCCAGTTCAGGCACAGCATTGTGGGACAGCCAAAGACACACACAGAAACGCTGCAGTAGTCACCTAGATTTCTCTTCATTTTGCTCAAGGTGTATTTGATTGTTCAGTTGGTCCTTGTCCTTTCTTGTGCCCCTTCCTGGCACCAAGACAAAGTATTTCTCCTTCTTGGACTACTTCAACCAGAACATGTTGCCATTTGTTTTAATTTCTTCTGCCAGGTGCGATCTGCCTTACAGCTACAGTGAGACAAAGTGACTTTAACCTTTTACTCTGTCTTGCCTGGTTTGTTGACCCCATCACTCCTGGGCCCAAGTAGGGCTGTTCCCTTTTCCTCTCTTGTGCCTTGAGCTGGAGATTTGACAGCTTCTGGATGAGCTGTGCTGCAGACTCTGTGTATCAGCACAGCGCTAGTTAATGCTCTGATGGTGAGAACCAGAGGGAGCAATGGCAGAAGCCTTCCCTTAATGAAGGCTTTTTTCATGGCTAGAAAAGTTTCTCTCTTTCATATTAAAACACTCAGTTTTAATCACCTGTTTTTTTAGGTGTGCTCAATGAAAGTTAGAGGTTTTCCAGTGTACTCATAAAATACTGTGAGAACATTTAATGCCTCCACTTCTCTGTTGAACTGGTGGTTTCCTAAATATATAGAGCTGAGGATCAATGTGCATGTTACTGCTTTTTATTTATCATCACTTTATTTCTGTTATTAATTTCAGATTTGTGTTTTATTTTCAAGAGATTTATTTTGAAAGCAGGTGTGTTTGTGTATTTATCATGTTTCTTTCTGAAGACATCTAAGCAAGCCAGTTTGAACAGGGCATAAGCTTCCATTTGTTGTTGGTAACCATGACTCATCTGTGCTATTTTTAATACTCTAAGCATGAATTTATTTTTTCTTAAGCTATTCTGATTCTTTTTCCTGTGGTTCAGTGGTTTTTTTGCTGTTGTTTTGTTTGGGTTTTTTTTGCCTACCATAAATCAATCTGGAAACCTAGGTTATATGTCTGTAACACAGCAAGCTACCTAGAAGTGAATATTTTTACAATCACTATTGTGTTGTAACTGGAGCTGTTAATGTAGGGTGACATTCTTGCCCCTTATTAGTCTGTAAGCTTTGTGCAGCTGTTCTGGGTGGCATTTGGGGAGACAAGATCCATCACACTTACAGTGACTGTAGAGTCCTTGAAAATGAGGAATGTCTCTGCGGTAGGCTGTATGATTTTTTTAAAAGAGGAAAGTATCCTTGAAAATCATGGACATAATCATGCTTGTAAACACATCCAGCATCCTGCTGATTTGGTTCAGCCAGTCCAGTGGAGATATAAAGGAAAAAATTAATACAGACTTGGGGTCTTTTTTTTAAACCTCCCTAGGAACATTGTTCAAGCCAATCTTAAGAAATTTTTCCCTCGTAAATAATCGTATTTTCACAGAAGCCAGAACTTCTGCTGTGACTACTATTCTAAGTAATGCTTTGCAAAATCCTGGTTTTCTTAATCTTCTTCATCTCCCTCCATAACAATGTCATGCATGTATCCCTCAGAGATATTGGGGGCAATCTCAGCATTGTGTGACTAGTCCAGGGAAATACTGTTCTGCCTGGGAGACTGGTCTCTGATGCAACTTTAAGCTTTGTCACGTTAAAAAATATTGGTTTTTTTGCCTTTTTTTTGTGCTGGTGTACCACCTCATAAGCCATTAATCTATAAAATGTTTGCTTCTGCAAAGACAGTGATGCCAGGCCTGCTTGTTAGACAGCTTTTTGCATTCTTTACCTTTTGATTGTTAATATTTAGTAATCTTTATTTCTCTAGTCATAAAAATACAGTGTTTAAAATATAGCTTCTAGTACAAGTATCCTGCACTTTTGTTTAAAAGATCTTGTCCTGCTGACTGGTTTTTAAGTCATAGACTGCTGCTATAGCATCTTCCCCAGTTACTTCTTGTTTCAGATTTGCAGTCTGCACAACTCTGGATCTAGTATTTTTTTTTTTTCATGAGACTGACAGAAATTGATAGTCCTCATAGTAGTTTATAGATAAGAAAAATATAATCCCATTCTGGTATGGGGACAGTTTCAGAAGTTCTGTGTTAGGACTTTGCTGGATCATGTCTGTCTGTGCTCCATGGAGCGTCTTTGCTGAAGATAAGTTTCATTCATACCTTCTTCATTGTTAGCAGAAAATATTGCCTATTTTCAAGGGGATAATTTCATCAGGTTTACTGTTTATTTGTTTATTTGTTTATTACATAAAAGAGCACAATTTTCATGAGGTTGGATTTGCTGCAGCAAGTGTAAAAGAATCCTCATGTGTAGAACAAGCTGGTTGTTGACAAAATCCTATGAAATTGTAAATTAATTTCTCTTCACCTCAAGTTGTAGTTGCACTGCTACCAGACTACTGTAAAATCAAGTGTTTCATATCTTGTCAGCATCTTGTGACTAGGTAGACTTGTATCTTATTTTGTTACAGTAATTTCAGACAGTAATTAATTTGATCCTTTTATTTCAGGCAGTAACTATTTCAGGCTTACAAGCAGAGCTTTGGACTCTTAGCTATTGGAGAAAAAAAAGCTCCTCCTTTTGAAAGACTGGGACACTTAGAGAGACTCTTAAGTGGCATCTGACCTTGCTTTTAGTAAAGTAGTGTGGGTAATACAGCACTTCAGATAGGGAGCTCAGTGGTTGACCTATGTGACCAGGTGCCATAAACTGACCTCCTTTACACCCTTCCACATTCCCTCTGGCTGGACTGGCCATGGCCTTGCTTGCAAGCTGAAAAACAACTATTTTGGCCTGACAAGCTCTGGGGTGTTTCTTGTATGCATCATTGCATGTGTAAGACAAGACTTTGATTTGTCCTTAATACTATGGTGACATACAAGAGAAAAGAGATTAAGCAGGCCTGCTTTACCCAGTCCTTGTGCTGTTAGCCTTCATGGAGCTTTGCTCTTGGTTTCAGGGGGTGGTTCTGGCTCTACTACAGTGGGCAACTTTGTCCTCTGTCTGTTGTAGCGATGTGGTTCCTCCCTATTTGAATGAGAGCAGTGTGAGTGAGAAGGCTAATCTCCCGTGGCTGAACACATGGTTCAGTTTCCTTTGGCATGATGGTTGCTGTGGGCTCTTCTGGGAGCCCCTTTTGTCCTCCATGGTCATTGCTGTCACCTGGTCTCCTCTCCTGAGTTCTGGAACACAGCCTTGTGTGTCAGGAGCACTCCTTGACCTGGTGCTTGGCTGGCGCCTGTCAGGGGCAGCTAACCAGAGCTCATGGGGTTCATGATCATTCTCTCCTAGCATATGATTTCTGCTTTTAGGATGTCAAATCCCTGTGCATAAAAGCACTGTTAATTCTGTATTGCAATAATAATAATAAAAAAAGCTATTAGAACAACATCCATTTATAGTTCAGTAATATTTTCAAAGACTAAAAATATATCCTAACTTGGATGGAGAGTGAAATTTTGTTCTGGCAACCACAGTGGTGGTAATCAAACCCTCTGCCTGAGACAGGCAGGTGGCATGTCACTCAGCCTGCCTCACTTACTGTCATCCTTCTGTTGGCTTGTGTTCCCTGTCTTGGCATACTTTAGACTTCTCGAGGTTATATTTCATGATAAGTCAAGTCTGGTTATAATTTTTAGATCCTGTGATCCTTTCATCTTTAAATGAAAGAAAATAAGAACAATTGCACAATTGCTACTCCTTAGCTTTTTCTATAAATAATTAAATATTGCAAAGATTATGTTTAAATAAAAGATGCGTAAAATCCGTCATTTAGCTGTGATTTTACACGTGACTACTTTATTTGTAGGGGATGTTTTGGCATGTTCAGAGCTTTGTATTGACTTTGCTTTTTTAAATCTTTCTTCACCTTGTTTAACTTCAGTGACTATACTGAAACAACTGACTGCACTTCCCTTCTTCCTTTGCTTTTGTTGCTCTCTGTGGTTGTTCCAGTGGCTTTTCCTTGGAGTCCTCCTTGTCCTTATTTTCCTTACTCCTTTGAGATTGTGATGGCTCGCTGGTGTTCTTTCCTCCCATTCAGAATTTCTGGGCAGTCTGATTCATCCTAGTATAATCTGTTGCTGTAGTGAAGATGTTTCAGAACTCCTTGTTGTACTGACCCACAAGCTTCTGTCTGCATGTTCAATCCCCNCCCCCCCCCCCCCTTTTTTTTCCCCCTGTGTGTGTGTCACTGCTGAGAGCACTTACCAGCCTCTAAGGCTGAAACATGTGACTCTTCTCTCAAGCTCTTGTTCTCAGACTATGGAGTGGTTCTGGGAACTTGCCTTTCTTTCTGTGCATGCAGCATAAGCTTTCCTTCAGTGAGGTCTGACTCCTGTACTGACTGCCACAGGATCCATCTTTATAAATCTCCAGATGCTAAGCTTAACCGGTCATTTCAACATTCATTTTTACTGAAAACATTACCTTTGTATATTGCTGCCCTGGAATCCTCTTCTTGCATTATTGAATGTACTAACTTCCTGTCTTTATCTCCAGTACCACTCACAGCTCTCTCTGCCATATCATTTCTCATTCCTCAAATTTTCGTGCTCTTCAGACAGTACAATTTTCAAAACTCCTTTTGCCTGTGGTTCTTGTGTTTGTTCTTTATCAGCTGCTGTTTATGCAGGGCAATGAATTCTCAGAACTGACCTTTTCATCTCCTTTGAAACCTTAAAATCTCCATCTGTGGTGATAATTCTCTTACCTATTAGACAGCATGGAGCTGCTTTACACAGCAAGTTATCAGAGTTCCATGAGGGAGTTTAGGTGTCCCAGACTCCAGAGGATCAGAAGAGCAAAGGTGTCCCAGCTTCTTGAGTCCTGCCTTGGCACCTTGCGCTGCAGAGTAAAATCCCTGGCTGTGGCGGTGCAGTTAGATGGGAAGGTGCATTTAGTGGTTATAGTAAATTTAATGCAGAAACAGGTACCTGCCCTCATATCATCCTGAAGCCCCACTGACCCCTTGTTCAATAACCTTTAGTACTATCTCAGGACTGGTAAGTTTTGTGTGGTCATAATGGATGATTCAAATGGTACTGTATTTTCTTAATCAATGCACCTATGAGTATGGGAAGGAAATGGTTAATTGAATAAAGTATGCCATTTTAATTGGCTATTTATGTGTGGAAATTCACTTCCAGAGTGGTAATTATTTCAGGGTAATTTGTATTTAATTAATTAGCACTATTGTTCCTTGTTCTATCCTGAGTTCACAGCTCTCACACTAACTCAATCACAGCAGCATAAAGAGACAGTGAAATGATGTGATTTGCCACTTCTACTAGCATAGGTGGGTTGCTTGTTTCATTAAGAACAGAAAATCTGTGATCCTACAGAACTTTCACAGCTCTCTGTAAAGTTAAAAGCAGACATACATTTTGAAACAGACTGTGAATATATATTGTAAGTCTGCCTTAAATGGGGGCATGCAGAAATTGGATAAATGATCAGTAAATTTGCATGCTCTCTGAAATCTAGGATAAGAATTTAAGATGGGAAAGATAATTTGATTATCAGGACCACCTGCCTGCCCAGGTAGACTTCCCTCCCTAGCATGCTGCTTCCAGTTGCTTTCCATTGCTTTTCCAGATGGTTGCACAGCTGTATATGCTGTATAGAAACTCCATATTCAGTATAAGAACCCTGCATGTGAAAAGCAGTCACATGTCAGTCTTTAATAACTTTCCTGTTTTTCTACTAAAGATCATTTTGCACATCTCAGCATGACAGTTCAGTCAACTGGCTTCTCTTTACATGGACGAAAAAAATGCTTTGCTGATAAGTCTTTATGAAATGCATTAAGACTGTAGGTATTCCCAGTGAAACAATATGCTCAAACCTGTTCAACTCAGTGAAAGTATTTACTTTAGGTTTGTGTGCTAATCAAAAATGTCAGTCAATGAAATTTTCAAATTATTGTACACTTGGGTTAAAAATAAAATGTGTTCTTTGGGTCAAGTCTTTAGATTGGATTGGCTGGGATACTTTTTTAGGTTCTGGAAATCTGATAGTGGTTTCAAACCATGTGTGTGTTCTTTGTCTTCCTACAACATGGAAAACATCTTAGTAGTTATTTTTACATTTCTTTGTTGTGGAAGAGAATCTTTCATTGTTCATGGAACCGAAGGGAGAACAATGGGTGAGTGTGCTGGTGGAGATGAATGAGGAGCAGTATCATATACATCCATGGGGTAAACATCAGCTGATGGGATGATTTTTTTTTTTTAATGCTCAGTGATTTTGATTCTTGTTCCCATTATTTTGACATCACATGCAAATCAAATTACTCCCCTTTCATGTAAGTGTATCAAAGAGCTTGAAGATCAGAGGAAGGAGAAAGGCCTAATGATTTAGCCAAACCTAACCGCACAGACCTCTGCTCATATCCCTTCTTTTCAAGATCTCTTGAGTCTGTTAGTGGGTATGTTCATGTACTTTGTATGCTACATTTAAGTTTCATAGTCTTAGCTGATACTGAGAAAATGGCCCTATGGGCTGTGCTGTTCAGAGCCTGTGTCTGTCACATGGAATTGCTGCTCTCCCTCCAGTTCTGCTCTGTGGCAGGGGGGAGTTGGTCCAGTCACGCAAGTAGAGGGCTTGAGAGGCTGGCTGAAGAGTTTGCAAAGGGAAGGCTATTCTGGGTCTTCTTTTCTTCTCTCAGGACTTTTATATGGATTTTTTGGAACATGTCCCACTGCTTTTTCTCCAAGGGAGAATACGAAAAGCAAAGCAGAAGGACTTGATCAAAGGACAGACGTACACAAAATCAGCATAGATCTCCACTGGCTTCTGGGGATTTGGGAAAAATGCCTGCAGTTTTCTTAGTGCAGTGATGCAGTACTCACAGTAAGCTGCTGTGACCTGAGTTTGCACTGGATTGATGAAATAGGCTTTAGTCTCATAAGCCTTTGTTGTTTAGTTAGACATGTCTTTCCAGTGTGGGATTTCTGTTAAAACTTGGTTCACCATTTCAAAATATATAGGCTGTCATGTGGTGGCGTAGAAACCAATTTTAAATTTGTGTCAGAACTTCATTAATCACTTATGAAAACCCCCAAACAACCAAAAAAACCCAACCTCCAAATGTTATGATCTGATAAGTGAGAGCTGTCTCTGCCCAAATTAAGGTGCGAACAAGACCACATGCCAAAGTCAATAATAAGGATTTTATTTAACAGTAAATGTGAGGTAGAGAGATGGAAATAGAAAATGGGGAGGTGGGGAGAGAGAGAATGAAGGCAAGACAGATTAGGCAGAAAATAGTTACCACCCATGAATCCAGTGCCATCCATTGGTTCTTCTTCACCCTGGGCTTCCTGCTGGTGGGGGTCCCAAGGTCATTCAAAACTTGTCATTATTTATGCATTTTAGAAAACAAAGGAGTTGTTTTGCTCATTGGCTACATATTTCTCTTATTCTATTGGCTAATAATAATCAGTCTCTTGCTCAGTCTTTCTCTTCTTTTGAGTTGGTGGATTGTGGATTGGTTGTCATTTCCCACTGCTGGAATTATGTTTTATCCAGTCTGAACTGACTTCAGCATTGTTGCTGAGTTGGCTTTCCTTGTGGCCCATAAATTCTGCCATTATCAGTGATACATTCTTCTCCTCAGCTTTGTTTACCTCCCCCTAGGCCTGAGATAACACTTGGACAATAATGCCACCGTTCTTGTCTCAAGTTCCTGTCACTGTGGCTCAGAATACAGTGCAAGTTTCAGGTATCCACAGAGGAATATTGTGGGCGAGCTTCAGTGGTGTTTGGTGGTCACAACTGCCGTCTGTCCTATCACTTGGGGTGATCTTCATTTGACTGATGATAGGGGTATGAGCAGTTACTTCTTCACACGGTTTGCCACAGTGGGGATATTTTTCTGGATACGTTACCCAGGATGTGCTAACCACACCTCCTTCCATCAGCTGTGGAGTTGTGACTCTATTCTGTGCTTATCTCATACAAAATATTTGTATGGCCTGAACAGTTCTTAGGGCAGGCAACTGTGATGTTGAAGTCCTTACATTAAGCACACAAACTTTTGTTTTTAAAAATTAGTTTAAATTCTGGTTGGAGAGGTAATATCACCTGGGTGATACAGCTGCAACTCAAGGGAAGCTACAATAAATTTTGCAGTACAAGGTGGTGTCTACTGAGTTTTTTGTTGGACTACATACAGGCTGCGTGTGTCTTAGTAGGTGGGCGTGACATTTTCACATGGGCCTCCTCTCTCATTTAGAAGGAAGAAGTCAAATAATACTGAAAATTGAATCAAATTGGAAACCGATTATTTTCGTGATAGTTTTCCAGTACTGCTGGTTGCCATCTGTGCAGTTCTACTTCACTGGGCTCTTTGTAATAGTTAAACGTGTCCTGCTGTAGGGCTTAAGGGAGAGATCTGCACAAAAGAAAATACTGTAAAAGGTCACTGAGCTTTGGGAGTTTTGTTCACAGGATATTGTGCTAATGCAATACTTACCCAGAAGTGACTCTCTGGGCACAAAAGAAGTAGACATGGAGCTCTGCAGTGCTCCAGAGGACAAGAATCTTTTCTTATGTGGCTTCAGTTAATCTGATTCGATTAATGATTTTTTTTACATGCCTAAATAAGAAAGTTGGATGCTCTATTGAGTTCTTTCTTTCCTTCCTAAGTGGAACAGACTTATAAGTAACCACTATTGATTCATTTTCTCCTGTGATCTGCTTGTTTCTCTTGTTGATTTCTTGCCTAATTCTTCAGCTATCAACTTTGAGCAGCTGGGTCCCTTGTTTCATTTATGATTCTAAATCTTTTGGAACACTCATTGCTGGGACTGGAAGACACTAGAAGAAATGCTTTTTGAACTTAATTTCATGTCTCTCTTCTGATTAGTTTTGAAGTAGCTACTTAACCATGCCAAAGGGCTGACTGAGATTGTATGAATTTTGAAGTCATCCCTTGGGGTTCCTCTTGCTTTTGATGTCTGTGCACACAGTGAGATACAGCAATATTTCTTCAATATAGTTGTGGAAATTTGTAATTTACATTCCTGCAAATCACACCAGAAGTATAGCTCTTGTTCCAGTAGTTTAAGTTTTACATATTTTCTTCTGCATGGGATGGTAAAGACAGGCAGGCTTGGAGTTTTAGTGCAGTATTTCAAATGTAGGACAGCTGAATTCTTCATCCTGCTTCAAGCAGAGAGGAAAAGTAGTGGCAGAAAATGGTCCAAGTGAAAATCTGAGTGCAGTTTCCTATGGAGCCAGATGGGTGTGCAATTAGCAAATTGTTGAATGTTTTCAGGACCAAAAGCATTTATTTGCTGCCTATTGTGGTTTCATGTTTATCTGTATTTGTAATGTTGAGGTGTATTACAGAATGTCACAAGCTTAAATGGTGAGCCAATTGTTCTTATAGTTTAGATTTTTTGTGTGATTTTATCTGCACGTGGTCTTGATTTTTAATTTTGGAGGTGGTCATAGCTCTGTCAGAATCAATGGAGGTTCAGTCATGGCTCATTCATCTGCACCTAGGATTAAACTTTGGCCTCCAAAAATATCGAAAAGTCTTATTTTGTATAGCAGACTATAAAACACTGTTCTATGTTGTGCCTTCAGACTTTTTGTTTCAGCAAATCTCTCCTGATATCAGTTATGTCAGTCTGGAGTATGAATATTGATGTTAATCAAACCCATCTGACATTCATGCTGTCATGCATGATCTGATACACTTGGGAAGCCACTACTTTGGAAACTGGTAAAGGTTTAGCCACAGCAGTTATTCATAAGCTGAAAAATCTGTCTGTGGTCTGGAGTGTGAATTCATGGTCCCAGGTACAACTGGTTTACTGCAGTTACTCAAAATAGGTTGTTGAAGGATGTCCTGAGTCTGTCAGCAGGACTCTGAGGTCTTCCATGCGTCCAGAAAGCAAGTATACCCAAGCCATGTGGGCAGCTTGAACTCCCAAGGCTCCAGAGAAGTCTTCTCCTCCTGGCTGACTCTTGGAGTTCTTTCTGCTAGATCAGTATCTTATATAGACTCAGGAAACAAACTATTTGATTATAGAATTGTGTCTTGTATAAAAAAAACCCCAACAGGTTTGAACTGGTGTGTGTGCAGCTGGAGGGGGTGGTGCAGCTAATGGTATGTTTTTATTGTTGAGTCTGTATATGAGAACCTGATAAGCCAATCTAATTATTTAATGGACTGTTGTGGGCATGAGAGTCTAAATGTTGGATTTGATTTTACAGCAAGGTAGCAACATATCTTTCAAACCGAGCACTGTATTTTGCAAAGCCTTTTATAAGAGCAAATAGAACAGTTTACATGTAACTAAGGATTTCTTTTATTTTATAAGTCTTTTAAAGTCGAAAGTATATTACTAACCTATCAAAGCAATTAATTTCAGATTTTAATAGCTAGACATTAATCCAACAGATAATCCTGATACTTAATTGTAAAGAATTGCAGAGTGTCAAAGATAAGTATCATTCCAGATCACAACATTTAAACTTCTGTAATATTTTAAGTCTTCTCTCCGTGGATTAATCTGCGCTTTTGTTTCATTCCTTCCCTTGGAAGGCTGGGAAGCTGCTGAAATGGGTCACTCGAGTTGGGTGAATAAACATGAATCAAGTAAAGCACAGATGAAAGGACAATATCTTTGGATTATGTTTGCAGCTGTTGCATTCAAGACAACTTCATTGGGAAGCCCACTCAAGTGATGACTGAATGTAATGCAAAAAGAAATGCTGAAGTTTCCCAGTTTATTTTCAGTCCTTGTAGTTATTATTGTGTTTTCTGCCAACTTTTATAAGACTTGCCAGTCTTTGATGCATTTATGTTTGTTGTCAAATTTAGTTCACATTCAACCAACAAATTACATTGCTCATTGCTTTAAAGAGCATCTTTTTGAAAATATTTGCATTTTTATAGCTGAATGGATACTCACAGAAATGTGGCAAGTAAAATTTCCAATACTATTTTGTGAAAGAGAAAAAATATTCTGTTTGAAAAAATATGTCAGAAGTTCTAAACATTATTTTTTATTTAATGAAGGCTGAGCCTTAACTACATAGAAGGTAATGGGGGCTTTACTTAGTGAAATTTAGCTGTTAACTTCACAATGAGTGTTAGTTTGGTCTTATTTGACTGAAATTCCAAGAAAACTGTAGAATTTCTAGTTTATCCTCAGCTCTTAGTGCATATAGTTCACAGTTTAACAAAAATACAACAGTAAGGGCAATCATATTTCAGAATAAGGAGGCAAAACCTTTTATTCTGATTCATCTTTGTAATCAGACCAGCTGTATCCGCGACCTTTCATCCCAATGTGTAAGAAATATGATTGGTTTTCCGAGGAAATTAAACTGGAGAGAGACTTAAATTCTTCACATACTAACTGAAGCAACCAGAAAAATTAGGAGAAGACCTAAACTCAAGTTTGTATTTCATTGCTATTTAAAGTAACAATTCAAAGCTTAGGATAGGTGTAAATTTGAAATTCCTCCTTAACTGTGTGCATATCTGATGTGACATATAAAGTGGAGTTTTCTGGGAGTTGATTTGATTAGGATAAGGCAGAAGAGGAACCACTCTTTTGCCAAATCAGTGCAGACCTCATCAGAGGGCCATAGTTGAGTGGGATACAGTTTCTGGAAAAACAGGATAGATGATGTCAATTGACAAATTTCTGTTTGTGAGGGTGGCAGCTGACTGTGAGAAACATTGGGGAAGCCCCATTTCACCTCACCAGTGTTTCCCTCTGAGGGCAGCTGGTAGTGAATGTCTTGGAAAAAATACAAAAGGATCCAGTGGGACTTTTCCCATCTTTGGGTGGTGTGTGGTTAAAAATATTGCTAGCAGTGATGGAAACGCCAGCACATAATGCAAGCTTTCCTTCAAGGGTTTAAACATAAATAAAAAATGTTTTGGCTGTGAGAATTTTCCCCTGGGTTTTTCTGGTTGCGGATAGAAACTTTGCTTGCATAACCTGACTTTCCCCTGCGGCACTGCATCAGTTGCAAGTTTCAGATATATGGGAGTAGCACAGTGACAAAGTAGCCCCTTGAGCCTCATCTTTTTCTCTGAAAAGTTGCATGTGGAACCATCTTTCATGCCTCTTTTTGTATGTGTGGACCACATAAGTGGTAGTTGAAACTTCCCATCCCTAGGCCAGATGAGCTGGAGTTAAAGCTTGTCATGAATGTGGAAGTGATGGAAGGAACAGAAAGTGGGAAAGAGAAATGAAATAATTTCACCTAAAAGAATAAAAGTTCAAAAGTGGGGCTTAGGTTTCATTATTTTTAAGTGGCCCTCCATTAAACAATACATTTCAAGAGTTTGTGCCTTACTTATGAATACCTAACACCGTTCAGGTTTGCTTGCATTTCTTAAATAGTAGGCTATATCCTATTGTGTGTAAGGATGCTTTGTGTACTGCTTGTCTGTCTTGCTGCCTCTTGGGATTTTTTTTTTTTTTTTGCAGTTCTTTCAATAGGATGAAACTCTATCATTATATCTTATTTGAAATCTCTTATCCAGATTTCACTATCTAGACTCCTTAAATATATGTATAATTTTATATATACATAGTTTGAATTCTTCCGTCTCACATGTGGACCATGCCTCTCTCTTGATCCATACTATCTTTCTTCTGTATTTAAACTGTGTACCTTACCAATCTGTTCCTAGTTATCTGTTATATTTGGTGACAAGGCCTTCATTCAATCCTAGAGACAAAAAAAATAATCTGATGTTAACTACAAGACAAGTTCCTACAAACTGCTAACATTATTCCCTGAACTGTCCTGATACAGTAATACCACCAGGGACATAAATGCAATATTACGAGTTCTGATTTCTTAAATCCAAGAGGAAGCTGGTCAAATAAAAAAAAAAAAAANNAAAAAAAAAAAAAAACAAGAACAGAGGGGGTAAAATACAAAATGTTGCTTTTAAGCTTGACAGATGTCTCCTACTCAACAGTTGATTTAAAAATAGCACTCTTATACATTAAAATGCATGAAGTATTCTTTTGAAATATAAAGTAAAAAGCACTATCTGTAGCAAAATATTCTGTTAGAGGAAATAAATACCTAAGAAGAAGCTGGATTCTCAGTTGAGGTTACTATGAGAAAACTGTCGTATTTACCCAGGACTTTTGAAGGTGAAGATAACAAGAACTTAGAGATCCTTTAGCCAACAACCTAAATTTTCATGACAAATACTGAGTGTACACTGCAATTCTAGTTCTCTGTCACTTTAAGTGGCTATGTATTTCAGAGGTTTGGGTTTGGTCCTGCAACTATCACCCTTGTAGACTCGTTTATTTTGACTACTGTACTGGGATTGAATATACAAAGCCACCTAGCTCCTGAGTCTCTTTTTTCAGTATTTTTTTAATCCCTATGGGACCTTACCGTAGTTTGGTATTTTTACAGTAGAAGGATATATGTATTTTTTAATATGGGAAGGGCATTGCTAAAGTATGTAAGATTTTACATGCTGTGTGTCTTAATGGAAATTTGACACAACAGCAGGCAGTTCGTAGCATTGGTCAGTACTTGTACACTTTTATAATGGAGTTTTGTTTTATTTGCTCCTAAATTGATCTCGGTAAGTCTATAATTAGGAATGCTCAATAACTATATGAAAGATGATTACCTGTTATTGAGGTTATTCAACCCTTCCCTTTGGAAAAATCTATAGTTTATAACTTTTCAAACTAGCCTTGTTTGAACTGAGATTTTACCTTCCTGGAGACTGTTTCAGATGGTTATAGGTTTGTTGAATGTCCCCCAGTTCCTAATTAATGATGAGAATGAATAATTGGTATAAACATGGAAGGCCTGTGAGTAGTTAAAATCAAGGTTGGATGAACAGGAGCCTCCAAGATAAGGTGCTTTACCACAGACTGGGGAATTGGATTTGTTCCCTATTTCTTACATATTTGCGATTCTGGGTAATTCCCTAAAACAAATGCTTTCCCAATATCCCATACATTAATTATGCTCCATTTTCTGAATGGGATGTTGGAGATACCAGGGCCCAGCTTACAGGAGGAATGTTAGCAATACCAGAGAAAAACCAATCATCAAATGAATTTTGTGTTCAGAGCTTGAAAAATGATGAATGAATTGCTGCTCCATTTTCAACAACAACATGAAATACATTATTGAATAACCATTTCTTAAATGAGTAGCATTTCTTCTATGCTACAGACATTAGTTTTCTAAAAAAGTACTGAACAATACAATACATATTATAAATAGCAACAAGATGCATAGAAAAACTAGTGCATTTGTATATAAGTGAATTATATGAGTACGACGTGAATTTTCTCATATAAATATAGGAAAACCACCTATCGGGGCTTTTACAAGTACCTGGGAAAATGCAGAAAAACCTGTTGAGTATCTGCCATTCGTGTATGCAAACCAATATCAGCAGAGAAGCAAACATAATTTAGCAATGCCAAAAGCTGCCTAAAAAAAGGAGATTTCTTTTTCTTAGTGTGTCACTAGGTGTAGGAACTCCAGACTTTGATATTGTCACCATTAGAATGACGAAAGCAGCATGGAAATAAGCAGCTCATTTGGAAAATAAGGAGCTTGTATTCCTGCACTCATTTTGCAATTCAGGCACATTGTTCTGCACATTCAAGCTGGTGGCATCTGGTGTGGTTGCTCAGAGAAGATTTTAAGTTTGTTTTGAGGTAGAGAGGAGCACTCAGTGACTTCTGTATGTGAGCCCCAACAACCCCATGCAGTGCTACAGGCTGGGGGCAGAGTGGCTGGAAAGCTGCCTGATGGAAAAGGACCTGGCAGTGCTGATCAACAGTGGCTGAACATGAGCCAGTGTGTGCCCAAGGGGCCAGGAAGGCTCCTACGTCTTTGCTTGTATGAGCAATAGTGTAGCCAGCAGGACCAGAGCAGTGACTGTCCCTCTGTACTCAGCACTGCTGAGGCCACACCTCAAATCCTGTGTGCAGTTCTGGGCCCCTCACTGCAAGAAAGACACTGAGGAGCTGGAGTGAGTCCAGGGAAGGGCAATGGAGCTGGTGAAGGGTCTGAAGCACAAATCCTGTGAGGAGCAGCTGAGGGAGCTGGGGGTGTTTAGCGTGGAGAAAAGGAGGCTCATAGGGCATCTTACTGCTCTCTACAACTGCCTGAAAGGGGGCTATAAAAAGGTGGGGTTAATCCCTTCTCCAAAGCAACAAGTTACAGGGCAAGAGGAAATGGCCTCCAGTTGTACCAGGGGAGGTTGAGGTTGGACATCAGGAGGAATTTCTTCACCGCAAGGTTGTGAAATGTTGGACCAGGCTGCCGAGGAAAGTAACTGAATCATCATCCCTGGAGGTATTTAAAAGACCTACAGGTGTGGCACTTAGGGACATGGTTTAGTGGTGGACTTGGCAGTTGTTGGTTAACTGTTGCTAAAGGTCTTCTCCAACCTAAGCAGGCCTGTGATTCTCCCCAGGAGAGCACTGAAAAGGCATCAATGCCATATGTTGCCTTCGGTGTGATCCTTTTAGTGAACTTGACTTCAAGAGAAACTGTCCCGATTTCCACACACTGTGAGCCATGTAATTTTTAGTGGTTTGTGGAAGGGAGCATTTGCATTAGAAGGATCTGGCTCCTGAGTTTGTGCTTGGAATTGAGGAATGACAAAAACGCACAGAAGGAGACTTTAGTTGCAGCAATTGTTTTTAAAGTCCAAATATTCTAATCTGAAAGCTCTTTAGATGCCTCTGTGTTATAGTGTAGGCTGACAGGTTATTCAGAAAACTGGTGGCATTTTACTGAGCTACTTTCCAGGCTCATAAAGCATAAAAGGCTTTGAGTTTGTCTGATATATCAGAATAATGTGCACAGGTAAAAGCGGACAAGCTTAAGTTGATTAATTAACCACAGAGGGTTTATTGTGATAGTCTGTAGATCAGATTAACTAGCAATATGTGCTTTCTTTCTGCAACTCCTGCTTCACCTGCATTCTTAAATTACCTTGGCTTAATGAGTATCTGGCCGCTGGGTTCGGGATGACTGTTTCCTTGCTGCTCACTGCTGGTAGAGGAAAAAATCCTGACTTCCTTGTCTGGAAAGCTCAACATTTGTACTGAAATGTCTACTAGTGCACCCAAAAGTTCACAAAAACCCCTCAAACACAGATCCTTAATTTATTTCTTGTTCTGAGTTAAAGCCAGAGGGCTCACAGTTTTGATTGCTCCGACAGCACATAGGCTGTTTGCTCCTGTTTTTTTTTTTTTAAAAAGGGGTGTTGCTACTCTGTGTCAGCCAGGAGAAGCCCTGGTCACTCCTTGGCTCTCCTTTCCCTGAAAAGAAAAGAAGCTCTGAAGTTTTGACGGGCAGAATGAGAAAGTGTGGTGAAGATAAAAAGGAGCAGAGTGCAGAGCTGGTGGGAATCATGTGCTGCATGGGTCAGTAATGCAGCCCGGAGCCGGGCTGCCAGGGCTGCCTGTGGGAGAGCTCTCTGCCAGGGCAGAGCTCTCTGGGGGGAAGCTTCTCTCAAGGGGCTTTCTGTGGCTTTCCTTCCTTAGCTGCTGTTTATGTGATCATTCACCTGTTTTCTGCTTCATCTGGGGAGTTTCATTTGGTGTGTTCTGCTCTGAGCTCAAGCACACTAAACACTGTGGCACTGTATTTTTTTTTTCTTAGTGTGTGTTGCTTTTCTGGGAGCATTTGGGTTTTTGATTTAAAATCACAGCAGTGGTGTTTTGGTGACCTTTCCCCCTCCTTTAATACTGGTGTTTTTCACAACATGACAGGTGTCAGCTTTCCTCCTCCTTATGCATTTGGGTCTGTCTGTCACAGAATTTTTCTGAGTGTTTGTGTAACATATACGTGTATATATAAAGGAACAAGGGTAGTAACCATCAATTCTTTTATGTATATTAGCATTTAAATTGAAAATAGAGTTGAAATGAATACTGACTTTGTATTCAAACTTTGTATTCTTTTAAAACAGCTGTTCATAATGAAAGAGTTAAAAGTGAAAGTGCTTCTGGAATTGTTTTATTTCTCAGATTTTCTGTTCTCTACATTTACTGAATCAGAGCTTCCACCTTATTATGTAAACAACTTACGTCAGAAATGGTGTCTTGCTAGATGAAGGCTATAGAGAAATGTATGTACAGACAGATTTTTTTTCCTAGGTGTATAGGTTTTCTCTCTAGTTTCTTTTTCTCCTCTTTATTTGGGTCTCCAAGTAGAATAAGAGAGTGTAGAGCTGTGAAGTGGGGGTAAAAAGCATATGCCAGAAGCTTGGAATATCTTGAGTGGTGTGGAAAAAGCATTTCGGCAACAGCAACCCCTCTGTACAGAGCTGAACATACAAGTACACTGCACATACTGCCTGAAGATATCATTGCCACAGTGAGCTGTGCCTGTAAGTTGTAGGTGTGTTAAAAAGGATTGGAAAAAATAACAGAAAAAAAAACGTATCTGTGACTATTAAATGCAAAGATGCGAATGAGCATGTAGAAAGTCTGTGAGTCACATAAAAGGACTATGCAAAGGGTTCACAGGCTTTTACTTGTTTTGTTTTTGCCTCTGTGCCCCAATACTCATTTCTCAGTACTGTTAGGAATGCCATATGGTGCTCAATTTGACCCAGGATGGACTCTTGTATAATGTCTTGCTGTTTTGAAAGACGTCAGTATCACACTAGAGACTTGAAAGTTCTTGAAAAACCTTCTGTACATTTATTTTAATTTATTAGTTATTACATTAGACCAACCTGAAACCTGTATTTTTTAATGTAAAATACAGGACCCGGTTCAGTCTTTTAGTGATGGCAGTGGGTACATGGGGATCTTGTTTTGCTACCTGAGTTCATTGCTCATTCTCAGCCACACTGCAAATAGCCTGAGTCAATGAAACAGCTGCAGTTGTGTCATACTGGGCTGAAGGGCTCTTGCTAATTTAGGCTTGCACAGGTGATCCTGGTCCTAATGCACTGTGACTCCTGCTCTGGAGAGCTCTGGGACAGTGACCAGGTTCTGTAGCAGTTGTACTGGCTGTGGCCCTGCTCAGGTAGCTGGAGATAACTCTTGTGCTGGGGTGGTGGTTAGATTTTCTCCAGTGTGGCTTGGCAGAATGCATGCATATGCTCCCTACCCGTAAGTGGGATGCTTTCTTACCCTGAATCTATTGCTTTTATTATTTCTCCACAACATTTTGTGGGTTATCATTGGTGCTAACTGCCACACCAGGGAGCAAACTGCTGGCGATGGCTGGGTCCCATGTCTGGGTTAGTGGACATCCCTGTTTATTTTGTAGAGGGTTAAGAGTCCTTTCCCTGACTGAAGGTGTAACTAGTCCTTGTGGGTTCCAACAAGGGTTCTGTTCCAGTTGAAAAGCATAATGATTGAAAAAGTCAGCTTTCATATCGCAACAAATTTTCTGTTGCCTAATACCTTAGTAATAATTTGATTATATATACACTATGAGTAGCATTTATAGTTCTTAAAAGTTTGCTGTGACCTTTTCAGTAAATTTTGAGTGCCAGTTGACTTCTTCTAGGCAGTTAGATTTTTATTGGTAGGCTACTGTAACACCTGAGGGGCTGGTGCCCTGGAGGAACTCACCTGGAGCATCAAGAAACTTTGATATCATGCTGTGATGTACTGAAAAAAAAAAAATTCTACACTATTATTTTGATTAGACATTCTGAAGCTTTTGCAGGCTCTTTATTCTGTTTTTGAAATTTATTAGAAAAATAATTTTATAACAGTCTTCATAAAAAAATCTTCTGCATCCTTTGTAGAGCTGTTAAAACATTTGTTTTTCCTTTTTACCTCTAGATGAGCGTGACAAAGTACAAAAGAAGACATTCACAAAATGGATAAATCAGCATCTCATGAAGGTGAGTTGTTATTTCTGTCATGTCTGGATGACTTATTGCTACAGCAGTGATTGTGTCTTTTACTACATGTTTGATTTCAGGATGCAGCTGTGTTACATATAAGGAAGATCTTAAACTGTGATGTTTATGCATGTGCTTTGTCTTTGAGAAGTCATGGGGGAGTTGAAATGCTGCCCAAGGTGATCTAATTGAGTGCGTGAATTTGAAATTAAAATGAGTCAAAGTTGATTTCTTTCTATAAGGCTTGGTTCATTCTGGAATTAATGTGTCATGGCTGTAGTACCACAGTTAAGGCAAATGAAGAAAAAAAAATATTTGAAGTACCACACTGAGGAGAGGGAAATGACCTTGAGAGAGAGAACTCTAGATTATCCTGTGGCATCAATATGCTGCTCATGGATTAGAAATAGAGGCTTTCCAGGGGCAAAAGTCACTTTTCAATATCTTTCTTTTGAATAGCAGTGAACTTTGCTTCAGGGGCAAATTATTTTAACAAAATGTACAGATTTTAGTTGACAGAGGATTAAAAGCTGTGAGTTCACCTTCACTGCACGGCCTGTCAGTTCTAAATTTAATCTGCTGTTTCAGTACCAGCTGTCTAGCCTGGACATTTCTCTGGAGAAACAGATTGTATAATTACTTGACATAACTTCCTTTGATATCCCCCCTCCAACTCCAAGGTTGAATTCATGTAAGACTCACATTAAATAAAAATGTATCTGCAAATGTCAGAGTTGAGATTTAATTAACGAGTGCAGTGTTCAAATACTGTTGGAAAGATCTCCTTGTATTCATGTTTAGAGAAAAATAGAGTTTTTTAGGGAGCAACTTCATTATTTCTCTCTTTCTTGTGGCTGCTCCTAATGGGTATTTGAGAAATATTGGACACTGAAAGAGAAGAGAATTTCTACAGAGATGTGGATGTTTAAAATTGCCTTTTCTGTTTCACGTCTTTTAAAATTTTGCAATGTACATAGCTCTTGGAAATGGCGTGATGTGGGAAACTAACCAGGCTTGGAACTTAAGCTGGAGTCAATTTTGTCTTTTGCAAGAGAACTCTCTTGCAGAGGGCTCTTTTGGTCCTTCTCAGCATAACTGAGCCATCAGGAGTGGTCCTGCCATCAGCCCCTGTGCAGCATACAACTGTTCTGTGGGCAGTCTGGAGTCACAGAATTGCCCATACCAATAGGTTTTCCTTTGGGAATTTGTTAGACCCAAGGGAAGCATGCTGTATCTAGAAACAGCTGCTCCAGGGACCCCTTCTATGCAGAAGCCTCCTCCTTGTATTCCTGGAACATGCAAGTGGCCCCGTGTCCCTGCAGAAGTATTTTACTTGCTAATGAGAAAAGACAAAAGGCAGTTCTGCAGCCTTCCTTTTCTGAATTTTCCCTCGTGTTTATAATATAAGAAATGTATCCATTGTAGAATATTTCAGAGAAATTAGATTTAAAGAAAAAAAAAAAAGAACAAAAAAATCTGGGAAGGTTGCCAGTACTCTGGCAGTAAAATGTAATATCCGAATTAACCATCATGCATTTCTTCATCTAATTGAGAGTAATTTTTGTCATATTTATAGGGGCTACTCATGTTTTTGTGTATTAAAGAAGCATTTTAAAGATGTAGCTTCAGTTTTCTGTGGGATGTGGAAAAGCTTATCTGAAGCTTTTTGGAGAGCAGTCCTTTAATATGGGTTAAAAATAGTGCCTTATTTTACAGAAGAGCAGCATACTGAAAATGATATTTCTATACAACTTTATTTTACACATTTCTGAAATGTGCACAGTCATCATTGCCATACTGTCAGCCTCTTGGGAGTAGCTTAAAAAAGATTTAAACTCTAAACCCATAAGGAAATGAGGGTAAAGAGTTCACTGTAAATCCTTTTGCATTGCTTACCAAGGTCAATGGCCTTAGGCCTTCATTTTCAAGTAGTTCTGGGTTGGGTGATTGCAGAGGAATAAATACAGATAGATGAGACAGATGGGGCGTGTTGACTGTGTGTATTGCTGGCCTTGATTTGCATCTCAGATTGTTCACTTTAGAATTCAATTTAAGGGTTGCTAGCTCACACAAATATAGTTTGACTATAGCTCCTCCATTAGCTTGGAATTTATGTAGCAACTCAATTTTGTAGCCTGGAAATAGTTTGAAAGCAGGTGGTGATACAGTTGTCAGATTTTTGTTCTTAGACATTGTTTCTAGAACAGTGACTTGTGTGGAAATTGAAATCAATCTTTCAGATATTCTCTTATCTTTAGATGGAAGGGCATGTTTAGAAAACACTGTATTGTGGAGTGAATGTAGAAAACATAGCACAGTAAATGAGTGCATTTTTAGCAGAGACAGTGGACCTCTCCTAGTCAGTGAGCTAACTTGAACTCTAACTTGAGCCCACAGTTTCAGCTATTTCTTAAAAATAAAATTGTATAACGTAATACAGATCATATGCAACTCGTATTTGTGCATTCACTGCCAATACCTTGTTTCAGACAAATCAAGATGGGAATTGTCTCATTTCAGGCATTGCAATAGGTTTATTTGAGCTGATTACCCAGACTTCTCTAGTAGACAGCTGAGGGAACAGTCCCTTTTAAATGTCCCTCTCCTAAGACATCTAGCTAAGGGGACAGTGAATTGTATCCTAGAGATGCTTTTGCTCCACTTACTGTAAAAGGAAGTCAGTGTGCTTTGTCTGTCGTGTGTAGGTTCAACAAGAAGCAGAAAAGATGATAATGAAAATTATGAGAGATCTTGGGAAAGACCAGACCATGCATGTGGACATGACCCCACTATGGGCATGGGAATGCATCATATTTTAATTTCATCTTTTTTCCCTCCTATTTGTGTTCTTTGCTTGCTTTCTTCTGTTTCTTTTCTCTGTCCCCCAATTGTTTTTTTGCTTTTTTTCCCTCTTTTTCTTTTCTGATCTCTTTTTAAATTTTCCTTTCTTACTTGTGCTTTCCTTACTCATTCTAATTAAACTCCTATTCTCCTGCAGTTCTTGGGAAAGTCCTGAATTTTCATGCTTTTATACCAGTATATCCAAGAAGTTTTATTTTAAGTCAGCAGCAATGACACTTTTATGAGTTCCCATCTTTTGTTGGGGAATGACACGGAAGCCTACTGTCAAACTTCTAATTAAGTTCTATATTTATAGGATTTACTGAGTTACCACAAACAAGATGGCTGATAAATATTTATCCTTCTGCTGTCTCTTGCCCATCTCTAGTTGCATTAGATTGGTGTAAGTGCATAATATTTAAAATTCAGTGTTAGTCCCTTGTCTGTTTAGTTGAGTAGTAAAGCATGTTGTGTGCTTTGCTAAAATAGAAACATAGTCATTGCAGAAATATTTCCTGCTCATGTTCTTGGGATACCTAGTCTTAGACAGGTACATAATGTGTTATTTGCAAAATTAAGCTGCAAAAGTTATCTTTGAATTCCACAGTTTAAGGTCAAGTGGACTGTCACTAAATTTTTTAATGCTGAAATTTTTCTTTTGAGTTGATAACAGATTTTCTGAGGACTCATTGGAGCGGACTGATTGGAGCTTTAGACTTGCTAAGGCTACTGTTTGCTGTCTGATGGTGTGGCTCCAGTTTAAATGTTATCTTTTATGTCTTGTTGACATACAGACTGGAGAGGTGAGGTATTGGACTTCAGACTCGCCTGCTGCTGTGGTATGAGCTTCCAGGGAGAACTCACATACCAGTGTAGTGTGGTGGTAGGGTAGAAATCTCCTCTCTTCTATAAACCAGCCTCTGCTTCCAGCTGGTGTTTCACTCTGCTGCTGTAAAAATAGGGTGTTATATCTTGCTAGAGCAGTAAGTAACCCTTGATGTGACAAGAACAGGTAAATTTGTGGGTGCAAGTTTTATTCTAGTGTAGTGTTCTCATGGTCCTAAAGCACCCAAGGAGAAATCCAGCTTCCATGAAAACCCAGAAATTCTTCCTGACATCCTTTGAATTTGAAACCCCAAAACTTAAGGAAATGTGAGGCAAGTGTGAAATACAGATGGAAGATGAGATACGTCAGAAAATAAAAGAAGCTGTTGATGAAAAGAGAATAAAAGCAGATAAATAAAATTGCTGTTGATTTTCTTTTTCAAATCAATTAAAAATACTTTTGTAGTACCGGGTCTCAGTCCTGAGAGATTAAATGGGCTATTTTGAAATATTTTGTTTCTTTTTTAGAAATTATTATGTACAGAAAATAGGACTAAAGGCAAGGCAAGCAGAGACTGGGTAGTGATATGTAGAACACCCAGGTATCTTCCCTTCAAGGGAAAATGTTTCTTCCTTTTCATGGAAGAAAAGGTTGTAGAGAGCCTCTTAACTGATCTTCTAGCAACACTCTGGGTGCCTGGGCAGCTCCCTGGAGTGGGACACGTGTCCTGTCCATAGCACTGACAGGGAGCCCACCCACCTGGTGCCACTTGCAGTGTGGGTTGGGTTTTGGGACCCTTGGCTGACCATACCTTGGGAGAAACAAACTGCTAATGGGAGCAATGGGCGGCATCCCTTCACAGACATTAGTTGCTCCAAAAGTCACTCCTAAAGGTGTTATTAGCAAGAAGGCTTTTGTAAGTAGCAGGACAAACTGCTTTTGTAAACTATTTTTTTAAAGCCCAGTGTTCAAAATCATGTACTGTGTTGCAGTGGTAGTGCATTAGTGTGAGTGAGAGAGAGAACAGCTTTTTGTTGTGCAAAGACAGAATAATTCAGAACAGAAACTTGAAGTTATTGATTCCTGTGTGTCCTTCAAGCAGCACATGGTTTGCAAATGGCCTCTTGGGTCGATTGCTTTGTGAAATGTTTAGGTATGACCTTAATGGCAGCAGGATCGACCATTCCTGATTGAGCACAGTCATTCCTTGCTGAAAGCTGGCACTTTACTGACACTAGTGGTTATCATTTTAGATAGCACTAGTCTCAGTATCTTCCTTTTAGCCATGCAGTTAAAATGTAATTTAAAATTCCCCATCTCTGCTTTTAGAAATCAGTACTTTGTAGCTCTACATTGGTGTTTAAAGGATGAGGCACTTGGTGTTAGTCTAATGGTAGTAGCTATTAAAAAAATTCTCAATTTAACATCTTTTGATTTTGAAACAAACTCAGAAAAAATGTGCTTTTTCCCCCCTCTGTTAAATAAAATAAGACTGATTCCTTGCTGTGCTGGTGCATCTAAATGAGCTTTGTATGCATTCCTCCCAGTTTATTCTGACAGCTGCTGCAAACTGTGTTGTGTGCAACTTCCATAAAATTCCACTTCATTGTGGTCCCCAGCTTGCTTTAGGCATTGGGTGAAGCTAAAGTATCAGTATTTTCTCCTCTGTTTTGGAATTCAGTTGTTTAACTCTGCCTGCTGTCTTATGGGTGGACAGAAGAATATTTCAGTTTTTCTCCTGAAAATTTTTGCTGCTGTGTTTTCACGACTGATCCACTTGGAGGTAAACCACACTGCTTAGTATAATCTATAGCTGTTTGCAAAGGAGCTCAGCAAGCAAACTAGGGACTTTTTAATCAAAATTTGGATGAGGGAGGAAATGGTGAGGAAAAGTAATGGCAAATGCCAGAAGTTAAAGCTGTGAAAGAGGAGGAAATTATGCAAAGTTTTAAAGGCTATCGATGAATTGCATCACAAAAATATCTCTGCCAGTTAGCAAATAAATAAATAAACAAATTCAAGTCAATAAAAACTGTGCCACAGATTTTAAGTTTATTTGATCCTCTTTAATGCATTCAGACCTCATGACTAATTTGAAACAGGAAAGAGAATAACTGAAACCAGTAAATTAAATATGGATGAAATATAGGACGGCTTGAGCATATCGATATTTTTATGGCATGCAACCCTTTTGAACCAGTTGAGCACATGCTTTTATGTGTGTTGGGTTTTTTAAGAAATGGGTTTATATAGGTGCTCTATATGACAGAATGAGTAGAAGGAGAACTAAGTCTGCCATGCAATGACTGCACGATGAATTAGAACCACTAGAATCAATATGCTTCCTATTATAGACTTAATATATTTATTTATTAATTCATTCTCTTTTTATTCAGTTCATTGTTTGCAATTAGTTCTCAGCACAGATTTTATTTAATATTATTTATTCCTTGGAGATTGCAAGAGATAAAATTCTAGCATTTGCAATTAACTGTTGACTTTTTAATTAATTGTTAAATTATGCATGGGCTTATTTTTATCTATATACTTTTGATGTATCTGTATCTAATAATAATTTATATCTCCGTTTAGAAGTACTAGGGCTTGATCTAACTCCCTTTGGGCTAATGTATCTGTGCCATTGGCTCCAGTGGGAGCAGTTTTTGCCCCAGTATGTGGACTCCAGACAGTGAGCAACTTCAAACATTTAATCATAGACATTACCTAAATATTTTGTTCTACAGCAATATTTCATACACTCTGGAAAGCGAGGCTTGCCCTGAGATAGTGGAGATGTGTGACTGGGTGAAGACCTTAGAAGGCATCAGAATAAACATGTTTTTCCTGTAAGGAAACGTGTTCTCTGTTAAAGGCATTTATGATGCTTTCAACAGGGACATTTAAAGGTAATCACATAGTGTTCACAATGCTCCTCTGCTTAGAATACTTTCATTTTAATGGGAATAATACTTTATCAGCCAACCTTAGTATTTTTCGCCTCCTTCAGGCATGTTTGGACTGTATTGTCTTTGGTGAGGGGTAGTTTTGAGCTGAGTTTAATGTTAGTAGTATTACGTTTGCATACTTTAAACAATTCCTCCCTGGTAAGTTATATTTGACAGCACGTAGTACAGGCCAGGAATGGTGAGGGCAAGTTGGAAACACAAAGGTTGATGAAAACTGGGTGCACTGAAACACTGTGCTGTGGCACGTCTCTGGCCAAAGATAGGAAAAAAAGGCAATGTGCCTGCTGTTGATTTGAGGCATTGAGCTGGATCAAGGAAGTCGATTGTGGATTTTTGGTCTCTAACTTAGCATTGGAAAGACAGAACAGTGTAGTGTTGGGGAAAATCATTTATCCTCATAGTTGACAAGAGGAACAGTGTGGAATTCTGCATTTGAGCACCTACAAAGGAATCCTCAGTAGCCTTGTAAGAAAGGCATTTCTGTGGCACAGCTCAGCTCATCCCCTAGCAAGTGTGTGCCAGCCACACTTGCTGTTCTGTTCCCTGCCTGCTGCAGGAGTTGTGGTGGCTGCCTCTGGTGTGGACAAGTTTTGTGAGTGAAATGACAGCCAGAGAAACCTTCTGAATCTGGCAGGCTGAAAGTCGCTGTCAAAGCTGCCTGGTTAGATAGGTCTGGACTTGTTGGGAGAGACTACTTCAAAATTTAAAAAAGGAAGGTAATTTGGAAGCAAGTGGTTTTAAATCTCAGGCTCACTTTTCAAAGCAGGGAGAGAAGTGAAAAGTAAAAGCAAGATAATGAACTAGAGAAAGCAATAGGTAGGGTCTCCTGGGGAAGTAATACAGGAGAGGCAGAAATGCAGGAGATCTGGCAGTTATTGAAGGTGTTTCTGTAAGAGGCACAAAGGTAGGCTGCAGACAGGCAGAACAGATAGGAGACATTGTATATAAAGTACTGCTGCTTTCAAAGTGTGTGAATTAAAAAGGAGCTGTACAAGAAGTGGAAATAATGGCAGCAGGACGTAAGGTTTGTATAAAGGAGTTAATAAAACAAGGTGGGGTGAAATCAGAGAAGTACAAGGTCCAGAATTAATTAATGTGACATGGAAGATCACAGGAGAAAGGCTCTGTAATTATGTCAGAGTATGAAGAAAAAAGAAGAAGAATGGATACATTATCAAGGAATAGAAAAAGATAGTTTTGACCAGTGTAGAAATGTCTGAATTACGCTGATCTCTTTGTTCTATAAAATGCTGACTTGACAAAATATGTTTTAATAAGATAAGGGAGGAATTCAGATAAGGAAACAGCAGATTGAAGAACATTTGGATAAGTTACATTTTCTTGTCACACAGCTTTATTTATCCAGCAGTTAGTAACTAACTGATTTGTAGCACTTTATCATTCTATTTAAGAATTCAGAGGAGAGGAGGGACTTCTAGAAGTCCACAATTACAATAAACATACCTCTCTCCCAAGGAGAAGAAAAGAATGAGGAGTTATGGACCTTGCAGGGTAATTTCTCTCCCTGGAGAAACTGTGGAACATCTGGTCTTTGAAAGCAGGTGGACAAAGGGGAAGCGGTACAAGTGTTATGTCTGTACTTTTTTCATGCTACCACATGTAGTCTCATTAGCAGATTACTGTCACGAAATCTGAATGAAAGGATAGCAGATCTTGCTGGGGTATTGTCATTAATAACTGCTGCAACTGCAGCTGGAACTGATGCTGGGAAGAGCCAGTGCCATCAGTTGTTGCACCTGCCATGGGTGCTGTCAGTGCTGCTGCAGCATCATCTGCCTCTGGGAGGCAACACCTGTGAACAAAGACCTTCTACTGAGTGCCTGCTGCCCTCACGGTACCTCATCTTCAAGTGAGGTTTCAAGCTATGTGACTTTACCCTTGTAGGTAAAGGTACAGCTGTTTCTCTCTGGCTGTCCATCTCTCTGACTCTAGCCTTTTGTCATGTCAGCAACCACTGTCAGTCTTACCCTGCCACAAACCTTACAGGGTTCATTGCTTGCCCTGGGCTGTGTTGGCTTATGCCCAGGGATCTCCAGGAACTACACACGAGCTCTTCACCCTGCCTGTGGGCACCATGGTGCTGAGGAGACAAGGAGACAGCTTGTAATTCTGCCTCCTCATAGACACGCTTGAGGGCACGTGGTTGTGAAACTGCCTGACTGTGTCACTGCTGATCTTTGCCTGGACAAGAGGTTTGTAGCCATCTCTGACAAAGTAGTAAGAAGATAAGTTTTCTTGCAAGATCAAGGGTAGTTTGTGGTAGTTTGAGTTTGTTTAGTCTGAAACTAAGACTACTGAAGGGAGACATGATAATGTGTCCTCAGTATGTAAAAAGTGTTTATGCAGAGGCTGGTGAACACATGATTTCTGAGGTCAAACTGTTGGGGAAGGGACAACAAAAGCATCAGCTTATTTTACAGAAGATTTAGCTTGAAGATTAGTGAGGAAAAATGTCCCACTTGGCTTTATAGAGAAGGTGTCGAACACTGAAGCACTTGTACTGTGTCTTACATTTCCTTCTTATGGATTTTCAAGAATAAATTAGAGAAGCATCTCTAGTGTTTTCTAGCCAAACTGCACAGGACTGAGTAAGGTCATCTGTTGAGTCCTTTTTAACCTTAAACTTTTACTATCTCTGACAACCTTGTCAGGCACAACCCTCCTCTGGTGAAGTACTATTCAGCTTTTGAGCCATGATGCTGATCACTGCCAAATTCCTTAGCAAAGCTTATGTTTTTATTGCTTTAGTGATTTCAATCTGTATTAATCCTACAGTTCCAATGAGAATGCCTTCTTTCAGATGGTTGCCATGTCAAGTGAAGCTTAGTGGTGTTTTCTTTATATTTGTCATTAATTGTTTATCACATACCTTTGTAAATAAAATATTTTTAAAAGGGGAGAACAGATGCCACAAGCGAGGTTCTAAGCAGGTTGTGAGTCACACTTTCTTTGTTTGATTTTAATTGTTTCTGAAATATATAAATATCTTTAGTCTCATACACAAAAACATCAGAACAAAGTGTACTGATTTGAAGAAAAATCTAGAAGGGTTACAGTGGTGCAAAACAGGGAAAAGAGATGGACATGCTGTGCCTTGAAATCACAACTGGTGCAAGAAGTGTTTTTGGCTGGGAGTATGAGTGGATTGGCATGGAACCTCACATGACATGCCACATGTGGCATCAGCCCCTCATCTTCTCTTAGAGTTATCCGCAAAATGAAGGTTAATTCAGAATAGTAGATTCTAAAACTTGCTGGAAATCCGTGACACTATATTTTAGAACTTTAAATTGTAGTAGTGATGAAGAAGATATCCATTTTATGTTAGTAAATATGCATTTCTGCTTGTCAATCTGCAGGGCCTCCACTGAAGTGGATTTGCTGAGCTCAATATGTAAATTTACAAGCAGACCACCAAGACTGTGCCAAAAATTAATAGCAGTGAGGGTAGTGCTATGAGAATGATTATAAGTAAGTGGAGTGGGACCTGGGGAATATCCTGTGTGGTTGGACCAGTCTTGGTTGAAGAGAACCTTCCAGCCTATTCTTCAAAATGTTTTGAGAAGTGTCCAGTTCTGGGCTCTCCATTAAAAGCGAGACATGGAGCTCTTGGAGCAAGTCCAACAGAGGGCAAAAAGGATGATTAGGGACTGGAGCATTTCTCTTACAAGAAAAGGCTGAGGGAACTGGGCCTGTTGAGCCTCAAGGATAGATGACTGAGACAGAACTCATCAATGTGTATCTAAATGTATCTAAAGAATGGGTGTCAAGGAGATGGACCAGGCTCTTCTCAGTGGTGCCAAGCAATAGGACAAGAGGCAATGGGCAGAAACTGAAGCTGGAACTTCCACCTGAACATGAAGAAGAACTTTACTGTGTGGGTGAGCAAGAACTGGAACATACTGTGGAGTCTCCCTTACTGGAGATAGTCAAGAGCCATCTGGACACAGTCTTGTGCAATGTGCTCTTGGGTGACCCCAGTATGAAGGCTGGACCAAATGACCCCCTGTGGTCCCTTCCAATCTGACTCATTCTCTGATGGTGTTAATGGAGTGAATTTCTTTTTCCTGTAGTAAGCAGAAAGGACTTTGACATTTAAGACACTTACCTAAAGTTCTTCTGTACAGTGATGCTGTTTCAAGTATCACACATCTACTGAAATCCACGAAAGGACTCCTCAATGTGTGTGTTTATGTCCTGCTGTTTGATATATATGTAAGATTATACTTCTGCTTGCATACTTGCTGATTTGGGGATTAGGAAAATACTGGAATTATTTCATGAAAAAAGGGAAGTTAAGAAAAATATAAGGATATTTAGCAAGATTTAGCAATGGCTACATTATTTCTTTTTTTAATTGAGCCAGAGTATATTTATACCTTAAAGCCATACAAATATTTTATGATTAATAGAATTGTCCTGAAACGTGGAATAATTGAGGGCAGGGGCAAAATAGAGTATGCGAAAGCAATGGATGATTGAGTAGTCTGGGAGAAATGTGAAGGTTAATTTGGAAAAAAAAAGTGACTGATTTAATCTTTTAGATACAAGGACAGGCTGCTAGAGGGATGGAACAGAGGAAGGGTGTTATGGTTGTCATGATATTAGAGTGTTAAGCATTGGCCAGATGAGAGAGTGAAGGATGAATCCAAGGGTGAATCTTCAGTTAGAAAACATCTGTTATAAACAAAGATCGGGGATGTTGAACTCACTCTGTAAAGGAGACTTGTTTAAATGTGCCTTAATAAAATCATAAAGGAATTTTATGAAATTGAGTAACATTAGCTGTCTGCTATTTGTGAGAAGTAATATCCAGGAACATACTCAAACATAAAAAATACTCCTAAGTATGATATAAAGAACTGTTTATTTTCTGTGAACCACAAGAATTTCCTGCAGCGTGGATTATTAGACTGTCCAGCAAAAGAAAAGAGTGGAAATGAATTTCGGAACCACTAGGCCTATAACTGGATTTGCCAGACTCTGCTTGCAAACGAGCAGGAGGACAGAAGAGACCTGACAGAAGCGGGTGTGCCAGCTCGCTGGCAGCCCTGGCTGTGGGCCGGGCACAGCAAAGCGGGGTGTCTTGGGCGGGGTGTCCAGCGCTGGATGGAGCTGCGGGAACAGCACCATCTGCAGCCCTGCCTGTGCCCTGCCTGGCCCGGCTGTCTGCCACACAGCTTCAGTTCTCCTAATGAAGATTAAATTCTCTTAATTAAACTGCGTGCTTGCTTATTTTTAACAGAACGAGTGAAGTTTAGCATGGGATTCAGTACAAAACAAGGATTGTGACCAGAGTGTGTGTTTGGAGCTTGGTTTTTTTTTCCCCACAATAAGTTTTGGGTTTAGAGTAGGAGATTAAAGAGCAGGGGTGACTTGGGGAGGCTGTTGGTGTGCGTGTCCGTCTGCACGGAGCTCTGGCTCCCTCATCTCCTGGCTTGGCACCAGGCTGGCCATGGAGCGCAGCTCAGTGCCTCGCTGCCCCACGCTGCGTGGTGGGGAAGATTACCTGAGGGGGAGTGGGCCTACAGTGTGTTGAGTCACGCTCATCCTTTACGTGGGGGAATGTGGGAAGTCTGTAGAGTAAAATAAGTGCTCTTGAAAATGTTTGAAGGAGCAACTTCCTTGGCAGATCAGTCACGTGGGAATGTTTTGACAAATCTCATATTTTTACAATTACATGCTTCATGGATCTTGTTGCAGCCTGTTCAGAATTTTAGAGTGTTGCTCATAAATCTTGCTGCATGTGTCAGGCTAGTAAATCTTTATTTTTGTACACAAATACAACTTTGTGTATTAAAGGTCTTTTTTTATTCTTTACTTATGGCATATGTTTATTTGTTATCATGCAATTAGAATTGCCACTGTGATTTCTTAATTTTTAAAGGTGACAGGACTAAAACATGCATATTCTCAAAACTTACAGAAAACTGTTTCCCCTGTAAGTATCACTTTTAATAAAATTCTCCTTTAAAAAGAAGCTTAAGTATGTTTTTAGGAAGCTGAAACATTGGGGAAACTCATCAGGGTGTCAGGATCTCACCAGTGGCCACAGCAGTTTTTCAGCTCTTTGAATGCTGATGGCATTTGCTGTAGAACACTGTAGTCATAGGAGATCTTAACTATTTATCTTGGTGAAAATTGTTTTACTGTTACTGAAGTGAATCAGAGTTCTAAGAGATCTTTCTTCCACGGGCATTGACTCAGATTCTTAAAGAATGAATTTGAAGTTTATTGTGAAACTCACAGTGGCCTTGTGCCAGCTGTCATTTGGACTTATCTGTGACCTCAGTGGTAATTAAGGCCTGACCCTTTTTTTTCCCCCTAAACACACCCCTTACAGTTCTAGCTTTTGAGCTTTTTCCCATTTTCCTTTGAAAAATCAGTAATGCTTTATGTCTGGGCTGGGCATTTAATTAACTTTGCTTCCAGAAACAAGGAGAGCAGTACTTGAAAAAGACTTTCCCAGGCAATGTGGTCTGAACAGCCTCAGTTGGATCTGTAATATTATAATTCGTGAAAACTTCTGGGTAATGACACTGATTTTATGAAGACTTGACAACTGGACTTCAGTTATTCAAAATAAGTATGGTTCAGATTTGATTCCAGTTTTGCCTGTTCTGGAAACCATAAGAAAAGGTCTAATTTGGTCTTAATAATGTTCTCACAATTATCAGTTCAGCTTAATTATAGTATAGAAAGAGAGACTTCTGATGTTTTAAAGGCAAATATTTGATTATAGTAGTCTGCTTTCCTGACCCTGTAAAAAAAATGGGTAATTTTGCAAGTAAGTGAGCACAAAACTCTGCCTTGTTTCCAAGTCATGCAGCTTGCCACGGCCACAGTGATTACCTCACCTGCCTCAGGGATTTCCTGGTGGCCTCTAGTACATGGGCGTTACTTTGAGTTGTTCCTGCTTGATCTGATTATGTTCTCTCTCCTGTCTTTTTTGCCTCCACTCTAGAGTTTGCAGCACATTTATGTTTATTTCTGCTTCTTCACACACTATTTCAGTTCAAAATGTGCTCCATACATTTTAGGTGCTGGTTGGAAACGCACTACATCCTAACATGAATGTCTGAGGGATCTTTGTGTGTGCTGGGTGTGCACCCACTGTATACACAGAAATGGGCACAACCCTATTTTCCATATTTATTTCTAGTTAAGAAAGAAGGGTGTGATTCTTCTTTGTTTTAGTAGAATCATCATAGAATCCTAGAATAGTTTTGGTTGGAAGGGGCTTTTAAAATCACAGAATCACAGAATAAGCTGAATTGGAAAGGACCTACAAGGATCATCCAGTCCAGCTCCCAGTTCTGCAGAGCACAATCCCCAAGAATTGCTCGATGTGCCTGAGAGTATTGTCCAAACACTTCTGGAACTCTGTCAGGCTTGGTGCTGTGACCACTTTCCTGGGGAGCCAGCATCCTACCACCCTTTAGGTGAAGAACCTTTTCCTAATACCCAGCCTAAACCTCCCCTGACACAACTTCAGGCCATCTCATCCAATCCCCCTGCAATGAGCAGGGTCATCTTCAACTACATC
Organism: Cyanoderma ruficeps; assembly: GCA_008694505.1. Classification (NCBI taxonomy): domain Eukaryota; kingdom Metazoa; phylum Chordata; class Aves; order Passeriformes; family Timaliidae; genus Cyanoderma; species Cyanoderma ruficeps. The sequence continues at coordinate 7,698,486 of VZDJ01000302.1, forward strand.
AGGTTGCTTGGAGCCCCATCCAATCTGACCTCGAATGTTTCCAGGGATGGGACATCCACCTCTCGGGGAAATCTTTTACAATGTTTCACCACACTCACTGTAAAAAAATTCTTATCACTGGTTTAAATCTACTCTCTTTTAAATTAAAACTCGTACACCTTGTCCTATTGCAACAAGCTGTACTAAGAAGTAGGTATGGTTGTGTTAGAGAGTGGCCTGTGCATCTCCTGTCCATCCTTGTCAATACTGAGCTGGTTTTGCTTGCAGTAGCAGAAGTGACAGTCCTTCCTCTTCTACCATATAACTCTAAGCAGCCATTAGAGTGTAAACCTATAGATTTTGTCCTATAATCAAAACGACTAATATCAATAAAAATTGTTTTCCATGGAAGATGGCTTGTTTTCTGCTGCGACTGATGGCAAAACAAGAGATCACTGTGGGCAAGTTTGGTTCACCAAGCATTGTCATCTAGGACTGCTTGAGATAAGGGTGTTCAGTACAGACATCTGTGGGAGACTGGGCAGCAGGACCTAGGCAAACATTAGTCCTCCTGGAGAAGAAGGAGACCAAGTGTTGTAGCCCCTAACCATAAACCAGCCCTGTAGGTATGTGACCAGGCGGCTGAATCATGCTCTTCTTTCCCTGTCAGGGGAAGAAGAAGCAGGCAGACTGCAGGCAGTGATGACAGGTGTGACGATGCCAGCTCCCAGAGGAGGTGGGGAAGCCTGCCTGGCCAGGGACTTTTATAGAAGAAGCAGAACAGTGTGGGGATCTGAGTGGAAGCTTTTGGAGGCAACAGTCATCTTCTTGAGTCGTCATCTTTTGTGTGTAGCTTTACAGTATTGCAAGCTGTTTTTTACTGGTGGTGGTGCAGAGATTCCTCAAGGCACTGCAAAGCATAAGCTTGCTGGAATAGGATGATATGAAAATATCTGATGCTTATGTTAAGGAGAATGGAGCTTTCCTTACCGCCAGCATCATAGTATACATGCCAGAAGATGAAGATCAGAAGATGACTCACTTCTGAAACAGAGCCTTACATTCAATCTGTCTCTTTTTCACTGGTGAAGCCATTTTGTTTTTCTTGTTTAAGTTTTGTCAGATGCACCTCAGCCACTCAGTGTTTCCCATGTCTTCCTTAAAAGTCTCATCTCATACCCAGATTATCAAATCTGCCACACTCACATGGGTATATTGCAAAAAGTTGCCTGAGGCAACATGTAACCTACTTTGTGTGTGGACCTTGTAAAATGTTGGCCTTACAATTCTGTGATTTTATTGAAAAACCACAAGAACTTTTGTGAAACTCTTTGGGCTCAGTAGATCCCACACATCTGTCCAGGGACCGCTATCTGCAGCCAGTATTTGTGGTACTATGTGTTTTGGAGGAGGCTGAATGTGGCAGTAAAGAGCAATGAAGTGCTTGTATTTGCTTCTTATAAGTTAAAAGAATTCATTATATGTGTTGAGAGATAAGAGTTGCTCAAGTGATAGCTAAGAGAGAGGTGATTTTTCAAGCCTTTCTTGAAGTGTCAGTGTAGGATCTCTTGAGGAGAGCAAGATGCTCCTTTTGGAAGAAGTGTTCTGATGCTTTGAGGGAACATACTTGCTCACATCAGTTGCCCAAATACAGCATTTTAGATGCACATCTGCTGCTCAGAGTATTGGAAGAAGTTTCTTATTACGTTGCCCTGTACCAAGAAGACTGGCACAGTATGTACTAAATAATTAATCCTCACAGTAATTGCCAGCCAGTGGCAGAGCTAAGACAGATGCATAAGGTGTACTGCTGGTTTTCCTGTTTTGAGAGCTCTGTGCCAGTTTTTTTATATCCAGCGTGAGTTCATCTCTGAAGTGTCCGTGATTTCTAGAAAGATAATCTGGGGAAGATGGTTGTCTTTGTAATACTTAGGAAACCTCAGAGCATAAGACAAACAGAAGGTTAACAAATGTGTGCTGTGAGTGACAGAGTAGCAGGATAACAAAATTATCTTGCATCTAATAGATAAAAAAAGCAGACAGAACAGAAATAGTGGTATTTTCTCACCCCACAATTCAGATACCGGCACATTGAGCAAATCCCCCGACTTTTATGTTGAAAAGAGTGTGAGCATTGCCTTGGTGCTGCACAAGCAGTTCTTTAACTGTGCTGGTGCAGTGTCTTTGAGATGTACACCACATTTCCCTGTCCTTAACCCTATGTCCTCCTGTGCCTCTGGCCACCAACCCGCGCTATGGATCAGTTCTGGCTGGGGATTTTGCTTTCCGAAGAGAAGTGGAAAGTGACATGCCTTGGGGTGGTGGTGCAGGCAGCCCTCTCACAGGGTTTTGTCATAAAGAAAACTTGACTAATTTTTAACAGGAAGGGTTTAGCACTCAGTTTGATGCAGTTCTTGGAATATAAAAATAACAAGTGGGTTAAAAGCTAAAGATTCTGATGCTTCTCATCTTTCTCATAATTGAATCTTGTATCAGGGGTATAAATTATTTGTATGGCTTCCCTTTTCTTTCCTTTCACCAGAGATGTAGTTGGAGAACACCTCTTCTTTTTCTTTGTTAAGCTTAGCAGTACTTCAGTATTATCAAAGAATTTTTTCTTACATTTTTTTTACATTAATTGCTTGCAGGATTAAAAAAAAGGTAACTAAAATTAAAATGATACTATTTTGTGTATTTGTGTGAGGGTCTAAAGCTTATGTATATGTATTAGAATATTGGATTGTAACTTGGCTGTGTGAGCATTTTGGAAAATATGTGTTGTAATTCCTCATGGAACAGTCTTCTAGATGACTTGTTCTGGCTAGTCTTCAGCACAAGTACAAATACATTCTGATGCTACTCTCAATTAAGATGACAGTGTTTGTGAAAACAGATTGCAGGGTAATTTGATGTTTAAAAATTGGAGTAGAAAACTTGAACTAAAAAGCATTTATGAAGCTAATCTTAGATATGGAGACAGTTATTTCTGCTACAGGATGAATCTCAAAATTCCCCCCAAAAGTGTGGCAAACTGAGTTGTTGTATTAAGTTGAAGGTATGGGTCAATTCTTGCTGCCCTCATCACACACATATGTTGGCAGTCAGTGTGTCCCATAGATCTCATATTGGAAGTACAACTCATCTCTAGCAGAGGCGGGGAAGAAGAAAATTTCTGATGTTGTATTTTATCCTAAGATTAGGAAGTTTCTGATCTGGTTGTTCAACAGGAATACCAGGGAGCTGACATTAAACTGCAGCTGGAAAGCCCTCAACCTCTGCCCTTGCAAGTCAAAAATCTCTGATTCTGAAAAATTAGATCCTTTGTGGCACATTCAAAGAGCAGCTGGCTGAAATTGCCTAAGACATTTCAGATAAAGTTGTGTTTAAGTTAATGGTAACAGTCAAGAAGCTGGCCTGTGGACAGATATCTCCCAGATTTGTTGTGCCTCTCAGTAAAGGTGGATCTTCCAGCTGTCTCTCTTGTCATTGCAGCCCCTCACTAGATCAACCCAATGTCATAGTTCTTGGGTACGGTGGGTGTGTGAGGTTGGTGGAGTCGTTGGGAAAGCTCACTAAGTACTGGGAAACCTGAGGTGATTAACATGCTGTTAATTGGTGAATGGTATGCTTTGATTAGGAAGTGTTACTTTTGGCCTGACTGCAGTGGACATGCATGCTGCTGCTAACATATATCTGTTGTGTATTTTTTTACAATTCATTGAATCTAAATACTGTTATTGCAGTGGTCATTATTGAGGTCCAAATGGGAGAGTATCTGACACTGTTTAAATTGTCAGATACTGATTTTTTCATTGCTACATGCATTCATTACCTGTAACTTAATACTGGTTTGGTTTTCATTAAGGTGATATAAAGTGTGACGAAACTGTGCAAGTGCAGACACAGATGTCAATTTTGTCTATTACAATTAATTTGCATTTGTAAGTTTGTCATGAAAGTGAAGAAATTAAAAAAAACACTGCTGAGGTACAGCTGAGATTTATCTGTATTTTAAAAGATATGTATTAATATGAGTGTGAATTCTCAGGTGTAAACAGGGAGCTTTATTTTTTGCATTTATCTGTGCAGGTTCGAAAGCATGTGAATGACCTATATGAAGACCTAAGAGATGGACATAACTTAATCTCTCTTCTAGAAGTCCTTTCTGGAGACACCTTGGTAAGCTTTTAGACCATAATACAATAATTTCAGATTGTTAATTATGCTTTTTCTCTGTGAACTCCTTGTGTATTGACTGCTGTAGATTTGTTTGATATTTTCTTTAATCTGTGACCTGATACCAAAGACACAAGTTGTATTTCTGTTGGTAAATATACTGGTGTGAATTCTGTGGGGGAATGCAATCTGTTCTCTTTGTTTTTTGTGGTTAGCGAGACTTCCTTTCTTAGTAGGGTAATGCACTATTTCTTCTGCTCTTTCCTTTTCTTTCTGATTTTTGTTTTAACAAGTATTGGATGCTTAATATGTTTTTGCATTTAAGGGAGTAACTTACAAATAACAAGGATCAAATGTCCCTGAAATTGTCTAACACACTCCTCAGGTGCCATTTCCTTTCTTTGTGAGCATTACTTCCCTTGCTTGGTATTTGTTCTCTTCATTATGTTCTTCTTTTCATGCTCTTCTTTTCATTTGTGGTCTGTCTTGTGTTTTTGCTGTCCTGTCTCCTGTCTGTTGTATTCATTAGCCAAGAGAGCGAGATTTTTTGAAGACCTTACGGTTGGTGAGTTCAACAGAAGCATGCGCAAATGAACAGCATGAGGATGTGGAGGATGAGGATAAGGGGGTAGGTGCCGACCCCCATAACTGTACTAATGTAGTGTTTGAAGTGTGGTGTCTGCTAATGTGAATTCTTAGTTTGGTGTGCTGCAGTAGTGGGCTGTAGAAAGGACAAAAGGACTTTTGTTGATAAACCAGGATACGTGTGTTTATGGTGGAGGTGTGGTGAGGACAAATTTTTATTCAGTCTTTTTGTGAACAGCTAAAATTCTACTGTTCAAGATTTCTCTTTGTTTTCTTTCATTGTACTGTACAAAACCATGGTGCCAATGTATACTGGACAACACTATCAAGAAGCCATAAAATATTTTTTTTAAATAATAGATAGGGTAACACCATAATTCAATTAAACTAAGACTTTATTTTAGCTTACAAACAGTATTGTCCATAGACAAGTAATTTAGACAAAGGCTTGTAGGTTCTTCTTAGTGAAATCAATGGCAAAAAATTGATTTGTCTTGATTGTAAGCATCAGTTTACTATATGCATGGTGTGTGCACCATAATATTGGATAATATCTTGAAATAAGGTAATTCAGTGTGCAGATTTGTTTGTTAGAATTTACCACATGTAGTAGTGACTTTTATCAAAGCTGGTAGGTTAGAAGTTAAGCGACAGCTTTGTGTTGTGGCTACTAAAAATACAAATAGTTTGCAGGGTTTATCTTTATTGCAACAAATGCTGAATTTTCGATTCTCTGTATTTTGCCCATCCAGAAGGGAAATATCTACTCATAAAGTGTAAAATGTTGGGTGCTTGTTAGTCCGAATGAGCTTTTTCCTGCCTTTTTAGACCTTGCATTTTGGCATCTGCTAAAGCAACTTGCTGTCATAGGGCCTGAGTGCCTCCCTGGCTCCCATGTGTTGTGCTGCAGTTGTGATTTCACTGGAATTTGTCTGCTTTTTTTCTGGACTGCAGCATCAATCAAAATGCTGCATTGGTTTATAAAAAAATATTTCCCCTCTGAGATGCTAACTGCATATTTTTGGATTTACTATTCCTTCCTTGTAGTGGAAAACCAAGTTCCAGGTCTGCAGTCCCTCATTCCATCTGTGGAAGCTACTTGATAGCAAGGGCTGTAGTGCTTGGTCCTGAGTTATTGGTGTGAAAAACAAGGGCCCAATAGAAGATTCTGTAATAGAAATTAAAAATATTTTTGTTTCAGTTTATGCTTCTTATTCAACTTCATTTTCCTATGTTTCTTTTTGGCGAGCATCTGACACTCCATAGGGGAAAAAAAGGCAGTTGAGGAAGGCTTGAGCTTATCTCTATGTTTCACAGTGATTGTCTGAGGAATTGCTCATTTTCATGGCTGATCCCTAGCAATTATAGTCTGCTTCAGTTCATTGCTGTGAAAGTTTGTGAAAAATCTGAAATAAGGAAGAATAGAAGGACTTGGATATGATGTTGATGATATAAATTTAACTGCTTTCCCATGCTGATCTGTGACAGCTAAGTATGCGTTTTCTGTGTGATTCTTCTTCTTGGTGATTTTACACTAACTGCATGCAGTTTTGCCATGTTTCCATTAACACACCGCTCATTTTGATTTTGCAGTTTCTTTCTGATAGTTCTGACTTTGCTGTGAGGGGAGTGACTTGTTAGTTTTTCTCATGCTTTAAAGTTTTCTACCCAAGTCAAGAGTTTAAACTTATACTCTAGGACTGTTAATGTCATATTATTCTGTTTGGAGGAAGATACTATCTTTATTAGATGCTTTAAATAAATATGTATAGCTATCATAATGATTATGCAGTCATACCATTAAGCCATGAAGTTCCATACAGAGGTAAGCTTTTCCATCACAGAATTTACCAGAACAATGTAAAGGTCCATGACATTACTTATGTTTTGTTTTGCTTAATACACTGTAAATATTTTATAATAATGTATTCCAGTTTAGTTTCTGTAGGTAGTAGCCCTCTTGGCCTTAATAGTATTTTACAGGGAAGAGCTATCATCCTGCATGGATCAAAGTTGCAGTTGGGGACCACTGATCTCTCTTGCCATCCACTGTACTAAAAAATAACTACAGTTAAAATAAATAGTTAAAGCACAGTTTTCCACCAAAGGTGTTGACTTCATTAAAGCTGTAATGCTTCAAATGTTCTACATGGTATATTTAAATCCAACTGTTTGTTCTCTTGTCTGATGAGAAAATCTCACAAATACTGTTTTCCACTTGTAGCCCCGGGAAAAAGGTCGGATGCGTTTCCACAGACTGCAGAACGTCCAAATTGCACTTGACTATTTGAAAAAGCGCCAGGTACGATGAAAATAACAATTAAAAAAGAATGAAAATTTTGTCGCCTATAGCTAATAAATATCAAATTTGTCCTGCTTTGTCTCTTGTGCATATTTTCTAACGGCTGCTCATGTAGGCTCAGCTTTATGTCATGCTGGAGATGGTTAAGAGAGATGTGGGAAAGGTACTTCACCCTTCCCTGAGCAATAACAATACATCCTATATGTTATATACAATTAAAGAGGAGAAAATTATGGGTGACATCCTTAGGAGTTGCTTATAGTGAATTTAACTGTCTTTCGTGCTGCTCAGACACTAACTGGTATGCAGTTTTGTTCACAATCTCATTTTTAGTGCAAAATGCCAATTCAAATATATTAGAATGTTTTATGGGAGTTCCTTGTTTTGATTGCATTTGTTTTGGGAAAACTTTCTCAAACCTTGATCCTGATTAAAGCAAAACTGGTCTTTTTAGAACAATTTGAGAGGTGTCAGAGTCACCTGGGCACTTAAGCATTCAGGCTTAATTTCACTGGTATCTCCTTTTAGCCAGGCACTTGAAATCCACACTGTTACATTTTTGCTACTGTGAATTTCTTTCCATTTTTCGATATCTTTCAAACACTTACAGTAGTCTTGGTTTCTCCCTTTACAAAATGGCAATTGAAAAAAATTCAAAACATGGAAGGAAAAACTGTTCCTCCCTATCCATCACATCTCAGTGAATTGACACTGAAAATCTGTTTTATGATTGGTTGATTTAAAAAAAAAATTACTTTTTTTTTGCTACTTCAAAGGTTTGAGAGAATATGAGGTAGCAAACCATAAACAGATACTTAGTTTTATTATGAAACCAGATGTCATTTTGCATTTTGAAATTTCAAACTTGCCTTTCGGGTCGCTGAATGGTGTGTGTGCACTGAGAACAAAATCCTCCTTTGCTGAGTTCAAAGCAAACTTTTCCTGTTAACCTGAGTGAGCCACTGAACAAGTACAGTACAAAGTAAATTAATGGGTACTTGACAGTCACAATGGCATTGTTATGCAGCGAGACCTCGGGACTTGTGCTGCACCATGCCTTACTTATGCATGGCAGACCATGCGTATTAAAATGCAGGGGGCCTAGAGCTGTGTCATCCTCACGTTTATGAATGTGCACGTGCTGCTGTCGATTGTGATCTGGGGATTTTTGTGCTCTCTTTAGCCTTGCAGCTTCATGAAGATGGCTGCTTTCTAGTATACAAAATGTTTGTAGGGCTTTGGTTTTGGCAAATGGTCAGTGGGGCTTGCAGCTGATTAAAGTTTCAGCCCTCTAGTCGGTGTTTCTAAACTCTATTTAGGAGTTAACTGGCTCAGGTTGGCTGTGTAACCTCCAAGTACAATGCTTTATTGTGATTGTAGAGCAGAGAAAGCCTATATATGGATAATTTTGAAGCCTGACTTGAGAAATAAACCAACAACAAACTGTGGATTACACTGTCTTTCTTGCAGAGAGTGTGGTTTGGTGCTTTTTTCCCCTCCAAATAGTTAAGATTGTGTTTGCAGATCAAAAGAAGGGCATGCCTTTGCTTGTTCAGTTGATAACAGGGTATATGTTGAAAAGCATGTGCATGCAACTGTACTAATGTAAGCATAAAATGTCTTTTAGCTGAGTCATCTTTAACTGTTAGGCTATATGCATGCATATTGCATATAGAGAAATTAAATATATTAATTAAATTAGACAACAACCCCAGAATTATTGAACTCACTCTGGGTGTGAGTTTATGGGAGTGTAATAACAGCAGCTCTTGTTTTAATCCTATTAACCATTTGTTTATAGCAGTATGAATGAGTACAGCATCAGAAACTATAATAATTATTGGCTTTTTTAAGCGTGACACTAAATTCCTGGTTTTATCAAGACCTGTGTTTTAGCAGGCCAGTTCTCCTGCTGCTGAATCCTTGCTTAAGTACAGGAAAGCGTGGGGTGGAAGAATGGCAGTGATAACTTCTCAGTGTCAGCACTGCCCTGGGACTGATACAGCAGCTACAGATCATTGTATTCATGTTATCCTGCTCTGCTCTGTTGTGCCTTCCCCTTTTGACAAGAGCCAAGGCAAAGGGTATTTGGCATGGGGAGCAGATCTACCAGCCTAGTGACAGCTGAGGAATTTCCTCATCCTGGTGTGAGTGGGAGAGGGCAATTCCTGGCAGGCCGCTTACAGGCAGAGTGCAATTCCTTTCTGCTTTTGAGAGTTAAAAAAACCCAGCAGAGTAGGCTCAGGAAGTCAGTAGTGCATCCTTTACAGTCATGCCTGTGTAATGCAGTATGTTTTTGTGGCATATTTATTTCAATTTTGCCTGTATTTTCTTTCTATGATGGCAGGTGAAACTGGTTAACATCAGAAATGATGATATAACAGATGGGAATCCCAAATTGACTTTGGGGTTGATATGGACCATAATTTTGCACTTTCAGGTAAGCCTAGTTTTGCTTGACTGTATGTTTTTGGTCAGATTCTTGCATAGTCATGAGGAATATCGATTTAGACAGGACTCCATAGATTTTATATCTTCTCTAATGTGTTTCTGAAGATTTTGATGATGTATCTTATTTCATGATGTAAGCTGAATCTCAAGATTTTATTTGCTAATTTCCTGTCTGTGGAGTGTGAGAAAAATAGCTTCAGTTTTGAACATCATTAAAGACAGTAACTGATGTATTCTTTCCAGCGTTGGGACATATCCTTCTTGTTTTATTCTACAGACTTCTTTTGATGAGTATTAAAATATATCAAAACTTTTATAGTATTTTTTTTCATTCAGGATCTGCAGCTATGAGTATTTTGAAATGAGTATTTATGAGTATTGAAAGCTGTACTTTCAGCCTCTTCTACTAGTTCTTTCCCGTGTCAGCATTTGTTTCTAGCCCTAGCGATGGTGGCATGGGTCACACTAGGTGGCACTCTGGTTGTTGTACACTGGTGGGATTGTGTACAGTATAATGCAGCCTTACAGTGTGTGGTGTTGAATTGCTCCTCAAAAGGAGGCTTGCATAATGGCCCTGGCTGTAGATGATGTAATTCAGATGACAGATAATTCCCATTTAGTGACTGCAGCATTGTTAGCGCTGAACTCCCTGCTGTGCAGGCATTTTAAATGATCAGAAATTTACAAGATCACACAGAAAAAGCATGGCTCACTTGGGAGTATTCCACACTGAATTTATGACAGAAAAAAAAATTCTTTAAAAACCCTGAAAAGTTTTCAGGATCTAATGGGCCCTTCTGCAAATCTTAATGATGACCAAAGACATGAACAGGGGCAATGGTACCCAGATATAAACAGATATAAACATCTTAGCCTGGACCAGCACATAGAATAAAGGAGAAATCACTAGCAAGGATCTCTATTTTAAGAAATAAAGTTTATTAACAACTTCCTCATAGAAGCTGTTAGTGGAAGTTAAACCTTTACTTGATGTGTAATTTCTGTTTCTGAACCTGATTATTAGGCTTTTGCAGAATGAAATAGTTTTTTCTCATTAGGTGAAGCACGGGACATCTGGCACAATTTTTGGTGCTTGTAAAAAGTGATGAATGTTAGTACTACCAGTTGTAAAAAATGGATGAAAAGGAAAACTAATTTATATAAATTACCTTCTTTAGGTGAACTGGTGTGGCAAGATTTTTCCCCTCTAAGGTAGTCAGCTCCATATGAAATATGCTGAAGCATTTAAATTGTAGCCAAAACACACTTCACTGTGTCCTAACCCAAATAACTACCAACTAAATGTCTGCAATTGCAGTTCAGATCTTGTAGATCTGTCAGAGGAGAATAATTGAGTTGGAGAACTACAATGCTCATCTAGTGGGACTGTCTGAGCAATTCAGGGCTGACTGAATGTTCAAGCATGTTGCTTAGGGCATTCTCCAAGTGCATCTTAAACACTGACAGACTTGAGGCATTGACCCCTTGTCTAGGAAGCCTGTTCCAATGTCTGACCACTCTCAAGGAAGAGAAGTGCTTCCTGATGTCCAATCTAAACCTCCCAGCACAGTTTTGAAGTATTGCCATGTGTCCAGTCACTGGATACCAGGGAGAAGCGAATCAGAATGGTTTGGGTTGGAAGGGGACGTTGAGAATTATCTTGTTCCAACCTGCCGCCTGGGGGCAGGGACACCTTCAACTAGGCCAGATTGCTCAGAACCCCATCCAACCTGGCCTTGAACACTCCCAGGAATGGGGCATTCTAACATTCCCAGGAATGGGGCATCCTAACAGCTTCCCTGGGATCTGTTCCATGATCTTCCCAGGCACAGAGGAGAGGCTGATAGGTCAATAGTTCGGCATCATCTTTTCTTCCATTTCTAAAGATGAGTTCCCTTTTAAAGAGCTCAGTGCCTCCCTCTACTTCCCCACAGAGCAGTGAGGTCACACTTCAGCCTCCCTTTCTCCAAACTAGACAAACTCAAAGTCCTCAGGTGCTCCATTTAGGACATGCTTTCCATCCCTGCCACCAGCTTTGTTGCCCTTCTCTGGACATACTCAAGGACATTCATACCCTTCTTAAACTGTGGGGACCAGAACTGCACACAGTTCTCAGAGTGAGGCTGCACCAACACTGGGTCCAGCAGGATAATTGCCTCTCCTTACTGGCTGTTTGGGCTGTGTTTGATGCCCCCCCATATGGGGTTTGCCATGAGGACCTCCTTTTTCAAAATAATATCTTAAAAACTTGTTGAAAAAGTAATTTTAAGGATGGCTACTGGTGCTTGACTAAATATTAAGCCACTTTAATAAATATGAAGTAACTGAATAACAGAATGTTTAAAAAATATATTCTTTTTGTTGCTAATGGCTGCAGTACACCTACACTGAATGCAGAAGGGATTTGTAAAGTGGTGTAAGACACATGCCCTGCACTAGCCTGTGCTTGCGTGACATTTCCTGCTATGCCACTTCCTTTGAAGAATATGGCAATTTGGTGTCTTTGTCACCTGCCTATGTCCACTTGAGGTTCAGAATGTGAAGTGCAGAAGAATGTCCATACTTAGACCTCAAGTTGGTTTTTTTCTTCACTTAGATTTAAAATGAGGGAAAAATCTGAACAAAAAAGTGCTTCTTTGCTTGTTAGCAACAGAAAAGTTGCTACTAGTGGAGCCTTCACCAAGGGATAAAGCTTTGTGATAATAACTGTGTTTATGCATGGAATAGTTCCATAGTTATTGGGAAAGTTGTGATGAGATTCAGTTTGAAGTTAAGACGCCTAAATCCGTGTGCTTATGGGGAACCATGTTCTTATGCAATTGTCTAAATTGTTCCTTTAGTCTGATAATCAGGATCCAGGTTTAGTCTATACAGTTAGTACAGCCTAGACAATGAGTCAACTAATGAGCTACTAGAGGTTCACTCCACTCAACTAGACGTAAACATGTGTGTTGTTGAAGATTTACGAGACACCCATGTGAGTATGAGAAGCATGACATGGGTCTTATGGGAAACCCACTCTCATCTGGGAAGAGACAGATCAGGCAGGATCAACTGCTTCTTAAATGGTGGTAAACATATTTAGCAACAGATTTGAGGGCTAGGGATTAGGCAATACAGAGGCTGAGGCTGATGGAGTGGTTCAGGTCACTTGGAGGAGATGCCTAGAGCACCTATGGAGCTATTCACTTGTCCAGCAGAGTTGCTGTATGGTTCCAAGATGACACTTCATAACCAGTAGCATTTGCAGTGGGAAGCAGGTTTCCTTAGGTTTGTGGTGTAAATGCTATCTCCATATGGATATCTCAGGTATTTTAAAGTGTCTCAAATATTCTAGATGGTCAATTGCCTTTCTCATCTCTCTGCTTCAGGCTGTGAAACATTGCTGTTGATGGAACTAGTATAGGGCTTTTCATTCAGCCTCCTAAAGACAGGTGACATTTGAGTGGTATCTGAGGTGTCCTAGAGTATGCAGGACATGTATGTGGAGTTCTCTGGTGAGACACCAGACTTGTGAGAAACTCATGATCTTCTGGACCTGCAGCTGGAGGCCATTTGGGATATTGCAGAATAGCTCAAAGTGTTCCAGAAGCTCATGTTGAGAAAACTGAATCCTGCCCCCACTGCATAAAGTGATCTCTTCAAAACCTAGCCAGTGTGTAAACATGAGTATCTAGACACTGAAGTGGGGGTCTTTTAACCTGAATTACCCCTCAATTTTCCCAGCATTTGCAGAAATAGTTAATTTCTCAGTGAGCATAAGAAGCTGTTTGCTGTGTGATGTCAGTGGCTCTGAAACACATCAATTTTGTGTATTCTAATAACGCTGCAATCTGGGAAGTAGTCAAGATGCCAGAGATTTTTTTTGGTTGTTGTTTGTAGCTTATTGTTTCTCTGAGTCATGGTCCTTATCTGGAGTGTATTATTTACTCAAAATAGGAAATCCCTCTGATTATTGGAATGAATTTAGGGGAAAGACATGATAAAAAAATAAAATATAATACACATTTGAGGATTATGTTTCTGTTGCATCTGAATTATATCTAGAAATGGTTATGGCTTTGTGAATTGGTACACATAACTAGATAAATATAAATGTTATTCTAAGTTACAGCACTGAATTCTGCAGCTGCACAAGTCCAGAAAGTATCCATTTTTCTGTGTCCAAAGTAATTACACAAGAGATACTGAAAAGCTGGAATGGGAAATCTGGTGGATTATTAAACTGTAAGAAAATAATTTGTTCTGTGGGTATTGAAAAACCCAAATGTATGTTACTAGGATTTATGGAAGCTTTCAATGTACGCATTTCACATGCTTTTAATAGTAGGTGGCTTAGTTCAAATTCAGTTTTATAATGTAATAACTATTATAAGTTATTTTCCTGGCACCTGTAGAACATGCTCAATCAGATTATAGTATTTTGTATAATCATAGGCTGTATGCATAAATATCCAAATTAATACTTTAATGGACTCCTTCTTCAACAACCAGTACATTTTCACTGACGACATTGGAGATGAGCAAGTATAAATGAAAGCAGCATTTGTCCTCATAAAGTCATCACAATTTTAGTAAGATTGAAATTCTTTGAAAACTGGTTTCTTTTCAAACCACTGCAAGCATTCTTTAATGAAAGTTAAATGTTTAAAATCACTTGCAGTTGGTTGAAAAAACCATGCTGAAGCAAAGGAAAACTTTGAATTTCCATCTAGCTAAAAGTAGGCCTTTGTGAACTCAGACCTTAAAAAATTTCAGAAAGATCTAAATAATGACTCAACAGTCTTCTTCGTTTTCAGTTTCATCATCATTTTTCAGCTCAGGAACTGCCATTAAGCACTTTTCCTTCCACTCTCCCCAGCTCTTTGCTGTCAGACTTCTGCAGGATGCTGCTTTCCAAGGTTCTGGTCAGTGATAATTTTGTCCAGGTGTTTCAGTACTGTCCAGCCCTCTCCAGCCTGGTGGGCACTTTCTCTCAGGTCTCCTTTGGCACATGTAACCTGTAACATGTAACATTTCTCTTGCCAGTCAGCAGATACTTCTTTTTGCTGCTGACTCCCCATAAACCTTTAAGAAAAAATCACTTCTGATTAGTCTGCCCCCAAGCAGTCCATAGACTGTTAATTCGATCCAGCATCAGCAGTTAAACTTTTACCAGTGTTGGTGTAAAGGTGAGACAGGTGGATTTGTGAGGCTGTGGTCTTCACACAGGGTGGCCAGAGGAGGAGGCAGCTCAGCTGTGGTAGCCCATTTCGGAAGTGCTAAGGCAGAGGGATATCCCATGGTAGGTCACCATTCAGTAGACATGCTGCCTGCTTTCTTGAGGAGGCCATGAGACATCAGGAGAGCTGGGCCTGGCCTTCAGTCGATGTTCTCCTGGCAGCCATTCCTGGTGCTGCCCCAGCTGTGTGCCTTGTAGTCCAAGGATTGAAATTTACTCTGCCTCTGCTTTAAAATAACCAGAACAGTTCAAGGGCTGATGTTCTTAAAGATTTAAAAATGGAACTATGTGGCCAGTTGTCCCATCTGTGACTATATGTGATTGTAGGATAAAGTCTACTCCACGTGATAGCTGCATTGTCTATCATTAGCCAATACAGCAGCATTACCTGTTTGTCAGCATTTGTTAGGGTATACTCTTGTGATATTTTATTTCTCAGCTGAACTCCTAGTTGTTTCTTCTGGAATTCTTCAGTGATTTATAAAAAAAAAAAATAAAATTCCTAAGTCTTAGGTAAGAAAATAAGTGTGGAATTCTTGAAACTTTTGGGACTCATCTGAGTCACAGCAAGGGTGAGAGAAGCATGGAGTCTCTGTCATTAATGCCATAAAACCACCAATAAGGCACAAATTCCTCTTTTTGTAAGACATCTCAATGGATATAAAGCCTCTCCTGTTGGTGGTTGTGACCTGGTAGTTGAACATCTCTTTAAGAGTTTGAGGAGTGGTTGCCAGTACAGCTCAAACTGCTCCAAACCTTTTGTTTGTGCTGGCAAGTCTTTATTTTTATCCTTGTTTTCTATCTTGTGCTACTTTAATTTTCACATTCTCTTTGGCTTATGTTTATCTCTCTGTTATTCTGCATGTGACCTTAGGGCTGTGCAACAAAATGCTTGCTGGTTATCTGGTATGCTGTTTTAGTACTGTGAAATGACACGTCCCATTTGTGCTAAATGCTCCATTACTTCTGCTGGGTTGTATAAACACACAAAAAAGAGGGGAAAGGGATCTTAGATCCAGGAGTACCTGAAATGCATTACTAGTAGGGTTTTACTAAAAAGATACCTGGCATGGTTTGATTAGCAAAGTAGAATAACTTCTCCTGCACAATAACTGCTGTGGGACGAATGATAAAGCATAAATTAGTAGTTCACATAAGGTGAATGGTATCATCATTTTGCTGACTAACAAATGCACAGATACTCAACAACATTGCCATTTTAATGCGTTGTGCACCTGTCCCATGTTAAGAAATTAATGCATTTCCCAGTCACAGTCATGCTTGACAAATTACAGAAATCTGTGGTTAAACCCATACAAATCTGCATGAGCTATTTCATGTTTTGGTGTTAATCATTTGTTTTCCATGTCTTAACCTCTTGTTTGTGATGAAGCAGCCTCTAAGGCAGGTCAAATTGCACACAAGTGTTGGTCTAATCCTTTTTTCATGTTATACTTAGGGGTTTTCATGCCAGAAAAAGTCTGTTGTTAGTCTCCCCATAAAACTTTACAGCATTGATAGGTATAAATTTGTATTTTTTACATGTTATGTTTAAGAAAATACCAACAAGAAAAACAGTATCCAGATAAAGAAACACAGCAATCCCTGGTGGTAGTTTTAACAGCTTTGATCACCTGGATCTCTGGCTTAAACCAGTGCTGAGCTTCCATTCAAGTCTAGTCAGATGTCCAAGACAAAGCCCTCGGTATGGTCGTCACTATGCTGTGGTAGTTCTCACAGGCTTCAGTGGTAGTCTGTTCTGATGCTTTCGAATATTATCTATCTATGCTGACAGGTTTTGGAAGAAATTTCAGTTTCCCTCTTCTGAATCTCCAGTGTAATCCTGTTAACTCGGTCTCTTTCCTTGCTGAGACCAAAATTATGACTTCACAGAATTTCAGTTAGCTGAAAGTGGTAATTTTTCTTCCATTACCAGCATTTCCATTGATTGTCTTTGCTTATTTTGCTTTAGGTTTTTATATAAACAAAACCTGGTGACTGATATAAATGCAGTTTATCAATTCTGTTGTCCTTGATGTTTTCTTTAGAAGGTTAAAGTAGCTATAAAGTCACTACTTGGTTCTTGGGAAAAAAAAAACAAACAAACCAGCAGAAAGTATTGTTAATTGAAAGCTGATAGCCTTCTCAGGAACAGCTGGTAAGTATTGTTAAAGTGGTTATTAAGTCTCAAAAATACTTATGTCTAGAAAGATAAAAAGGCGTAGAGGCAACTAATCATCTGCAGAGGTATATTTGGAATGCATTTATTCCTAGCTTATATTTAGAAATGGATAAATCATAGAGCTACCATAGAATGTGCTGAGATGGACAGGGCCCTTCAGAATCATCAAGTCCAGCTCCTAACCCTGCACAGGACACCCCAAGAGTCACACCATGTGCTTGAAAATATTGTCCAAACACCTCTTGAACTCTGTCAGGCTGGTGCTGTGACCACTGCCCTGGGGAGCCTGTTCCAGTGCCCAGCCCCCTCTGGGTGAAGAACCTTTCTGTAATATCCAACCGACACCTCACTTGGCACAACTTCAGGCCATTCCCTCAGGTCCTGTCACTGTTCCCCACAGAGAAGAGATCAGTGTCTGCCCCTCCTCTTCCCCTCACAAGAAGCTGTAACTGCAGTGAGGTCTCCCCTCTGTCTCCTCCAGGGTGAACAGACCAAGTGACCTCAGCTGCCCCTCACAAGGCTTCCCCTCCAGACCCCTCACCATCCTTGTGGCTCTCTTCTAGGACTAGCTGCAGTTATGCCAGGTGCATTCAAGTAAATTGACCTGGAATATGCAGGAGTAGGGCAGGATTGTTGGGAATACTGATCTTGTAACCATTCAGTGCTTTTGAATGGATCCTTGTATTTCTGCTGTCTTTTTAAATTCTACTTCAGGAGCACCTGATTCTTGAAAAATTGAGTAACTCTTAAGAAAAATAATCAAAATTTAAAGTACAAATGAAAGAGGATGTGCAAGATCAGGGACTATGTAAATTACTGATTGCATTACAAAATGTAACTGTCAGCTGTAAAATAACAATAATGTGTTTCTTCTGACTTATCTTGACTTAGATATTCTTTTGCATTTTTGTGACAGTGCACCACTGAATCTATAGAAATTTGGACATAACAGAGTGTACTTTAGGGACATTTTCTGTTTGAAAGAAGGTGGTATCATGGTGACTGTTAAACAGATGTAAACAGTTTAAAGGAAATACATATCAAATCACACTCAAGTAAGTCTCAGTGAAATAATCAAATATAATACTGTTTAGAAACCTTGATATCCACATGTATTAATTTAAAAATGCACTTGCACTGAAAATTGAAATTTGAAGTATTTTCAGGGAAATTCTTGCCCCCTGTAAAATTTGTGGAGGGAGAATAACATTAGCAGTGTACATTGATATATTTTGAATTAGACAGTGTGAAGATTTGCAGTTGTCCATTCAAATGCTGAACACTTGTTTGTAATATTTTACATAATTTCTGCTTTATCAAGATAATATTTTTATATATATTTTAAGACCATTGTACTACAATCTTTTTAACCATATATTATTATTAGGCATCTTTTTGTGAAACCAGAAACTATATCTGTGTGAAATGAAATCAGTCTTGGCTTATTGCACTGTAAAATTCTGAATCATCTTTTCTGATGAGAGAGAAGAAAGAGAAGTATATATGTAGGCATAAAAGCTGGGGTTTTGTACAAACACAGGGATGTAATTTAGAAAGATTTTTTTTTAATGTGTTTTTCTGTTAGTTAAGGGGGCCCATGTCAGGACCCAACACAGACCTGTATGGAAGCATGCTTTAAATCAGTAAGTCATCTGGTCTTAGCTAAAAGTCACTTTTCTAAAGTAAATTTTCTAAACAGATTAGGATACAACTTTTTCATTGTGAGTAAAGGGAGCAAATGTCACAAGTACACCTGTATGTTGAGCATGCTACAAATGCAAATACAAATTGAGGCTATGCAAGAGTGTAGTCATAGAACAAATGTCTACTTTGAAAAGAAACACTTTAGCATTGTGCCCGTACATAGCTGCCATCTGTCACAGTATTCTGTGGTGTTACAGTATAAAATTTTCTGAGCACTACTGTCAAATTTTACCTCAGTTCCCTGAGAGTAGTCAACAGTGAGCAAATGTATACTTGGTAATTCTTTGGAGGCTCCTCCTAGATCTTTGCTGTATTATTCATTCTAGACGCTCTAAAATCTGGAATACTTCAGTGGAATTGGCCTCTGGGCCAAAGTCTCTGGGTCTCATCATTGCAATTCCTTTTTCAAATAAGCAAGGGAAAGTCAATGGTAACACCTGATAATGCCTGGCAAGTCACTCTGTACTTCTTTTTCAGCATGAGAAACCATACACAGCTGTCCTTGGACAATGTGTGCTGGTTTTAGTAGATTTCACATATCCATGGCAAAAACAAAGAGGAAAGTTAAAAAGATTTTTCCAAACAAAATAGACTTGAGGTTTGACTTGCTTGTATTTTAAAAGCGTATATTTCAACTAAGTTTTAGGTATAGTTAGGTGTTTCTTGTATCTTATATTCAGAGCTACACAGAAATGCCTTACAGGAGCATGGGAGGAAGATAAAGCTCCTTTTTTATAAACAGTAATCTTAAGGTCAGTTTTCTAGATAGATTGGCTTTTATGATTTGTTTCACTTTTATCTGCCAGAAGGTTTAACTCTGACGCAGAATTTCAGCCCCAGTACACAGTGTCACTGCCCTGACAAAGCTGTTGTGCTTTTATGATGGCAGTGAAGCAGCAGGTTATTTATAGCTGACAAATCAGTGAAAAGTCACATTAGCCGCAATGAAAACTCCACATACAAATAAAAACTTGACCCCCAGCATGCTGTCAGAGCAATTTCTGATCCTTTAGTTTAATCTTCCCATTTGTGGATTGTTGGATAGGTAATAAAACCATATGAAGTGCAAAACAAATCTGCTGACTAAACCCCTGCTATTTACTGTGCTGCTTGCTTTTGGGTTTGGAGTGTAGCTAATAGTTTCAAAGGTTGCTACATATTTTTCTGCTTTATCTTGCTCAAGTTACTAAGTGAAATGGGAAGTTAAAAATGCATGTGAGAAATTTCTGTTGCTCATAAATGCTATGTCATCTCTGTGAGAGGCAATCAGCATTACAGCTCAAAGCTGGAACAGTGATGTTTGTTTAAGAGGATTGGTGGCCAGAAATAAGCCACAGTGTCTAATCAGACACAGGCCCTGCCTGGGCACCGAGCCACAGCGTTTATTGCGTGTGCATTTCTCATAAGCAAAATGGCTACGTCCTGAGGCGGGTGGATGTGAAGTCTGGAAGAAATTACGGTGGAAACGGCAGTTCTTAACTTTCTGAGGAGGATTTAAGTGTATATAAATATAGGGGAATGAATGGAACTGTTTGGCTGTGAGTTACAGACAGCCAAATGGGGAATGTCTGTGGATGTGTGAGGGCTGAAAAGGAAGAACGGTGTTTAGATCCTGCCAAAGCTCCCTTAAGTCCAGATAAACATTCCCCTGGAAGAAAATATTTCAGGAGAAAAAGGAGAAAGAAATCAACCGAGGGGGGATCAGATTCAGTTCACGTTAAAGAAAATGAAGAAAAAAGAAAGAACGAAGTGGAGATTTCAGAAAACCTGGAGATTCATCCCAAGGGTGTGGGATCGGCCGACTTCTTCCCCGGGAGAGTGACAGTGGCTGGTAATGCTCTGCCTGTGAGTACCGACCTTTCAGTTGATATTGCTAAAGCAAAAGTTTTCTCAGGCGAAGCAAAGAGTGATTCTCTTTGTGGGGAGAGCTTTCATGGTGATAATCAGAGGCTCGCCAAGTCTGATGAAACAGACACATGGTTAAAGGAACAAGACAAGAGCAATTCAGAGTAACATTGTGCACGGAAAAGGAAATATTCACAGGATGATAACAGGAGAGAATTAGCATTCCTGAAGAAGTCCAGTGGTCTTCGTTATAGAAAAGGAACTGCTTTGGATTCTGCTATCCACATTTTAGGCAGACAACATGAAGAAATTGAGTTAAACAAAACCTCTCGCAGAGTTATTGAAAATGTTTCAGAAAGCAGTAAATTTGAAAAGTTGCATCATTTTCTTTCTGAAAGCAAAAGTGATCCGTTACTTGAACAAAAGAGGTTTTATCTTGGTGCTGTACTTTCCCATTTGCCAAAAGAAAAGGCATTATTTAGCATTGCACCAAACAGGAGCAAGGTAAATATTTTGATACAGTACATTATCTTTGAAAGTTAGCATAGAATAAGCATTTGAACAGTAATTTATCTGTTACAAAAATATCTTCACTTTGTTATGTATAAACCTTTTAGGATGCTGTGATACTATGGGTATTTGTAGGACAGAACATATCACTTGATCTTTTTCAAAGGCTGTGTAATAACTCTATACTTTAGGAGCATTGATATATTCTTGTGCTATTTTTCTCTGTAGTTTGATCTGCTTTCCAATTTAGAAAAGAGATTTTCATGTTAAAATGTTGCTAGAAGGTAGAGTAAATTTTAGAGTTCACATTCAGTATCTTCAGTAAATTTTCCTACCATGTCTTCATGGTCTTGTTATTCCTTTGGATCTTGTATCAAGGAAAGAAATGTTTCTAATTCTCTTCAGTTATGGCCAGTAGGAACTGAAGAGTGATAGAGCTATGTAGCCAGCTTGAAATAGAACAAGCGAACATTAATCATGTTAATAGCACTCTACACTTCTTTTAAAGGATCTTTCTTCCCAAGCTGTCTAGATGACCTATTAATATTAATTATTGAAATTCCATCTTCCTCTGAGGGTAGGATTATTTTATTTTTACAATAAAAGAAACTGAAATACAATCTTAGTTGCACAATGTCTGAAGGAAAGCAAATTTTTGGTAACCATGCTTACCAATTCAGTCCATATTTCCAGTTTCACCCCACCCATCTTCAGAACAACTGAAATCTGTACATGTGAGTCAAATGCTGATATCACAATCTGGTCCAAAACTGAATCCCCTTGCTCAATGGGGACTTCTGAGCTTTCAGTTGAGTCAGCAGAGGGAATGGGCATATGCCAAAGGCATTCTTTCCAGCAAAGAGCTAACTAAGTGTCTTTTGCTTATATAATTTACTTTTCCAACAGGAATCAAACAATACTTTGTCTAAGTTTAGTTTTTTTAAACATAGATAACACACCCAATTACAACACGCAGTATATGCACTACACAGTAGTACAAATAACCTCCTAATGCACATAGAGATCTTTGCCCTCTTAATCTTAGCTGGAATTCAGGAACAGCTTAAGAATGTTCTTTGATTTGTACAAAACGTCAGTGCTGAGTAAGAGGGTATGAGGCTTTGTCTGTTCAGCTAAGCATGTCTGCTTTTTCCTGTATAATGAAAGTAATACAGCTTCTAATACTATTGCAACCAGCATTTCTTATTACTCCAACCAGGTCTATACCACTTGTTACCATAGAGGAGGGGAGAAAAAATATTTCTGTTGAGCACCCACATCAACTGATATTGATAAAACACTGCATGAATATGAAACCACTGACACATCAGGATAAATGCCTCAGTTGCTAAAATGTCTGGCTTTCGGTTCAGTTCCTTTTCTCAACCCAAGATTCTCAGTATAAGTAATTTTAAGAACATTAGGGTTTGACCTCTAAACCAAACCAGGAAAAACTAGATTTCAGACTTTAATTACTGTACAAACTCATAATGACTTTCCTTTGGATTGTTTTTGAGAACTAAGCAGGCATTTTAACGTCTTACATGTCAGTCTCCTTTATACTGAGTGAAGCTGGTATTTATAAGAGTTTGCAAAGGTCCTGTTACTGGCCTGAGCTGGTACACAAAGTTTGCAGTTAGCAATCTCATTTTTACCATTTTCTTTACTGTAATTACAGAGATCAATTGACTTCCCTTACCTTGTCAATTTACCTATGCTGTACTCTCAGCTTATGCAGTGCATCAGTGTGGCTGATAATTGAAACCATGTTGGCTTTTCAAACCGAGAACCAGCCACCAGAGGAAACTCATTGGTACAGCTGGATAATTGGCACTGTAGCAGATACAACATTTTACCCTCTGAAACAGTATGATCCCCTCTACTGAAATATATCTTTTGAGTTCCTTTCTGTGGCACAGTTTCTTATGCATGTAAAAAATTCTGAGTTTGTGTTCAAATATGTGCTACTTCATTACCTCAGTTTTCCTGATTACAGAACTCAGCTTATTGAAGTGTTACTCCTGGCTACTCATTAATAGCTTTGAGAGAAAAGTTTCTTACTTTCTGCTGAGGCCTAATAAGCATTTCTCAGATCATAGTGTGGTCTGGGAGAGATGATACACCACCACAATCATGCATCTCTAGCTCATTATATACTTTTCTGAAGTTTAGTACATTATGCCAAGTTTAGACTTGCTTCAAAACATTGAGGATAAGATGAAATCAGAGGGAAGACTTCTTGCTATTTGTATGAGTCTTGCTCCTCTACAATTTGCAGCGTGAAAATGAATCACAGAAATACAGCATCACTGTTGATCTCTTGGAAAGTCTTCTCCAGTCTGCTCTGCTCCAAACTTCATCACTAAAATCAGTGCAAGAAAAGAGCTTGAGGCTTTTTTGGTGTTTGGATTTTGTATACTGTGTGATGCAGGGGGAATTTACAGGCTGAGAAAAAGCACATGCAGTAGCAGAAGTGAACATGTTCTCCCAGTTATAAGCAAGAAAGAGAGTATTTAATGCCAGTTAAGACTTTGATCCTGAAACAGAAGGGCTATGTAGAGAATTACCTCTGTTATGCTTTTTCTTGTATAATTTTTAATTCTCAGGTTTTGAGATAATTTGGAGAACTGGATCTCTGGCAAACAACTGCTCAAACTCATGCAAATGCTGTAATTCGTTCTTTCCATGCTTAAGGGACAAATGTGCTCTACTTAAGCAGTTTATAGTGAGTAAATGATAGGCTTATGGGATACAAAAGGTTCACACAAACTTTGCTTGGAAGGACTAAATTTTATCAGTAGAAGATTTAATTTCTCCTTATTTTCTGTTCTAGCATTCTTAGTTTAATAGTCCTGTTTTTCTCCTATGGGAAATCATGTCAGAAATATTGATGATAATGCATCATTGGTGGATAAGTATCTCTACTGTCCTTATGGGATTATCAAAGGAAGGATGAGCTCTCTCCCTTTCTCTTACACCTTATTTTGTTGTGATAGTATTTTACTTGTTAAGAAGTTTTGAGGTAATTTGGCATCTTGCAAACTAGAGCCCATATTTGTAGGTGTAATAAAACATAACTATTTGACTCACCATTTCACTTAGAATATTTCTATTTCATTTAGAGTATTTCTACTTTTAAAATACTAATTCAGTGTTTATGAAAAAGTCTGAAATGTTAGCCTTGAAAGCTGAAATACTTTATTTAGAGAACAGAAGTGCTCAGGCTGTTTCAGGTCTCAGGTTGTTAATGTTCCTTAACCTGTAGTGAAATAGGCTACCTCCATGGGTGAAAAGCCTTTTCCTTTCTCTTCAGATGGCTAACTAGGGTGCTTGGAGGATTTTGGATCAAAAACTTGTTGATCTTCACGTAACAAACTGAATTAATGTTTTAGTTATCCAAAATTTCAACTGTGTGCTTCCCTAGTGGTCATGTTCAGAGTAAAAGTTCTCCTTGTGTTTGTGTCCATGACAAAAATGTTGTTTGTATCTAACACCAGATACTAGTAGAATCTTCAGAAGTTACCTTGATGTTTGAAATTACTTGTTTCTAAAGGAATCTAATGTGCACTCAAACATGCTGTGTTTGCACTCTCTGCAGTCTGTAGCGTACACAGCCATCCCTGCTCAATTAACCGTGAGGGAGTTTAGGGGTTTGAACTTTGCAGTAAGGAAGGGCCATTACCAAATTGCATTGTTAGCTTGCTCATGCTAGAGTATATTAAAAAATCTGATAATTAAGGATTACACACAGAAGACTTTCTGAAAATGACAGACAGAAAATATAGGTTTGGGTTTGTTGGGGGTTTTTTTTATGCTAGACATCTGGCACTTGAAGATGACATCATGTCTTTCAGAAGCGTTGTCCAGAGAAGCACTACATGGTTGACTTCATTTATATTGTGATCTGGTTGTTCTGTGATGAATAGAAACTTAAGCTACTGAAAAAACATTTAGTTTGCTTTCTTGCTTTGAAAAACCAAACAATAAAGCTAACCCACAGAAAAAAAAAGTCTTGCACTACAGCTGAGTTTCCTGGTTTTTTTACGAGAAAATGTTCAGGGTGATTACAAGTTGGTCTTTTGTCACATTTTATTTTCTGTTGTCTTTACATACACACTCATCCCATCTGTATTTCATTTAGTACTCTTTGCAGGATTTTTATACCTAGAAAGTTAGAAATGATCACAGCTGCATGTGCTCTTTACTGTGTTTTGAACAAAAAAAAAAAAGTGTTTTTTCCCTTCTGTTCGATCTTTCTTAAAAATGTGCTGAAGCTGGCAATAATAGGATGCAAAAAATACTGTCAGGTTATTTAGAGGCTAGTTGAACAGTTAAAACTTTTTTGCTTTCTAGCATTGGTGTTTGTATTTTTCCCTTACATCGATCCAGCAGATACAATGGCCTGTGATAAGTATCTGAAGGACTGCATTCACAACTTGTGGTTTTGTGGTTACTTGAATAAGTAATGTATTTTTTCTCCTACATTAAATTTATTTATAATTTACTGTATAGGTGTAAATGTTCATCATTCCCTGAAAGCATGAGAGGTGGTAAAGCAGAAATTGCAGTGAGCTCCGTTGCTGACTCTAAGGCTCTTCCTTTAGTTCCCTGCTTCCCAGTGCTTCCCACCACCTTTTCTTAGGCCATAACATAGCAATATCAGTAGGCAAGGGTCACATCTTCTTGGCACCATGATTTGTGTGGCTCTAATGTGAGAAAACCCCGTAATTTTCAGCCTAGCTGGTTGGAATTCCCCCTGTCAAAGTCCAGACAGAAGACACCTTTGTGCGTGGCGGTTCTGAGGCCGGGAGAAGTTGTTACAGCCATCTCATCTGACCTCATGAGTGTAGCTGCCTGGTTTATGCGAGAACAGGATTGCTGGAATTGGCACAGCTCAATTTATGGCTCTTGTGCAGCCAACACAAGCCAAACACAAGCACCCAGAGTTGTTTGTGGGCAAACCTGCCCTGAGCTGTGGCCTCAGGCTGGCTCTGGAGCCAGAGCAGACCTGTCTCTCTGCAGGGCTGGGTGTGAGCTCAGGGGGAGCAGCCTCTTCCAGGGGGGCTCACAAAGGTGCTTGGTGTCTACCCACAAACTCTGACATTGCCTCAGACCCTCTTGCCTCTGCCCAAGCAGCTCTGTCTGCTTTTCATAATGGCTGAGCTACATATTCAGGTCCTTATAGAGTAGTTTGTGGTACATGGGTTCCTATGTAGCTCCTAATAACACCTTATATTGCCTCTTGTTTGGATAAGTGGTAAAAGGCAGTCACTTAGAAAAATGCCAACATGCTATAGCACTTCCTTTGTCAAGGCACATCTTATTTTTCTTCCTTTTTAGAGTTTACAGTGAGTGCAATTTCTGTAACATGAGGTGCAAACGATACATGTGCAAATTAGAGAAAAGTCTGCTTCGTATTTATGCTGTGATAGTTTTCCAAGGAAACTGGCAGAACTTCATTAGGGGATGATTTAATGTAATATAAAGTAGTATTTGAATGCAAAATTCTCAATAATTTCCTGTTTTCCCTGATATGGAGTTGATATAGTGGGACTATATGCATATAAAACATACTGTATTTTATATATACGTCTATAGCATTTATACATAATGTCGTACATAAAAATAGATTGTATTATCAACATAGATAAACTCTAAAATGTTTTGCATTATGCAATAGTATTGTATTGTACCCAGAAATTAAGGGACTGAGAACTGGCTAACTGAAGAAAACTGTGAATTTTGTATTTCATATTGAAGATACTAAGAGTTCATAAGGATAAGATGTGAAAGCATATTAATACAGTGTCTGAATAATCATCATAGTCATGTATGCAGATACCAGACAATAAATTCTCCAGCAATGCAGAGTGATTTTGTGCAATATTTTCAACATTCTTATGGATGAGATATAACTGTAATTTTTACATTAACTGTGTTTTAGATATCTGATATCCATGTTACTGGGGAGTCAGAGGACATGTCTGCTAAAGAGAGACTGCTGCTGTGGTCACAGCAAACAACAGAGGGTTATGCTGGAATACGTTGTGAAAATTTCACTACCTGCTGGCGCGATGGAAGGTTATTTAATGCCATCATTCATAAATACAGGCAAGTACTATGTTTGCTCCCTTGGAAAATGTTAATTACAGCATTTTAATGTACAAAGAGAGAGGGCTCTATGGTTTATGTTGCAATAGAACTGCAGCTGTGGAGATGACACTGACTCTTCCTCAGTGATTTCCTGCTCTTTGCAGCCAAAGGATGCCTCGTTAACCTTTGCATGTCTCTCCTTCCTCAGAGAAGTCTTTCCAGGAATCCTCTACATCTTTCATGGGGCATGTTGAAGCTGCTAGGAAGTATGTTTCCAGAATTCACTCTTTTCCATAGTCCTTTTTAGTCATACTGATGTTTAAGTGTAGGTGGGGTGGAGGCAGAACTGATCACCAAAGTCCAAAACTGCACTCCTGGTGAAAGCCATCAACTGCTGTATGACCCGGGCTATGTCTGGGATCCCTGTCTTCTTCCTTGTATGACTTTACTCTTGGATAGCCCTGGAGTGTAGAGCTTCTTCAGTGTTTATGTGTGGATCCCAGACCTACTCTGAGATGCATTTCCTGTAAAAGGATATTCCCATGGAAAATGTGACCAGCTGGCTTGAATGTTCTCAATGAAAGGATGAAAGGATTTGAGCTTTTGTGACCATACTCTTACAAAGTTAAGCAGACATTGTAGAGTGGCTGTGGCTAGAGACTAAAGGGTACAGGATATTAACTTGAAATACAGCTGAAGAGGTCTACTGACAGGAGAGGATTTCTAATTCTGGATTCAAAGTGAGAACAGGTCTCTATTGACAAAGCTGACTTTGGCATTGAGCTTGCAGAGATTTATTCATTGATGTGTTTACTGTTCTCTCTTCGTTGGTGACGTGTCTTCTTTATTGTGGTTTTTTTTTTTTGGTTCCTGAAATGACTAAGAAGGTTTGTATCTTAGAGGACCACGTGGGAGAGTATTCTGCCTGCTGGGCTAATCAGTGTGTACTGACTTGTCCTTCACTGCACGAGGCTTTCTGGGTTTTTCATAGCACGTGCAGTTTGTACTCTATGCCCTGGAGCATATCATAAGGAAGTTTAAGGGTACATGATTTCATTGGTATAATTTGAAGGAGTGTCCTCAGTAAAGGCAAATTTGGTGTTTTTTCATGCACAGCCAGTGAACAGAGCCTGGAGCAGATTTTGTTCTTGGATTTCCTCTTGTGGGACCACTTGGCCCACCACAGAAGGAAGTCTAGGCAGACACAACATACATGTGATCCTTACGGGGATTAGGACACTAAAGTAAAATGGGAGATGGGTGCAGCCTTTTCCTCATAGGCTATGTGGAAGGGCTGTGAGCATCACGCACAGTGCTCAGAGTCCCAGAGAAGCTGGCTGTGACACTGCATAATTCCATGGTGAAACAAAGCTGCATCTCAGTCAATGAGGTTGTTTTCTGACTATGCTTCTGTTCTGGGTAGCTGGTCAGGGAGGAGTTGCATGCCAGCCAGAAAGTCTCTTTTTGTAACATTGGCAAGGCAAAAGGAAATAGCTGGCAGAAGACAAGGCTGTTTTACTTGGGACAGAGCAGCCAAAGGAATGAACATGGCACAGGCAAGTATTTGAAAAAATAAACAATATGAAAGATACAGAGGGATTGGAGAGAGGAAAAAAAAAAAAAGAAGGAATTTAATGAGATGGAATAATGGAAAATATTTCCCAGAGCTTCTTCAGACCCTTGTATCTCTTACATAGAGCAGTGTAACCTTTACTGCTCAAGCAACTGGTAATTATGGTAACAGATCAGTTAATAAATAATGAAAAACTTGAATCCTATCCTCCAGCTGTGCAAATGTTAATACCTTGGGATACAACTGAATTGCTTTGTTGGAGCAGTGTTTCTGGCATTACTCCATGAGTTTCATTCACAGTGTTTCAGCAGGGAAGAACAGGCACTTTTGACTCGAGTGTGTTGCACAAAGCAGGTGATTCAGTGGCTGGGGAGCAGAGTTCCCATTTTGTGTGCCTCTCTGCCAGTTTCCATTGAGCTTAATTTCATTCTGTAAACATAACTTCACCTAAGGATTGTGTCCTCAGGAATGTTTACCAACCTTATCTAATGTGTTTTTGCTGTGAGAACTTACAGGTACTTGGATTCCATTTCAAATGGAACGAGAGTGAGATTCTTCCACTGATTTCAGTGAATTTCTATGTGTCTTTCCTTTTTTGTTTTGTTCCATTAAAACAGAGATAATAATTTCCAGCTATTGCTCACAAGAGAGGAATGATCATCCCAAACAGTCATCTGTTATTTTTAACTATATTATTTTACTCTGGAGACCTCTCTTAAAGCTTGGTTTGTCTTCTGAGCAATAAGTAGGTTAAATACTAAAAAATCTGCACAGTTCTGTCTGTGATTCTCCATTTGCTCTGTTTGTCTGTTTTAGTAGCTCACAGTTTGTGGAACACAGGTGGTGTCAGGGGCTGGCCTGAGCATCCTCTTGGTGCTCCCAGCTCGTGTGCTCCACCACGGTGGATAACCAGATGTGCCTGCTTGGGTGGTGGGGTGGGACCCTGGTGCTGCCACTGTGGAGTTCCCCCATGGGGGCACATCTGTCAGCTGTGTTGCAGCGTGGCAGCCCCCTGCCCCAGGTGTGCTGTGCTCACTGGAGGTACTTCTTGGTACGGGAGCACCCTGGGCTGGGGGGACTATCAACTCTGCAAATGGGGGACGGGGCTCTTCAGGTGGGACATGACTTCCAGTCCTGGAAGGGCTTTCATTGGGCTCAGACCTTATTTTAAGGGCTTGACATTTAGTGCTATGACAGTAAAACCCAGAAGGCTCAAATGCCCAGGCTTGCGTCTGGAATTGCGGTTGTGCTGAGCCACAGTAAGCTGCATGTTGGATGGAGAGCACGTGCTTACCCATGCTGGGGAACAGTGGCAGGAGCTCCTTAAAGAGGTCCCTCAGGGCAGGGCCTGGCAGCCCAGACCCATTCCACTGCCCCAGTCAGGAGCAGAGCAGCCAGGGGGGCACCAGAGCAGTCCCAGCCCTGGCACTGGGATCTCCCTGGGGCTGTGCTGGGGCTGGACCTGCCAGGGGTGTTGTCTGCAGGTTGGCTGCACCCTGCAGGGGCCACAGCTCAGCTGTGGGCCAGAGGCTGGAGCACCAGCAGGTCCTAGAGGACCACCCTGGCCCACAGCTCTGGCACCAAGGCTGAGAAGCCTTCTCTAGACGCACCGCTAAGACCACAAGCCATATGAGCCCAACATGATCCCTACAGTCAGTGGTCCTTGAGACAGGGAGATGCCACTGTCCAGTTCCAGGTGATGGGATAGGAATAGCAGGTCATAATTTCCTCCTTTCAATCTATAAGTGATTTTTTTTAATTGCAAGTTCATACCAGCTTCATGACTTCAAGAAATGGGTGAAGCTGTGAAGGGCTGGGCGAGGAGCTGGGCTGTGACTCAGCTGCCAGCAGGCAGGGAGCCTCTCCCTTCAGCAGAGCTGGCAGCCTGCCCTCTCTTAATGGCAGGTTAGAATTGTTTCTTTTATTTTTCTGTCTTGACAGGGGATCTTAGCATCTTTTAGTGGAAGCGAGCTGAGATTTGTGATGCAGAACTGCAGGAATAGTGCATGGATATGCCTTGTCTCCCTGCTCCCCCAAGAAGCACGGGAGATACCCCATAAGGCAAAGATGTCCCTATCATGACTGACTGTTACACTCACTGCAGCATCTTGGTGGACATTGGTGGCCCAGTGGGTAACCCAGGTTCTTCCCTGTCTTCCTGTCCTTCCTGCACCCACAGCTGTGCTGGCAGTGCTCCACTTCCAGTGGCAAGCAGGGATGTGGGCAGTGTACAGGTGCTGGAGCACATACACTGGAGTCATTCGCCCTCCGGAGCAATTGCAGGATATTTATTTTCTGTCCTCTTGAGCAATGAGTGTTTGGTTGCCAGAGCTTCTCATAAAGGCCTTCAGTTACTTTCTCTCTTACTTCTATTAAGAATATGAATGACTTGTTAGTGATTTTGTAGTGCTCTTTAAATCAAGGAAAGTAGTTTTATGAATAATGGAAATGAGAAGAAAAAATTGCTTTATTTGAGGTACCTGGATCCATATACCACTTGATTTTTTTCCACCACGAAATTTAGAAAAAAGTAATATTTTTCTGTGTGAGAAGATTCCTTATATTTTCAGCAGTTTCCAGTGGTCTGTGTTTACAGGGCAAGATGGAAGATTACTTGGCTGAACCTTTGAAGAGTATAGAAAATTTCCATTTACATCCTGTATATGGTTAAGTCCCTGGGAACAAGGCTTCACACTGACCTCAAGAACTGCCTTGGGGTGTTCCATTGCAGACCCTGGAGTCTGGGTTAATCATGGAA
Organism: Cyanoderma ruficeps; assembly: GCA_008694505.1. Classification (NCBI taxonomy): domain Eukaryota; kingdom Metazoa; phylum Chordata; class Aves; order Passeriformes; family Timaliidae; genus Cyanoderma; species Cyanoderma ruficeps. The sequence goes on from VZDJ01000302.1 coordinate 7,729,865, forward strand.
TCATAGAATGGTTTGGGTTGGAAGGGACCGTAAAGATCATCTAGCTCCAAGGCCCCTGCCATGGACAGGGACACCTCCCACTAGATCAGATTGCTCAAAGCCCTGTTCAGCCTGGCCTTGAACGCTTCCAGGGATGGTGCATCCACAACTCTGGGCAATGTGTTTCAGTGCCTCACCACCCTCACAGTAAGGAATTTCTTCCTAATATCAAATCTAAACCTACTCTCTTCTGTGGGAATACTTGTCCTTCCACAGAAAGACCAAATCAAATTGTAACATTAAAAAGTGAGTTTTAATACTGAACATTAACCAGATCTGTATTTATATTTAAATATATAAGCTTTCATACTGTTTTTTTAAGTTCCACACTTTTCTTCAGATATGTGGTCAGGCCTTTAGTGAAAGCTACAGATACACCCAGGAGATTCAAGAATATGCTGTATGAGTCATCTATTATATCATTTGTCTTCTATAGCTTAATTTTTTACTGAAGACGTATGTTATTTTATTCAATAAATTGTGTTGGAAGAAATCTGACTTCAGGCAGTTTCAAAATTACATGACGTTTCTTTTGTGCCATCATATAGTATGCAGCAAAAACCTGTAAGCCAGACTTTGAAGTTGGAGAATGACTTTAATCAGGTTGTAATGCCCAGTTTTTTCTGGAGATACTGCCACCTACACCCTGGGATCTTCATTCTGCATCATTATCATTATTATTTCTGGTCACTAGGCTGTGTTTTGGGTAAACACTCTTGATTTGTGGTGGGTTTTTTGTTGTTGTTTTGTTTGTTTGGTTGGGGGTTTTTTTGGTGGTTTTTTGTTTGTTTGTTAGTTTGGGTTTTTTTTTTTCCTTTACATCCCTATTGCCCATAAAGAAGAAACACTATTTTTTTAGAACTGTATCCCACTTATATCCCCTATATATAGAAATAGTTTGTTTCTAGAGAGAGTGAAAGCTGCTGTTATTTCAGTAGGAGTCAAATGCCAGATGGGAGCTAGTAATCTAAATTGTAGATCTACATTGCACTTGGCACATACATTTATTTTACAGCAAATTCAGATAAAAAGTAGCAAACCTATTGTTTCCATCTCAGACTGCCCTAAACCTTTGATACATAAGGACTACAGGAGATTTCATTTAAAAAGTGTCTGAAATGGAATTTAAGAAATAGTAAAAATAATGGCTGTAAGATTTACAGTTAGCTGGCACCTGTACATGCTTTGTTAAGGACAATGGTTGTTGATATGCAGAAAACAGACGTGGTCACAGACTAACTCATTTTCTAGAGAAACAAGATGAAGTATAGAGGATAGGAAAAAATTAATATCACGTATGTTTTTTGTAAAAAATGTGTGCACTCCTTTATACATTTTATTTTTGTGTTCTCACTGCTTTTATAGTAGAGAGTTCATTTTGATTTTAGCATTTACAAAAGGAATTCCAGCAAAAGCATTATGTTCCTGTGTGACTAGATAATAGCATTTAATGAGTAGTTTTAGTGGTGCCTGTATGGTGAAAAATAGCATCTGTTCAGAAAGCCCTGCAAGCTCAGTTCCCAGATACAGTCACGTTTTTTAAGTTCTAGTCTCAGGTGTTAGGTCTGTTCTAGTAAATGAAGCAGGTCCAGCCCCTGCTTTCCAGCCCTCAAGGTAAGTGGTATAGCAGGGCTTGTGTCTGCTTGGCTGAACTCTCCCTCTGCCCCCCAGACAGGGTGCAGCTCCTTTGGAGCAGTCCTGGCTCACTGCTGTCCCTGGAACTGGGCTCATGTATTGCCTGGGAGAGCATGGTCACAGTGGGCCACAGCCATGCTATGGGGAGGACTAGTAACTAAAGGTCCTGGGCCCTTGATCTGCCTTCTGTACACTCAGACATGTCCAGTTATGTCTGCACTTCTAGGTGAATGTCAGCAACCACAGAAAATGTGAAAGACTGGTTGGGAGAAAAAATGGGATTAATGAGCTCAGGTCAGGCAGCAGTCTGACAAGCAAGCATGACTGTAGTATACATATTATACATATGAAAGGTTTAAGACAGGAAAACAAGTGAGGTTAGTGCATATAATGCTGTTCCAAGGCTTGCCAAGGCCACATGCAGAGTTTCTATAAATTTTGGCACCACCTAACAAATATTAGAAATGCTACAAAGAGGGGAGGTGGTGGTAGAGTTAAAAGGGGTACATTCTGAGCACAAGAAAAATGTTTTTTACTGTATTAAAGAATTTCTGTTAAAGAAATACAGGGATCTGATACAGAGGAGCCTTTGTTACTGGTAAACTTTGTGCAAGGCCTTAATGATGCCTGTAGTTTTAAGCTGCATACAGAGTGGAGTGAGTGAGGAAATTGCTGCTGTTCCCAGACAAAGGAGGAACAGAGGCTAACAATGAGTGCAGCATGGAAGAAGTGTAGGTACACTGAGTGCTTCATGTGGGAGGAAGAGGAATAGAAGCTGCAGTGTGTTCCTAGAAGAAGCAGCAATGTAACAGGTCCATAAATGCTACATAAAGTCAAATTTTCCAGGGTTGCAATGCTTTTCTTTTGAAATGTTGCTATCATAACTCAGTATGCTTTCAGAATAATGAAGTGGATGTTTTTCTGAGTGTGCTATAGCAAGGAGCAAGCTAGATTGATGCCTGCTAAATAACTGTTCTGATTTGGAACAAGCTGTTTCAACCTTGCCCAGGATGATTTGCTGTGTATATATGGTTGGTTGAACACTAAGCTCCTGGCCAGCAGTGCATGTGGCATCCCTCTGATGTTAAAACATGTTGCAACTGCTCAGGTACTGACTTGAATACATTCCTTAAGGGGAGGGATAATAATCCCTCAATGTGCAGAAACACGTTAAACACCCTTGGGGAATGCATGAGAAAGAAACTGAATATTACATAGTGTCAAGCCTTAAAATGCTAGGGGATATGTTTTAAATAAAGAGATTAGTTGGGTCTGCTGGTTTTGACTTGCTGTTTGGTGACTTGTATTTTATTGTAACCCAGCTTTAACACAAAGAAAATTTGAGTTTGGTTGTGTTGCATCCCCCTTCCACTCAGCTCATTGTGTGGTTCTTACTATTTTCAACAGGTTTTGTTGTGTAGAATAAATGAACTCAGTGTTGAGAATTGGCAATTTGGGAAAACATAAACTGCATTTAGGATGCTTAAAAATACTGACAAGCAGACATGCTTTTAACGTTACTTGCCTGAGTTTATTTCTAATGGATTTACAAATAGCAAGTTACCTAACCAGCTTAATCGGATGCACTCAGAAGAATTCTATGATGGCACTTGGTAAAGGCTGTATTAAAATAGTATTGGAGGCATGCCTGCAATTTTAGCATCTTGTGTTGTGGTGGTGGTTAGCCTTAGTGGGTATGAGATGGAAGACTTCCAGTCAGTTGGGTTGATTAATTTCAGATCTGGACTTAAAATGATCTCTGTGTATGTTGTGCTGGATCCTACTGCTAAGTAATAACTGAATAAGAATTTTCTTTTTGCCGTATCTGAGAAAAAAAACCAAACAACTGGGATGAAATCACAGCTTTTCTTGTTGTCTTAATGGAAATAAAACGTAAAGTAACACTTTGTATTGAAACGTCAGGGTTTTTTTCATTTGGGTTTCATGTGTTTTGTACTCTTGGACTGGCAAAGACCAGGACACCTAAGGGTGTCAGAAGCCTTAATCCAAAAGGATGTGGTGTCTGAGCAGTGGGGGGCATATGTGCCCCTGATAAATTACAAAGGGAAATGTCTTGGTCTTCAGGGAACACCTTTGGCAAATTTATGGCACATGGAGAATTGGTTGCCTCCAAGACAGGACAATGAGCCTTTGGGAAATTGTTTGAACTCATTACAGTACCTCACCATTCATCCTTGTTGGTAACTGTACTAATCCTGCTGGGAAGCCATTCTGTCAAGCAGCCACTGCTGTGGTCTGGAGGGAGTATTCTCAGGATGCAGAACAGAAAAAGAGTTTAGTTGGGTTTCTTCATTGTCTTTTTGGTATTCACAGTTCAAGGAAAAATACATTATTTATGTTTGTTTTTGTGGATTGCATGGTGTGGGTTGAGGTTATGAGTTATTAGCCTCATTCTCATTTAAATTTTATCATAGTCAAAAATTACTGTGCCATTACTGGTTTTGTAATGATGGGAACAGCTCTTAGTACTAAGAGAGTGTAAAAACTGATTTTAAAGCTAGTGAAAGGACTAACATATCCTTTCTAGTTTCATTCACTGAGTTTGAAGCCTACATTGCAAACTTACTGCCAAGTTGTGATTAGGGTTTGTTTTGCATGGCTAAAGATAAACTCCACATTTAACTAAAGGATCTTTGATATTGCAATGCCACAATTGTGTATATATCTAAATTAATTGGTATGGCAAGTTTCAGGTAAAGTTTTGCATTGAACAAACAATATGCAGAGCTGCATCCAGCAGCATACTTTTTGGCTTATCACAGTTGTAAGGATAAAGCTTTCCTATAATGACAGTTTTCTAATTGAAATATTTGATTTTCTCTGAATTCTGAACTGTTGCCTTCAGTGACATCACAGCTCAGCTTCACCCAGTGGTTTGATGCATTGGGGTCATTTTTTTTGTAACAATGTCATGTGTGAATCTAGAGCTTCTGCATGAGGAGGATGTCTACGGTGTAATGGAAGATAGTGTTGACTCAGAGTCAACATTTTATGTCCTTTCCTCAGCATGGAGTTTTTGACACCAAGGAACCTGGTACAGAACCATGTGCTGTGTGTCCACATTGTGGTCCTTGATTCTGATGATGGAAGAGATCTGTTCCTCCCTAATGCCACAAAGTCAAATCTTCTCACCATTTCTGAGCAGAAACTCTCCTCTTCCTCTTCTCTAAGTGATGAGACTATCCCTGAAAAAAAAAATCATGAAGATGTGGTAGGCATATCTACTAGCAAAGGGTACCTCAGACACTGTGATTAGATGTCCTGGTCACGACAATGGGAGAGCGCTGCAAATGTGAGGACTCAATAAAAGTGTGTGGGGGACCAAGAACAGTGTTAGTTGAAGTCCAGCCGTCATTCTTGTGTTGTTGACTCAGTCTTTCTGAAGCAGGTTCTTTGACCAACTGTTTTGAACAAAACCTAGATTTGTACCTGATGTGGGGACAGATTCTCTAGTAAGTTCTAAAACATTGACTCAACATGTAAATTGGTGTAAACATGTTGGTATTTTTGAAACTGTGTTAAGAGATGGGCAAATGGTAGGCCTAACTATATAGGTTGAATAACACATTTTGCTTCATCATCTCATTTGTAGAGTTCCTGGGAAAGTAAAAGGAGATGCATATTTGAAGAGATAGAGCTAAATTTTCTGTTTTACATGAACATTTATTATTTTTTGATTATTTTCTTTGCAATGTTTCTGTTATTAACCAAAATCTCTAGAATAGATGATTTTGCTTTGTTTTGTTTGTTTTTATTTTTTTTTTCTGTGACTGTGTATTCTGGCACCATCTTTCATTTGTTCTAGTAATCCTTCCATCCCTAATAAAGGCATGAGTCTTTCTGGCACCCATCCTTTTCATTTGTCTGTGAACAATAAAAGAAACCAAATTAACTTCTACAGGCATTTTCTAATTACAGCAGTGGAAAAGCTAATTGGACTATAGTGACATGATACACTTTACTGTACATCTTCAGTCATGTTTTTTTGAGAGTTCTGCTTGAAAGTCTCTATGTTAGTGTTTCAATTAAATGTAAGCCACAAACAAAATGTCCTTTAATATCAGGTATTACTCAGGCAGCATGCTGGGTTTTGACTGAGAAAGAATTGTGTAGATTAAACAGTTTAGATGGTTCATGTAAACAACTCCAGGCTTCTCAGACTTCTGAATGCATTAACAGAATTTTCATGTGGAATATTACTCTGATTTATGTATGTTTTGGTAAAGGTAAATGTTGTTGTAATTTGAGCAAGTGTCGTCCCAGAACAGTGAGGAGAAGAATGTGATTTCTTCATCATTGACTGGGAAAATTAAAGTTTAGTTAAACGTCTTTTTTCCATTTTGAGGTATCAAATCCCCTTTAAATGTAATCTTTTATTTTAATGGGCAAATGTTATAGCTACTAGTTTGGATCTTAAACTATTTTGCTCGGTATTAAATTCTGGCAATGAGAAAATCTACATGTACCTAATGTTATTTTTTATGCACAACTCTGACTTCAGGGAGTCTTTGCAGACCAGAAATATGTGCTGTTATTCAGATATTGTTCTCTTCCTTCTCTTTGTGGTGCTAGGTATTGTTTTCTTGAATTTATCATAGTTTTGTCAGCTTCATGTGATACTAATTACACTTTTTTCCCCCATCACTTCTGATACAAATTGTATCTAATTTTTAACACCCACACTAATATCTCAAATGGCAGACACCAGTTTTATAATAAATTAAATGCTTAATAACTCTCAGTGTGGTAGCCAAACTCTTGACTTAGGTGTGGCTTTAGCAGAAGCATCTTCCTTGCATGGAATGTTCCAACTCGACTGGTGTTTGGGATGTTTATGTTTGTTTTCATGGCAAGGCCCCAGCCTGCTGAAAAATCTGCCACAAGATGACTCACAATATTATGACAGAAGGTAGAGTCATTGTACAACACTTAAAGGGCGTTTAGTTTAATTTGTTCTTGATTATTCATAAAACTTCTTAATAATGCAATGCAAATTGATATAAAATGTATTTATAATACATTGCAAATAACTTCTACAAAACTCATATATTTTCTCTATAGCCTGAAAAAAATGGAAATGTATGCCATGATGGACAATGCTTTTAAATCTAGTGTTTGCTTCAACTAGGACAATTAAATAAACATGTATTAGAGGATACTCATCAAAACTGGAATTTCAAGAGTAATTTCAAGTTAGTGGACAAGCATTTCTGCAAGTTTGCAGCATGTAAAAATTATTTCTATTTAAAATTGCAGAAAATCCTCACTATTAAACAAAAGGAGCAGTGTGGCAGTCAGTGATTTCCTGAGCCATGTTTTTTGGATGCAGTTTTCTCAGGCTAAGAAAAGACTTTTACTGACCTCTGGGAGGTAAACTCCTTTTCCTGTGGCTTTGCAATATATCCCTCTACTACTTGTGAAGAGAAAAGGGTGATCTGCAGAGGGGGAGGCCCTAAGCCCTAGGCAGAATGATCTTGCTGTGGCTCCTGCCAGGTGCTTTTGCATTTTAGTGATAGTACTTCTCTTTCATAAACCATCAGTGGACTTGTTTTCAGTCAGCTGTGGAGCCTTGTGTCTGCTTTAAAAAACCGAAGACATGCACTATCAAGACAGATACGAATGCTATCTTCTGTAGTATTTTCTTGTAGACCAAGACTTAAGATAAATATAGATCAGTTAATCTAGGTCAGTATACTATGTGATAAGTGTATAATTAACTGAAAATGGCAGTATTCATTGCAATTTTCCCTTGTTCTTAAAGGGAAACTGTAATATAATCCAGTGCTGGTAGGAGTTGCAGAGATGAGAAAATATGTTTAAAAGGTGGGGAAGCATCTAACAGAGCAGGCTCTTCTTCAGCTGCTGTGGTGAAGCCACAGCACTGATGTAAAATGATTTATTATGCAAGAGCAGTGGTTTTTATTGATTTTGTTACCTGTATCGCAGTGAGAACAAGATTACCTTTTCTCCAACTAAATTAAAGCTTTATTCTAAAGGAGATTATGGTCTCGGTGTCTCTGCAGCTTGCAGCTTGTTTTCTGGTAATAGTCAAGGCTTTTACAGCATGTCCTTTCATGTTCTGAGAGTTGGCAATCGAACAGGCAGTGCAAGTGATTATTCTTGGGACATTTTTATCAAATGTGAAACAAACATAAAGAAGGCAGGAGGAAAAAATAACCTAAGCAACAGTGTTACGTTTACAAAAACCTGATTCTCTAGTCAAAACTGCTGTTAAAGCAATCTTTATTACTCATACCATCTCCATTATTGGGGCTGAAACAGGAGATGGGGGTGCTCAGTTTTCTTTTCTAGTATTGTGTTCTGTTTTTCATGGATTTTCTGTGCTGCTGAGAGGAAAGGCTGATATTGGTTTCATTGCATTGTTTTCATTGCACTGAAATTCAGAGAAGAACAGCGTGAGCTTGATCACGCTCCCACTAAGCATATTGGAAGTGCAGAGTCCCACTGCCTTAGGAGGATTATATTGCACTGCTTACATTTTGTTATTATTAAATGTTCTTTCAAGGCATAATGGGTGCAGTGTTACTATCTTTCTTGTAGACTTGTCTTCAAAAGACCACAAGGAACACAGTGATTCTAAATGGTTGAAAAGAAATAGATTTTTATTTACTGTGCCCTTGTAGTTAGTTCAAAGACGAGATTTGTCCGAGTTTCCCAAAGTTAATACCATTTTGTTATCAAGGGATAATTGGGATGCTGCCAAATAAAATGTTAACATTAATTTTGAACAATTGTATTTAACAGTTTTATTTCTATCTGTTGCAATTATTTAAAATTTCTACTTGGTAAAACTAAGAAGATAGTTTCTCTAGAAACAAAAATGAGAAAAAAATTAGGAACCGAATTGTTTGCTGAAAGTTGTATGCCAATTTTTTTTTGGTGTTTTGTTTTAGGGTTTTTTTCATGGTGAGTTTGGTTTTCAGTGGTGTAGGATTTCAGTAGCAAAGGTTTCAGACCCTTGTGGCTCTAGTTAAGTGAGATGAGCTTTTGCTCAGCATGTTTGAAAATCCCTTATTTCATTTTGGTGGATGGCTGTGAGAATTCCAAGTGCTGGAAGAAGCAAGGAGTAACACACTGAGATTCACAAGATCCAAAACTAAGCACCTACATAGAAAACTTAAAGGACAATAATAGTTTTGTAGTCTTACATTAATTTAAAACATAAAAAAAATGATGGTACAGGATTGATACAGGATAATACTTTTGGACCTTAAAAATATTCATAGGCAAGATTGGCTTAAGACAATTATTCCATCAAAGCAAGTGTATTGTGGTTGGAAATGGAGTTTAGCAGGATGAGGGTGTGGAGGTTTCAGTGCGTGGGGCTGAGAGTTACCTACAAGAGGACTGGCACCAGTGTATATCTGAAAGCAGGGATTCAATGCATTTGAAAATGTCTTTAAAGCTCATCAGAAAAGATTAAAGTGATGTTTTTGTCACTAAACTTGACTACTGTGTGCATTCTGACATATGCTGAGAAATTTGATGCAGAATGACTGAAAATTTGTGAAAGCAGGAGAAAGTAACTCCTTCCTGTTAAAGAGAAAAGTGATTCTAATAGCCTTAAGGGCAGTGGAAAGGACAAGGTGTTGAAATACAATGGCAATGCACATGAATAAATATGCATAAAAAAATAGAGGTGTATATAAGGAATGGCTGGAAACCAGCTTGTCCATGAAGAACTGAATGTTGTAGTTTTCTGCTGCTTGTGTTTGAATTAGCAGCAGACCAATTAGCAGTGGTCTCAGCTTGTTCACCTGATCTTAGTGAAATCCTTTTAAAATGAAAGCTCTTTTGCTGTGTCTGTCCATGCTCATGGTTTGATTTACCAGTACAGCAGAATTTAAAACTGGTAAGGGGTTGTAATCAAGTGTTGCTGTTTTTATTTGACAGGCCGGACCTGATAGACATGAATACCGTTGCTGTTCAAAGCAACCTCGCAAATTTAGAACATGCTTTTTTTGTAGCAGAAAAACTTGGTGTTGCCAGGCTTCTGGATCCTGAAGGTAAGAGACCTACAGATGGCTTTGTTGCAAAACCCCCAACACTAAAATAAAGTCCAATCTGTCTGCAGGTTGTGGCATATTTGTGGGCATTCTTACAACTACGTGATAAAGCACTGTTCTGTCTTGCTCTTTTAGATGTCGATGTTTCCTCACCTGATGAGAAGTCAGTAATAACTTATGTGTCATCACTTTATGATGCATTTCCCAAAGTACCAGAAGGTGGTGAAGGCATCAGTGCAAATGTAAGTAGGAGAACAGCACTTGTGCAGTGTGGGAGCTACATTAATAAAATACTGACTTTCAGATCCAGACTATTAGCTAGGACTTCCATAGGACTGCTGTCACATTTTTCTTTGACATGGTTTTTCTAGGCTGAGATTTTAAAGTCTTAGCTATTTCATGTCATGGGCATAAAAATATTTCATGTCATGGGCATAAAAATATTTGTGCAAAGAGCTTAACTGAAAATAATGTGCCTGAAGTTGGAGAAAGATCGAGTCAAAGTTCTTGCTTTTCAATCGTGAATGTTTAAATTATGCCTTTCTGATTCTTACCTGCTTGAAATTTATTAATCTAGAAAATACTTTGTTTTCAGTAGAGTTTTTTGGGATCAAAACTGAAGACTGAAATCATATCTTTGGATCTGATCTTTAAAGAGCAAATATATATTGTCCCAGAATTGCAGGATTTCAAAATCCATTTTCTCTATGTGTGAAGACTTCAGTCTTCAAAGCTGAAGCAGAAATGAGCTCTTGATGATTTTCTTCTCTTCTGTAATCTGGGTATTGCTTTGACAGGATGTTGAAGTCAAATGGGTTGAATATCAGAATATGGTGAACTACCTCATGCAGTGGATCAGACACCATGTCACGATAATGTCTGACAGAACATTTCCCAACAATCCTGTGGAATTGAAGGTGAGGTGTGGTGGCTTAGACTCCTTGTTGGAATTACACTTTATCTTACTGACTCAAAGCATACTTGAACAAATGACGTGCTTGTTGATTTATACAATCATGTCAACTGTAGAACAGTACTACTCCTTAACCTTTTCAAAGTATAATCAATACACTGCTAGCGTATGAACAATAAAAAGCAAATCTTTACCTTGTCACTGATTGTTTTTTGTTGAACTTTAGTTGAACAGCATAAAGGTAAGCTTGTGAAGAATATTAGAAGAGTGTTTAGAGACTAAGGTTTATTCACTGTAAATAAAACTTGATGTTATTTTTCATGTTTCTATAGGCACTTTATAATCAATATTTACAGTTTAAAGAAACAGAAATTCCACCGAAGGAGACAGATAAATCAAAAATTAAACATCTATATAAACTGCTAGAGGTAAGATTTAACATTCATTGAAATGTATAGAAGTGCCTTTTTTGTGGCTTAAAATAATGAGTACGCATGAATTTTTAAGGTCTGGATAGAATTTGGACGCATCAAACTTTCTCAAGGCTACCATCCAAATGATATAGAAAAAGAATGGGGAAAACTGATTATTGCCATGCTGGAAAGAGAGAAGACCCTTCGACCTGAAGTGGAGAGGTATGCTACTGAATATTTGACAGCCTTTGTTAATATATTTTCTGTTGTTTTAACTCATATTTGTAAATATCTTCTTCTGTGATAATGTCTATATTATTTTTCTAGACCAAACATTTCTGCCTTTGTTCAAAGTCTGAAATTCTCTACCTGCCTAGAGGCAGGTTCGGATGTAAACAGCTTTGGTGGGCTCAGAAGGCTGTGATGAGCAGCATCTGTGCCTCAGACCACAAAGCACTTATACATATATATATAACCACCTTCTTTGTGCAGTTAGTCAAAGCTAGGTTTATATAACTTCACTGTCTCATTGCAGCTTGATTTCATATATGGACCATCCTCATCCTTTACATGAAATGTGCATTTTTCTTGGTGCACAACATTGTAGGCTAACGTCCTGTGCAGAGGTTGTTCAAAAAGTTAGTGGTACTCGAGAGCACAACAAGTGTTTAGATGTGGAAAGGCATAGTAGCCTTCCATGATGGTAGGCTGTGGGAAACTTTTGTACATCACTGATGATGTACTAAGCATGATTAAAGTCTTGATGCAGTGTGAGAGCATTTTTAATTGTATGTCTTTTTAAGTTCTGTGGGAGACACAGGTGCTATCCATTCATTAATTAAAAAACCTTCTTAAAGTTAAATGGGTTTTGGGGCTTCTACCTGTGGGTAGATATAGACACCTGGATCTGGATTCATTCTGCTTGACTTTATGCATCCAAACTTCCTAGAGAAGTGATTGTTGCTGATTTTCTGGTGACAACAGGGTGACCTATCTGGTTTAGGTGCCTGAAACTAAGTGTCAGGAATCCAGACCATTGTATAGGAAGTCCTTAGTAAGAGAGATTTCAGTCAGAGGGCAAAGACAGTCAGAGTTGATTAAACATGTGTCATGCTTACAAGAGCAAGAGCATGACTGAAATGGCAGATTCAGTAGGGGGTGTTGATTCATAGCACCCTACTGTGGAATGAGGTCCTATAGAGGAATACAAAGTTGTCCACACAATTCCGAGTTTTCCCTCTTGTGTAGAGCAGAACACTGGAAAGCAGCAGCAGAAATACAGCCTGCTAGGTCTTGTAGGTTAATTTGTCCCAACCTGCCAAAAGCAAAGAGTCTGGCTTCACCAGTAGAAATTCTGTTCATACTTGCAGAAAGCTGGATTATCTTTGTTGAGAATGTGTGTAAATGACATTAGTTTATATCTATTTTATTTGTATGGTCTGAGCACAGATAAACAAACATGAACCTAGCTTCCTTCCCATATTTCAGGAAGGGTAAACACACTTAAAATGACAAGCTATATGGCGATAGTCACTACATGTGATGGTCACTGTAAAATTAGAAAATTTCATTAAGTCATTCTGACTTAGTCACCAGGTTCAAAGTATTGATTGAAATGGACACAGGAACATCATCCATGTTTGTTGCACTGGTTACCAGTGCATCTCATCATTATGAGATAAGGTGTTGTTACAGCTGCTGGGGTGAAATTTGACTCTGGCAAAAATGTGACTTCAGTCAATACTGAAACCTGGTGAGTAATAAAACTTTGCCTGCAAGCCTGTTTAATGTATCTCAAAGTATCAACACAAACAGACAATGTGTGGCCAGATTGGTGTATGGGATCAAAATTAATATGGTGTCAGTGAGGAGAATGCCAAGCTGAGCTCTAGTTTGCAAAATTAGCAGAGTTTGGCATTGCTGCAGGGGTGTGTCTGTGCCTTTGCCCAGCTCTGCTGCGTAAACAGTCACCTTATGGGATGGGTGTGGTTGTTCAGGAATCCTAAAAGCAGGGGGTGAAATACTGACAAAATCACCCCAGCCCAAATTCTGAGTTAAAAAATAACTCTAAAGCTGTGATCAGATTTTTTGCTTACTTTCTGGTCAAAACAGCTAGAAGCAATTGGCTGTGAATGTGGAAGAAGATGGGAAATTTGCAGGACGACAGTGTAGTGGGAAGGGGCAGTTAGTGAAGATGCATGGTTGGACAGTGCAGGAATGATGGTAGGTTGGATGGTATATAGGTGTCTCAGATTATATTGTAATGAGCTGATTGACCCTGGTACTCCCCCAGTTTTACTGTGAAGTTCTATTTGAAGGAAAAGGAGTCAGCCCAGCCTAGAGGTTATTTGTACTCTACTGTCGAGTGTGGATTTCTCCCTTCACTCCTTTTTGAAAATTTCCATTAAAGAATCTGAGAGACACTGCAAAGAGTTCTTTTAGTTCTTACTTGGTTTATAGTTGTTCAGTGACACTTAAATAAAATATTTGGCGTGTCTGTTTCCTAGAGACGCCCCATTGTTGCTGCCTAGTCTGTACTTGCAAAGCTTTAATGCAAGGTAGGGAAGCCAAAAGCAAGGTAGCGTACATAGCCCCAGGTAAAATCCTTTGAAGAGCTGGCAGAATATTAATTGCTGGGTTTTAAATGTGCATACTGAAGCCTATATAAAGGAGGAGTCTAGGTGTTTCAAAAGCCAGTCGTGCAATTTCATCCCTAGAAGCTGTGTATTTTGCAGGAGTTTTATCTTCGTTGGTCAGCAAATGCGAACAGCCAGAAGAACTGTGCTCTGGATGTAAAAATGAATAGCAGTAGTTACAGCTATCATAGCAGTGACTCGCTGTTTAGCAACAGTACTAGTACTCGAACCAGTGTTGACTCTAATGAGAATTTCCTTTCTGTTAATTGTGGTCCTACACTGATTAAATCTTGTATAAGCTTCGGTAATGGAACCTTAGAAGGGAACAGGTAACTCAACATATGCATTTGTGCTTTGTGTTAATGTTGTTGATTCAGTTGTTTGTTTTTTAAGTCATGCAACATGATTGTAAATATAAATAACCTAGTACTTATTTATTTTCCTGAAATGCTTTGGCATCACCTAGGTTGGAAATGCTGCAGCAAATTGCGAACAGAATTCAGAGGGACAGCCGGAGCTGTGAGGACAAACTGATACTTGCCCAGAATGCTCTGCAGTCTGTAAGTCAGTCAGTGATTCTACTTGTCTGTATTCATAAATTTAAAGAAGTGGAATGGCAAAAAAATCTTAAGGGTTTGTGAGGGCAACCTTAATAGCTGCTACTTTTATTTTCATTGTACTGTTAAGGTAGCATTTCTTCAAGAAAATACCACAAGTTGCATAGAGTGTGTTCTGTTATGGTTTTTTTTGTTCTGTAGGTAATTAAATGCTTCACAATTGTTTCAAGATAAGAATAAGTTGGGGTTCTTTTAAAAAAAGGAATTCTTAGAGGTGATATCTCTTTGGTTTTAGCTGCAAGGCTTATGACTTTCTCTTATTTATTAAGGACACCAAGCGATTGGAGTCAGGGCTCCAGTTCCAACATGAAGCAGAGATAGCTGGGTATCTTCTTGAATCTGAGAATCTTCTCCGCCAGCAAGTGATTGATGCCCAAATTCTTATTGATGGAAAATACTATCAAGCAGACCAGCTTGTTCAAAGGTACTTTATAGTATGTTTATGTGAATAAATAAATGTCCCAAATATGGATTCCCATTATGGACAAAATTTTCAGTTCTTTATAACTATGCATAAACTTCATGATCTGTCACTAGGCACCCAAATATCACCCAGATATTCTGGTGGGCGCATTGCCCACAAATGTTGAAGACAACAGGAGCTATTTGTAATTATTTATGAAAATGAAGTCAACCCCTGAACATGACCAAATGTTTAATGTTTACTAGATATCTGTGTGTAAAGATGGTAGCTTTTTTTATTGCATGTAAAATACATTTAGAATTACTAACTTTGATTTTTTAAATGGAGGCTAGTAACAGCTAGCTATATTTCTGGTAACAGCTGTAGGTGTATTAACAGGTAATAAGTGGGGTAACATTAGGTTACATGTGGCACTGTGTACAACATTGGCAGAAAGAAGCATTTAAACTGCATAATTCTGTTTTATGAAGAAGTGGCTCCAAAGTTTTTTTGGGATTCGTCCTTGGACTGATTGAGATGAAGTGCATAAATCCTTGGCAAGTGTTTGATCTGCTGCAACATGTAGTGTCTTGTAAGATTTCTGATTTGCTGATTGCTCCCTGGAATTGTGTACAGTGCATGTTAGTGCCCATACCATTTTTTTAGTCTTTGCCTGATTTATGCATTTATTATCTGTGTAGAACTATAAGTTGATATTCCCTATACTCTCTGATAAAAATACTTGCTTATAAATATTTAAGTGCAACTAAAGTGTAAGAGATAACGTGAGCTCATATCACTATTTAGTTGATCATGATAAACCTTAATCATAAGCATTCATTGGGATTTTTTTTTTTAATTCTAATTGAATAGAGTTGCAAAACTTCGTGATGACCTGATGGCCTTACGGACCGAATGTTCTTCCGTGTACAACAAGGGGCACGCACTGACCACAGAGCAGACAAAGCTGATGATATCAGGAATAACCGAGAGCTTGAACTCAGGATTTACAACAAACCTAACGCCTGATTTAAATGCTGCAATGACACAAGGTTTAACACCTACTTTGACTTCTTCCAGTTTGACATCTGGCCTTTCATCAGGTCTCGCTTCCAGACTGACACCAACCATCACTCCCGCTTACCCCTCAGGCATCCCCCCGCGGTTAATTCAGAGCTATGTGACAGGAGTAGACGGTGGGACTCTGCAAACACTCAAACTGATGCAAATCAGGAAACCTCTTATGAAATCGGCTTTTGTTGATCAGAATTTGACAGAAGAAGAGGTGAACATGAAGTTTGTCCAGGACCTATTGAGCTGGGTGGAGGAAATGCAGGTAGCAATTTTTGCAGAAACAGTCCATTTTTAATGATTACGATTACTTTTTATAGGTCATGACTAATCTTTTCTTCCTGTTTGTAAGGTTCAACTTGATCGAGCAGAATGGGGTTCAGATTTGCCAAGTGTTGAAAGCCATTTAGAAAATCACAAAAATGTCCACAAAGCTATTGAGGAATTGGAATCCAGCCTTAAAGAAGCCAAAATCAGTGAGGTACTGCACCATGTTCTTCATTGCTTAGATTACTTTCTTACTGGGTGACCCATAAACTAATGTTGAATTTTAGAACTGTGGGTTTCACAGTCTTACCTTTATTTCTGATCTCTGTGTGACTTATAATAAAATTAGAAGATCTAATGATTTAACATATCTAACGTTTTTATTGTCTTTTGTTCTTATATACCAAATATAGATCCAAATGACTGCCCCTCTTAAACTCAGTTATGCAGAAAAACTGCACAAACTGGAGAGTCAGTATTCAAAACTCTTGGTAAGTTAACCATACCTCTTTCATGTTCAGCTTTTCAGAGTGCATAATTTCTGATAAGGGATGAGCTTTAAATTCTGATTCTTTTTAATCTTTTTCTTTTCCTTTTAATAAAGAACACATCAAGAAATCAGGAAAGGCATCTCGATACTCTTCACAATTTTGTGTCTCGTGCTACCAGAGAGTTGATATGGCTGAATGAAAAAGAAGAGGAAGAGGTTGCATATGACTGGAGTGAAAGAAACCCCAATATAACAAGAAAAAAAGAATATCATGCAGTATGTATTGCTAATATATGCCAGAGGGAATTATTAATAATTTAATAATTCTTTAATAATTAGAGTTCTAAAACCTTTTTTTTGTCTGAAAAAAGGAATTAATGAGAGAACTTGATGAAAAAGAAGAAGTTATTAAATCAGTACAAGAAATAGCTGAGCAATTGCTTCTTGAAAACCACCCAGCCAGGCTAACCATTGAGGTAAGTTAGTAAAACCAGCACTACAACAGGAAAAGTTCTGGGATTTAAACGAGCTGAGATTTGGGGGAAAAAAAGGGGGAAAAGGAGGCAAACTTAGAGAAAATTAAACAAGACTCTAAATTAAAGGAGCTTATTAAAATTTCCTCTTCATCATCCCTGTCGTATTTATCTTTCAGTTTCCAAAAAAAAAAAAAAAACCAAACTTTTATAAAGTTATGGTTACACCTTGGATTGTTTAGATTAAATCTTCTTAAACTCTAAAATTAATTGGTCTGTACAGATGTTTCTGGTCATGCAACTTCTAGAGTTGTTGTTACAAATTGCATTGACAGACTGAGGGCACAGAACAGTCCTTATGTGGTTTCTTTCCTGTTGGATTGAAAGAAATTTCAGTAAGAGCTTTTATCGTAACTTACTGTATGAGCAGGTTCCTATTGTGTTTTAGGATTGGTTTCATAACTTACTTGTCAATGAATTATGAAACTTGTTTGGATTTTTGGGTCTGACCAGGTGATGTGATTTACTTCAGGCTTGAATCTAGCTCTGTTATATATGTAAAAAAAATGCAGAAAAATTTATTGTTGTAAGGTCCTAACAGGTTTTCAAAGGAGACTGTAAAACGCTTTTCCTTGTAGACCTTCAAGGAAAGAGTAGATACAGACAGTGGGTGGTAAAGATGAAAACAATAAAAAGATGATTTATTATAGAAGAATGAAAAAAGTCAGAGGGAATGTATTTTTATTGTTCTTCAGCTCTGTGGGTTTACATATGCAAAAATGGGAAACATGAAGAAAACCCCTCCCTCCCTTCCTTCCTTCTCATGACATCAACTTTGAATAATAAATGACTTTTTATGTGATGTGGGCAATTCTATTCGTTAAAAGTACAGGCTGTTGGGATGGGTTCCTATCAGTGTACTGTATAATACACTGAGGATGACTGTTATGAAACAGGCCATTGCAGTCACGATGACTGTGCAGGTTATGCTGTCTGCAATGACCCTGGATTGGGATAGTTATAACAACTATTCTTTAAAAAAAAAATCCTTTTCTACAGAACAATATATGCCCTAATGCGCCAATTTTAAATTCCCGGAAAACAATGGAAAAACTGTTTGTAACTGGGGATGACCGGAGTTGAAACCCCGAGTTTGGGGAGATTTCCCAAAGGCAGGAGCGCCCCCTGCTGGCGAGGGCGCGTGCGGCTCCTGGGGCCGCGCCGCTGCCACACGGAATCGGGCATCGCCCACAGGCTGGGAAGGGGTTAATGGTGCATTGTTCAGTGCTGCTTTAATGTACGGGTTGTATCCAGGCAGGACTCCAACTATTCAGATTAAGCAAATAGGCACACAGAGTTGTAGATGAGCTTAGACTGGAGGAACCTCAGGAGCTGAGCTGCCAGCAGGAGCTGGAGTGCTATCTGGAATTTGTTTGGCCTAATTCTGACCAGGCCAGACTATAATGATTTCACAGTCCCTCTGAGCAAGTTTCGTTATGTTTTTGACTGTGCTGTAGTGACAGAGTTTCTTTCTCCCGTCTAATTGGAATTTTCTTTGCTGCAGCTTAGTTTTCCTGGGTGAGGTGGTCAGGTTTTAGCTGTTTGTGTTTGCTGCATTACTTTTGTGTTTCCTAAATTCTGTAAGTTATGCAAGGTTTAGTTTTCATTTCCATTTGTAAGATATATCTCCCTTCTTTAAAGGCCTACAGAGCTGCAATGCAGACACAATGGAGCTGGATTCTTCAGCTTTGCCACTGTGTTGAACAACATTTGAGAGAAAATGCTGCATATTTTGAGGTAAGAAAGTAAATCAAACAGAATATGAAATATTTTAAGTTTTGTTTTTAGTCAAAAAGTTCCACCAAAAGCTCTAGTGGTTGTCTCACAGTAATTGTAGAATTGATAGTTGTCTTGTACATCACTAGATGATAAGCTATGCTCCTCCCACAGTGTTGCCACAACTCTTATTTCTTCACTACAGTTATGTCAGTTCACAGTCGATGAAAATCTGGCCTGAGATTTTTTCTGTGCTGCAGCTGCAAGTAGAGACTCTGAGAATGAAACCTTGTTCTCTCCCTGTCGAGCACAATTGCTGTCAGTGGAGCTTCTGGGGATGATGTAGCGTGGAGGGTGGTTAGTGGTGGCTGTGGGAGGACATATTCTAGATGGTTATTCCAGGACTGCTCAAAGCAAAATGGAATGTGCTGCATTAATAGTAACCAGAGCAGAGAACACCCTGACAGCAGACACATCCCATGAAACACCCATCTGATCATCTCATTGTCATTCACATACTCAGCAAATGATGAAGTCACTTGCTTGAACATGATAGACAGAGAAGGTTTTTTAGTTTTGCCTGTTTGTTTGTTTTTAAATCTACTAATTTAAAACATTTAAATTATAAGGATGAATCTTAGTGTCTTCTGTGTTGTGTGGTTGAAGAGAAAGGGAGGTGATGAAGGGGTGAGATGCCTTTGGACTGAGAAGGATGAGAACCCAAAGTTAGGAATGGGACACTGGAGAAGACAAAGCAATTTGAGCTCCTTGTGACAGGAGGAACAAACCAGAATTCTGGATTTAAGAGATGGGGCATAAGGGAGAGAATGGGATTACCCTTCCCAATCGTGCCTAACCAGGACCCTTGTTTGGGTGTGCAGATGCCCTTGCACAACTATGGCAGCTCATTTCCCTTCCTGCACAAAATGTTTGCCCCAGCTGTGCTGCCTGGATTTTACAGCCAATTTCTACAGTTTTTAGGCTTTGTCTGTGCTTTCTATATGAAAGTAATTGTAACTCCAAGGAAAGCAAGATTGGCTTAATAAAATCTTTTCATTGCAGGAATGGCCATTAACTGTAGGTTCAAAAATTGCAGAATTAATTTTGCATGTAGCTTGTACCAAGAATAACTGGTATTAACAGTGTGTGCCTTTTTGAAGAGTACATTTAGACATGAGGCCATGAGTAGCTGAGTGTGGCGCAGTGGTCACTTTAAATGATGAAAAAAGGTTGTTTCAAAAGACAGTACTTGAAAACTTCAGTGTAGCTGATCCTGTATTTTTAGGTTGTTTAAAAATAACCCAGATAATTATTTTCTCCTAGTTTTTCAGCGATGCCAAAGATGCCATGGAATATTTGAAGAATTTAAAAGATACCATATACCGAAAATACAGTTGTGACAGATCAAGCAGTCTTCATAGGCTGGAAGACCTTGTCCAGGAGTCTATGGTAAGATCTTTGGTAGGATGCTATTAGCAGGAGTTACAATGAAACAAGAAATGTGTAGGTTATGGTGGGATATAAAATGTGTTAAGATTATTCATTTAAAGTAAAGGAAAAAATGCTGATTTTTCAGAACTTATAAATAAGTTACTATTTTTCATAAATTTAAAATAGTTTTATTTATTTATATTTACAATACCAGATGTGGGAAGACAGTGACTTCTGAAAGATACTTTGTTTTTGGAAAAAGTGTTACTTTTAGGAAACACAGTTGAAGGAATCAGGGGGAAAAATGCATAACAGGATCAAAGAGACAGTACTGTATTCTGGACATCTCTTATGACATATTCTTTTCTTAACTGTTCTAGGAAGAAAAAGAACAACTCTTGCAGTATAAGAGCACAGTAGCAGGCCTTGTGGGAAGAGCAAAGGCAATAATTCAGCTGAAGCCAAGGAACCCTGACTGTGCACTCAAAACATCCATTCCAATTAAAGCCATCTGTGACTATAGACAAATTGAGGTTAGAAACTAAAATTTCCTCAAACCAATTACAGATGTAAGAATTCAGCTAAAGTTTCATTAATTACCATGTTCCTGGAGAAAGCTGGGCTGTAAATTTCTTCCACCCTAGTAAACCAGAGCAAATCCTTTGGTTAGAACATTGGTTTTGTTGTTCTGTTGCTTATTTGTTGACAGCATTTGCAGAAGTGCCTTTTACAATTATTTTGTAATGCTTGGCTCATCAAATTATTCTTTTTTGTTAATACTAGATAACTATTTACAAAGATGATGAGTGTGTATTAGCAAACAACTCCCATCGTGCTAAATGGAAAGTCATTAGCCCGAGTGGTAATGAGGCCATGGTTCCATCTGTGTGCTTTACAGTTCCTCCACCAAACAAAGAAGCAATAGATACAGCCAACAGGTAGGGACAAAGTAAAACGACCTATTTTCTATTAAAATCCACTTACATGAAGCTTGGGTTAAAAGAATATCTCACAGTTTTTGTTGTGTTTGTTTGGGGTTTTGTTTGTTTCTTTCTCATTTTCGTTTTCATGTATTACTGTGATCTGAAGTTGGAATATTTTTTTTGTTTCAGGATTGAACAGCAATTTCAGAATGTTCTGGCCCTTTGGCACGAGTCACATGTAAACATGAAGAGTGTGGTGTCCTGGCATTACCTGACAAATGAAATTGAAGCTGTTCGAGCTGGCAATGTTGCCTCAGTAAGTGTTATGACTAGGAAGAGCTCTTAACCATTTACTAGAAAGTCTTAGGATGACAAAAACTGTGTGAGATCACCAACTGTTGCAAATAATATTTGCAATACCAAAACCACCACTATCCTACCTAATTTATCACTGTTACTGTTGGAAAGAGGAATCTGAGATAATTCTTGAAGTGTCCATACTTGTCCTTGCTATTGTTTCTTGCTGCATGATGTTGGATGGGAGAAATGAAGTCAGATGTAGGGTTGGCTTAACAGAGGCCATTCCTGATGGGAAAGCTTGAAAAGGATTTTATGTTGAGTAAATTATCAGCTGTCAAGTAGACTCCAGCTAAGGAACAGTGAGCTTTCAGAACCTCAATTCTATGACTTCGTCATCTTAGTAATTGATCAGTATTGCTTTTTGATAAAAAGCATCACAGGAACTGTGTGAGGGATGCACCATTGCTGACTTTGTGTTGGGTCTATAATCTGTTGCAGATAAAGACAATGCTGCCAGGTGAACATCAGCAGGTTCTAAGCAATTTGCAGTCCCGCTTTGATGATTTTGTGGAAGACAGCCAGGAGTCCAAAATCTTCACAAGCTCTGATACAGCACAGCTGGAAAGGGAAGTTAATGTTTGCAAGCAGTACTATCAAGAGCTTCTCAAATCTGCAGAAAGAGGTAAAACTTAGCTTAGAACAGCAGAAAGATGCCCTTATGAGAGAGATTTCATTCTTGATCTTGAGATCTCTTTTATCATGGTGATATTGTTACTGCCTGTGTTCTTTTGAACAGTCATTTTTACAATGTGTGTAATTGCATTGTATAGAAGCTCTTAATTTTTTTTAAACTTCGTATATATTAAGCTATGTAAAAATACTGATGTGTTACATAATGTGCAAATGCTACAAAATATTTTACACCTAAGAATTTATTATGTATATTACAGCTCACTGCTTAGTCCTGCTTTCTTTGTTTTTGAATGCTGGAAAAACAGCTTGATTACTTTATTGAGTTTGTAAGAGAATGTCCTGAGGTGTCCCAAACCAGGACACAGAATTAGAACTTTTTTCACCCTGTTAAGGCAAGAAAACGTCCTAGCTATTTTCCTAGCTCTGCAGGATGCCTGTAGTTACTGATCTCTTAACTCTAATTAACACTGTATTAATACAGTGAGAACAGAAAGCTTAAAATAGCTCTTCTGATTTACTGTTGAGTAGTTGATGACTTAAAGAAATACAGTAGTGCAAGGTGATTACTTCATTAGCAAAGTTCACTAAACTTCAGGAAAGACGTGGTGCCCTGTGCATCTGAAAGAGGATTTATGTCGCTGATACCACTGATTAAAAAAATCAGTCTCTGAATTTAGCAATGTCTCCAATGAGGTAATGCCTGTGCAGAATCACAGAATCACAAAATTACTGATCACAGATAGTAATTTTTCATGTGTGAGGGGATGATTTTATAAAAACAAAAATTAAGAGTTTCTAAGATTTGCTTTATAACCAAAATTTCTGTAGAAACTGATGGCATTTTGGCCAGTCATGAAAAGATCTGTAGAGCAATGATTTTATAAAGTGTGAGAAGTTATGGCGAAAATGACATGATGGCTTTGCTGGCTAACATGTGCCTTAATTTTTTCAACAGAGGAGCAGGAAGAATCTATTTACAATCTGTACATCTCTGAAGTCAGAAATATCAGACTACGACTGGAGAGTTGTGAGGAGCGGTTGATAAGGCAGATCCGGACACCAATGGAAAGGGATGATGTACATGAAAATGTGCTCAGGATTTCAGAGCAAGAGGTGAGCATTTGGGAAAGTCTGTTTTACCTAGGAAAAGTTTTATTTAAAAACCAAATATATCCTGACTTTTGAGTGTAAGCCAGGAAGGTACCTTGAAAGGAGGAGTCAAATATTTAGCTTGTGTTTGTGAGCAAAAAGATGCTGATGAGTGGCAACTCTGTTGGTTTTCCTATTACACATACATTTCTCTTCAATTTTTTTCGATGGTGCCATCATCAAAGCAAAGAAGGGCAGACCTCTTCTCATAGTCATATGTAGAATATGTATCGGGTTGATGTAGGATGAAATCACTGTCAATCACCTTTCATTTTACAGAAACTGAAGAAAGAACTGGATCGACTAAAGGATGACTTGGGAGTCATCACAGAAAAATGTGAAGAGTTTTTCAGTCAAGCTGCTGGCTCACCTTCAGTCCCTACTCTGCGCTCTGAACTCAATGTTGTTATACAAAACATGAACCAAGTTTACTCCATGTCTTCCATTTTCATAGATAAGTATGTACTAGGCTGTCTTCCATCACACACATTGTAGTTTACAGTTTTCTCTCTATTAAAACTATTAGTATGAATAATAGTGATCGAGGAAAAGGGAGTTGGCATTTTAACATTGTATAAAGGGGCACCCTGTGACATGAAAAGGCTGAAAAACACAAATAATGTTGAGTGTTGGTATTGATGGTTCAGTTAACAGGGGGTCTGTTTTTCAGATTAAAAACTATAAATTTGGTGCTGACGAACACCCAAACAGCAGAATCATTAGTAAAACACTACGAAACTAAGCTGTGTGAAGAAGAGGCAGTAACAGCTGACAAAAACAATATTGAAAATCTGATGGGTACATTAAAGGTAAGAGCTGGTAGGTGCCTTTTCATGGGCAAATCAAAAAAAAATAAAACAAAAGTCATCTGTCTTGTAACACCTGATTTCATTATGCTACTCTGTATAATGTATCAAACATTGGCTTGTGTATTTAGTTTTAGGTGTTATTAGGATTGACATTTCAGAAAAAAATGGCAGCTTTGGAGCATTAGGATTTGGATAGGTTGAAAGCATGTCCGGCTGTTGCAAAATGCATTGAAGTATCTGAATTTGCAAAAGTGACACTTATTAATGCTGCAGTAAGATTTTCTTTGCTCTTCAGAAGGTAGCATATACTTAGGGTAACGTAAACATATATTTATGTTACGTGAATTTGACCACAGTAACATTCTTGCTACTGCTTCAGTGTACTAATCGGGGTTTCTTAGGAAGTTTGGCAGATATCTGAGAAATGGAAAGATGGAAATTCAGCATGTTTTGTTTGCTGTATGTAACTCATTTTCATATTACAAATTACGAGTAATGCTTTCTTGCTAGATAGAATGATTGGCATCTGCCTAATAATTTGTTTTGAAAGCTGTAGTTTAGAAGGTGAGCGTGTTCATTTGATCTCTGTGTTTTGATCTATGTGTTGTGGGGATTGCTGTAACTTAAGAGTTATTTTGCAGTTTATTGCTTCAGACCCATGCTGGTGCCACTTGACTATTTGAGGAACCAGAAGTAAAATACTAATTGAAACATTTTGATTGATTCATTCATACAGCATACTTGTGTAAAATACTAATTTATAAAATAGTATCATAATTTAGGAGTTATTTACAACTTTTTTTTATTACCTACCAGCAATGGAGGTCTGAAGTAGATGAGAAAAGACAAACATTCCATGCCTTAGAGGATGAACTGCAGAAGGCAAAGATGATCAGTGATCAGATGTTTAAAATGCACAAGGAACGTGATCTTGACTTTGACTGGCATAAAGAAAAAGTCGATCAGTTGGCTGAGAGGTGGCAAAATGTTCATTCTCAAATTGAAAATAGGTTTGTATGACTTTTTATTATAATCTGTTCATGTTCTATACTGTTTTGTTTGGGTTTCTTTTTAATTTCTGAGGAAAAACAATCAGAAATGAATGTTAAAACAGGTCTGAATAGTTTTCGGAACTGTTTTTGGAATGTGCTGGGATGAAGACCTTTATTGTGCTGTTGACGACATTGCCTTACTTTTCCACTGAGAACGTCTGTGACTGTTAAACTCCAGCAGATGAACAAGATACAGAAACTTACTACTTACTGATACACAGTGGAGAGAAATTGTCTTTTTTCATTAAAAAAACCCAAACCTGCTGAAATGCCTAGCAGTCCTATAGAAATACCATCTGTTTCTCCTCATAATTAGTTCTAATAGGCCAAATTGGTGAGCTGATTCATCAGTTATGATTGGATTGACCTTAATTTGCTTTTAATTACTCAAGTGTTAAGTCTGGAAGTTCTTAGCTTCCATTGACTTCTGTTATAAATTTGATGCAATGACTTTTTGGTGAAGTGCCTTTTATTTTTTTAAATATCCAGTAGAGATAGTGCTCTAAATTCAGGCCTTTACTGTCAAGTTGATACTGAAAAATGTTGCTCAAGTGAACATGCCTACACAGATGTTCAGATACAGCAGAACTCACCTACCTGTATTTCTGAAGGACATGTCCATACATGAAATTCCTGGAAATGATTTTTTCTTCAATCTCCATAGTCCTGTTTCCTGTATGTAAAGGAAGCAGAACTGTAGAGGCTGAAGCAAGAAGTATGGGCAAATGTTGAGGAATTCTGTACTGTGCAATCTGAACTTATTTCCTTAGAAATGTACTTCAGTTTGTCATTATAGGTAGCCTGAAAAAGAACATTGAAGTAATGTTGATGTAAAAATTCACACAACAACCTCTCACATTTTTGTCCTCCTTTTCTAAAGGGTGAATATACATTCAGGTGCAATACTGAAGTTACTCACTTGTAATTAACTAGTTTAGTTGTGTCTGTTTAACATTGCTGGAAGTCAGAAAGAAGATGGGAAAAAGGTCACTCGTTTAAAGCTGGCTGGAGAATAGCTAGCTTAAATTCCACCTCTGATTTTTCATCAGTTGTTAGTGTGACATAATTTAAATGATTTAACAGTAGTATGAGGTACTGAAGTGTTCTTATTTCTTCAAGAGATTAAGCATGAACCACATGCTCTCCTCCCAGGACTGTATCCTGAACAGAATATGCTGAAAAATGACTGCTAATACATAGCTTCTGGTGTAAATAGGACAGATTGTGATAACTGTAACAGTACTGCTGTGAACAAGCTGCTTTCTGCAAATATTATCTCTGCTTCTTCATACCAGCTTGACACTGATAATGATTATACAAAATGTATGTACAAATATTGGCTGCAGCTATCATGATCCTTTCTCTTTTTCATGGTTATTAGCTTTAAAACATGCTTAAGTATGAAACCTGAGCAAAAAAATTTTCCTCTGCTTGCTCCTTTTTAATCTCTTTTTGGCATCTTAAGAACAACACTAGAGCAATTCAAAGTATTCATTCCAAAGTATAAAACGTTGTTTAATTCTGTTTATTCTGCAGTGTTGAGTGGTTATATTTATATGATCTTTTAAGTAGAATCATAGAATATCCTGAGTTGGAAGGAACCCACAAGGATCATCAAGTCTAACCCCTGACTCTGCACAGAGCAACCACCAAAATCACACCATGATAACAAGTATAAGGATCATGAAAGAAAAACTGTTGGTATTTACCTCAGTATGGAAATGACTTTAAAGAAAAACACAGAACTCTCTTTTAGGTCAAGAACATGATTTAAAATTAGATGTACATGTTCCATTAGTTTTGCACATTAGCATATTTACAGTCTTTAGTTTTAGTGTAACTCCTGCTGTTTTGTGGGAGGCACGGAGAGTATGGTGAACTACTACTTGACTCCAGCATGGTATATACTCCTCCATTCATAGGTCACGTTTTAAATACTCTCACTTCTTGCAACAGAGCTGATTGCAGTAGCAGAGCCCTCCCTCCTTCTTGGGGTTTCCTGTGCTCGTGGAGTTTCAAGCAGTTGAACATGCTAATGAGGGATATATAGAGTTTCTTGTGTAATAGGATCTATCCTGGATGTCCTTTAAGACAAATGGAAGGAGTTCATCTAGCTGGGGGCTCTAGTGTTTGAGAAGTGAATTTGCTGTTTAATTAGGGTTACTTTAGTATATTTATACCATGAACTGTAACAGACTTAAGGCATTTGAAGCCTTTAAAGCTGTATTTGCCTTAGTGTTGTATTTTTTGTCTTTAATAATCATCTTCTCCCCTTGGATTTGTCTTCTAAAATAAAATCAGGTTGCGTGACTTAGAAGGTATTAATAAATCTCTGAAGTATTATAAAGATACTTACAATTCTTTGGACACTTGGATTCAACAAGTGGAAGATACTCAGCGAAAGATTCAAGAAATACATCCTGAAAATAGCAAAGCATTGGCTAAACAATTGAACCAACATAAGGTATGAAAGGGATGTCATTGTGGCAAACCACTGTGGTGAGCACTGACCAAAGAAATACAATATCAGTGATCTCAATCTTGTTTGTTAATATGAGGGGCTTATATCCATCAGCCCTTACTGTAAAACTTCAAGTACTCACCAGATTTTATGGTTTTGTGTTTATAGTACAGCCATGAATGTATCACCCAGTGACTATTGTCACTGTTTTATAGACCAGATTGTTTGGTTCTCAAGTCTGCAAGAACTTCAAATCCTTAAAACTTGTGGACTCCCCTTACCACATAATTTCATTTTCAGTGCTGCTTTTTTAAATTTATGGATGTAGAAATATTTTCATGGAAGCAGAGTGAAACACAATATCTGTCTCCTGCAAGAAGGAAATGCAGTATAAATAGACAGGATAATAAATTATATGCATGAAATGATATATTCCTGATTTTGTTTAAGTTCATTCACCAACTATTAACCTGGTGTGGTTTTTCACTACTTCTGTACTGTAAATCTGATAAAGCTGAGGACATAGGCTTGAGCATAATGACTTGTACACATATGGATAGGAGCATATTAGATAAAGTAGATGTTAATAAACCATCTATTTATATTCGATAAAGTAGAAATGTTAAATAAAATAGTAATAAAAGTAACTTTTAAAGATGAAAATGTCCATTCATACTTTACAGATGCTGGTTTCTGAGATTGAAATGAAACAAAGCAAAATAGATGAATGCCAGAAGTATTCTGAACAATACTCAGCTGCTGTGAAGGTAACAATAACATTACACTTATAATCCTATTTTTTTAGCATCAGTATCATGTGTAATGCCAATGATTTTGTGTATTTTCTCTTGTACAGGACTATGAGTTGCAGACCATGACCTACAGAGCTATGGTTGATTCCCAACAAAAATCTCCAGTAAAGCGCCGAAGAATGCAAAGCTCATCAGACTTCATTATTCAAGAGGTAAATGGGAAATTTTCTTAGGACAGGAAAATGTGAGTCTTTGCTTAAAACAGAGTAAACACAAGAATTTGGTTTTGGATATATTAATGATTAAATATTGTAATCCAAGAAAAACTGGGTTTTTTCCCTATAGATACACAATATAGCAAATAGTTCCCTATGCTGCATTTTGGTAGCAAGACAGTATAATGCAGCTGATTAAAAAAAAGTCACCCAAATTATAAAAAGCTGAATGAGAACTGTGCCTCAATAAAACTGTTTACAACTATTTCTGAACTGGATCTTGATCACAGTAAACAATAAGTTCATCTTGACCATAGTAAAACCTACCAGAGTGTGACGCTTGGATAGATTCTGTAGGCAAATCAGCCTCATTTGGGTGAGAAAGATAAATCTGTCTACCTGCTAGGGAGAGGAATAGTGGCAAGCATGGCTTGCCCCTCTTGAAACCATTTCTTACAGGGGGAAGGATCAAGTGACTGTGAAGTCAAAACATTGTCTTCTGTTTCTTCTTCTTACGGGTCTGCTCATAGATCCTTAGGATAGATTTGTCCAAGTGCACTTTGTTGACAGCATTGAATTTTGGAATCAGAATTAGAACTTTGGATTCCACAATCATGATTTTGAAATCAGTATCAGGATAGGTTCTAAAGCAGTGTCTATCACTTCTTTAAAGCTTAATGGGAAGGTTTACCTCTATGACACTTGGCCCCCATCTTTGTTTCTCTACAGTTCATGGATCTACGGACTCGGTACACTGCCTTAGTGACCTTGATGACCCAGTACATTAAGTTTGCAGGTGATTCTCTGAAAAGACTGGAAGAGGAAGAGGTAGGTTATTCTCTGGCAGTCAACCAAGCAAAAAGAACATCTAGGCAAACAAAGAGTAATATACCTCTTGGAATAATTCACAAAGTTACCAGCAGATGTGGAAAACTAAAATTCCTTATACAGTGCACATTATACAGGAATGTAGCAGTGTTAGCACTATTATCATTCAGATAAGCAAAATCCCGTACCATCCATACATTTTACCAGTTCTTCCACCTAGAATGATCCTATGATTCATTGAATTCTGATGGAGATGTAGTTTAAATTTAAATGCTAATACTTTCAATTTTAATACCTTTGGGGTTGATCTTTTGGATAAAGGCAGACATTAAGATGAAGGCAAACTATCCAAATGTCCAAAATATCCACATGTCCAAAAAAACCAAAACCTATGTATACACACTTTTCATATTCCATATTCCATTCTAGTCCACTTAACAACCTACAACCTTTCAACAGGGAGATGAGATGCCCTCTTAATTAATTTCTGAAGTTAGTTTGATCTCTGCAGTTATCCTTTTCCTTCTGCCTTTCTACTGTATTGATTCCTTGGGGTCAAACAGCACTTTATTTATGCCTGGAGTTGGATCTTACTAGCAAGAGTAGGTTATTGAAATTAGGCAGACAAATTACTCAAAATACATGCTTGCTGCAGAGCAAACCTTCCAAATAATTGAGAAAAAAACCCAAAACCCTTCTAAATTTTTTCACTTTCTTTTCAAAACTGTCTCTCAGAAAGAGATTATAGTCATTCTTTAAGGACTACATTGTTATAGTATAAACTGAATAAAATTGGAGAACACTACTGTATGGGTATAAATTTTAATGTTACTGTTATAGAAAAAAAACAGTTCTTAAATGAATGTTATATAATTCTGGGGCTGATTTTGTCTTTATTGGCTTTTCTTGCTATTGACTACCTCTGAACCAGCATTAACAACAGCATGTATCTTAGGGCATCATGAAGTGGTGGAGCAAACTGATGGAAATACATAATGTTTGTTGATAAGTAGCCATTATAACTGAGGATTTAGTATGAGTAATAGTGATAATGGCACCAAGGATAAAAAGTCAGTCAAAGAACAAGGATCAAGAAATCAGTGAATGTCCACAGACTTCATGTTCTACAAGAACAAGTGGGACCTTTAAAAATATAGAATTTCAGTCTGCTCTGAGTCTCCAGGATTACTTTTTTTGAAATCAAATACCCTCCTACTTTCCTTCTTCTTGTACCCCCTGTCAGCCTTCTAAATCTTTGGTAGCTTCTTTGAAGGTAACCTAAGCAGGTTTCCAGTCTCAAAATAATATAATGGGGTTTTTTTCTCTTTAATCAGGGTAGCAAATCAGAAAAAGAATAATCTTTTTCAAAAGAGGAATGAGGGTTCTTTTCCTTCTGGGAAGAAAAATTCTTCACAGACCTCTGAAGTCTGTGATTGTTCTAAGATTTTCTTTTATGCCAGTCTTTCTTCCTCTCAGTAATGGCATTAAGAAAACAGAGACTAAGGAAAAAATAAGATACTTTGCATCATACCTCAGTTTAATCCATGTACTGTCATGCTCAGAGTTTACTAGAAGAGAATCAACTCCAGCAACCTGTGAAGTCAGCTGAAGTCTTTCAACATTTGGGATGTAATGAAGATCTTGAATTGAGAGAAGAAAAGAAACCTAATGAAAGCATGATGGATGTGGAATATGTGCAAAACCAGAACTCTTCCAGTAAACCTGAATACACAGAAAATAAACTGGAAATGAACAGAGGAAATTTAAATGTAGACGGATATAATAAAACCAAAACTGATAGAACATTTAAGCAATTTCTAAATTTCAGTGGTCAAGAAAGTGGCATTAGTGGCAACAGAGACAGTAAGCTACATACAGAGCAGGACAGTTTAATGGGTTTTGTTAATCAAAGTAAAGAAGAAAAAAATGGCAGAAAAGATTGTTTTGTTTCAACTGAAATCTGTGTGAATGTGAACAATGATCCTGATGACATAATAAATGAGCAAAATGCTAATGGAGAGAGACAGAAAACAGAGGGGAAATCAAAGAAGTTGCCTGAAGTGGAAATGATATGCAAAACCACAGGAAAAAATAATTCAAGAAAGGCAGGGAGTCATGTTTCAACAAAGGAAGACTGTGAGATGCAGTCAGGAACTGATTTTGAGCTAACAGCAAAGAAAGCTGAAGTAACTCCGAAAACTGGAAAGCAGGCCCTGGGTATCAGCCCTTACAAACAGCAATATTTTTCACAGAGAACTGATTTTCAGTGTCAGCATAAAGACCATTGCTTTACAGAAAGCAAAAGCCATAATACTTTGGAATCTGAAGACAGAGAGTTTCAAGTGTGCGGTGAAAAAGGTGATTCTCCTTTAGGTGCAACAGAAGCAACATCTCCAGAGCAAGTTGCATACTGTTTTAGAGAGCTGGCAGTGCATAGTGGAAGTGAAAAAACAAAGTTGAATTTGCAACCTATGAGCAATCCAGTTTACTGCCATTTTGAAAGGAATACTGACAAACTGCAGAAAGCATCTTTGGATAAAGATTGCTTCCTAGTAGAAAATGAAATCCTAGAAAAATCAAATTTAAATTCAAATAAAGCTAAGAATACAGAGCGAGAAATTTTGGCTTTTTCCTTGGGAAATATTTCAGAGAGTCACTGTGCAGCAAAAGTCTCTGAATCCTATCCATTAGATTTTCAAGTATCACCAGTGCAGAATGATCAGCATTTACGTACAGAATTGTTAGAAAATGCTGGTGATTTAAATGAAAATTTAGGTCTCTCAGGAATTTTTCCTGGAGGAGAGGATTATTTTCCATTATCAGAACATGAACTAGCAAAAAAGCTTTTAAGCCACTATGACAATGTAAGTGTGAAGAAAATACCACAGGGTAACACTTACGGTTTGGACAGCATAAATAGAAGTGGGAAGAGGCAGAGTGGAGAAGACAGGCTTGAACAGGGTCAGAAATGCAAAGATTTATTGCTAGTTTCAGAAGCAGACAGTAGAGAGGAGGGTAATCACACAAAGGTCCCTGGACAAACCACTGAACTCCAGAACACATTCAGTGAGAAAGCAGGTATAAAAGCCTCATTTGGAAAAAAAGAAAAGCAAAAAAAGAGAGACAAAGATAATGAAGAGAAAAGGAGCACAACTATTATTAAGGTACAAGAGTTTTTATCCAATGCAAATGGAAGAGTTAATCTAAGGATGATTCTAAATCAATGCAAATCAACATTTGAATCACAAAATATGTCAAGGTCAAGTGATCCAAGATTGATTGAACATAATTTAAACAATGAATATGATAATCAGGTATCAATTACTGTGCATTTTGAGATGCTTAAGGTTTTAAAGTTCTTAGAAATTAATTTTTATGTTTATTTTGTGTTGATATTTGCCATCCTTTTTTCCACCCAACTGATGCTCAGCATGTTGACTAAAAAAATGAAATTTAAGAAGATACAATTTGTTACTGTATCTATATTTTAGGTCTTCTTTTTCAAGCATAATACATTAGATTTTGTGTTTATGTGAGTTTAAAAGATCTAATAGCAAATGAATTTAAACACTTTGTTTCTATTGGGGACTGTTCAAAATTATAATACAGGGAAATACAGAAAGGAACTGAAGAAGCTGCCTTTGCATTAGCCTTCTAAGAAATGTCTCAGGTATCATATGAAAAATCAAGTAAATATGGTAAATTTTAATAACCCAACAGTTTGTTTGTTTGAAAACATTGCTGTCCTTACCCTTCATGCCCTGTTTGTATGATCATAGGAATGAATATAGGTGTGTTCTTACTTCACGTTAGCTCACATTTGGTAAATTTGCACCACAATGGTTCTAAAGAAGACAAGGTATGTATAGTTTCAACCATGTTACTACTGGTTATTACACTTCTTGCTTAACAGACTTACTGTGGATCTGCCAATATATATTCATTAGGATTTTCCTAATTACCATGTTTACACTTCTGTGTCTACACTGCAGAACAGCTGTGCTCTTGCTCGTCCCCCAGCTGAGTCAGTGGGGGCACTGCGACTGGGGAGCACACTATGGAGCACAGATGTAGGGGGGTTTGGATACTGCTCTTTCTGGAACTGCTGCATCTTGGCTCTAAGATACTGTTTCTTTTTCTGGAGGGGATTTCCACACTTTTCTTGTGTCATTTGTGCTTTCAAGCTTAAATCTTTCTTCCAGTTCCTGCTGAACTGATGGAGAAATAGTAGGCCACTTTCTCCTTTGGAATTCTTGCATACTGTGCTTGGGTCATTGTTTGCTCTACCTCTTTGT
The DNA here is from genome assembly GCA_008694505.1 of Cyanoderma ruficeps. Classification (NCBI taxonomy): domain Eukaryota; kingdom Metazoa; phylum Chordata; class Aves; order Passeriformes; family Timaliidae; genus Cyanoderma; species Cyanoderma ruficeps. The sequence goes on from VZDJ01000302.1 coordinate 7,763,554, forward strand.
TTGGAGAGAAGGTCAATGAGCTGTTTGGTGTTGCTTTCTGCTAAGAGGCATCTGACTGAAGTGAGAGGCTTCAGGACTTCTTCCCTTTGTGGATGTCTTTGTCAAGGGTTTCATATTTGGCTAATGGTAACTTCCTGAAGCCTTCAAGAGAAGGTGATGGTGGTGGGAACTGCTCATCCTGCTTTCTGGACATACCATATATACATGAGTAAGTATTTTCCCTTCTGCTTTTCTAAGAGCCTAATATCTTCCACATGCTGTATTACAAAAAATGCATTCCAACTTATCTTATTCTTTTACAGATTTTAAAGAATAAGGAAGCATCTGCACGTCAGGCATATTCAGATCTAATGGCACAGCAAAATAGCACAGCTGATGAGAATAAAAAACTCATGGGAAAGGTAAAAGCACTTGAGGAGATGTTGGAGAATATGAAGAAACAAAAAATCCAAGTGGAACAGGAGCTCCCTAAAGTGAGAGAAGCTGCAGAAAAGGAGCGGAAGAAGCAGCAAAAGGACATGGAGGAGATCCGTCTTCAGAAGACCAAGGCTGAGCAAGAGGCAAAGCAGTGTCGTATAGATCTAGAAAACATTGAGAAAGAGAAAGTAGATGCAGAGCAGGAGTTGGAGTGTGTAAGGCAGTTCATTTTTCAGGCAGAGACTCAAAGAAGTATACTGGAAGAAAACCTCCGTGCTTTTCAAAATCAAATAGAAGAGAGCACCTTTACCAGAAGAAACCTTGAAGAGCTGTTAAGAAGAAAAGATACTAATCTTCATGATTTAGAGAAGCAAAAAAAAAACTTGATGCAGGAACTGAAGAAAAAAACAGATGGAGAAGAGAAACTTATGAAGCTCATCAAGCAGATGAAACAAGATCTTGACTTTCAAGGGAATCTATCAGAAATAAAGCTTCAAGAAAGAGAGAGAACTGAATGCAGAAGGAAGGTTGTTGAAGGCACATACTCTGTAACTAGAGAAACTTCCTTGCCAAATTTCACAGCTGGGCAAGGCAGCCAGTGTAGGATTGATTCTGAAATTACGAGTTTCCAGAAGAAACTAGAAGCCAAAAAAGTAGAAGAGCTTAAACAAAAGATAGATGAGTTGACCCTTGCTAACAAAAAAGCGGATAAAACTATTAAAGACCTGAAGTATGAGCTGAATGAAATTGAGCTTCAAAAATCATCAACAGAAGAAAAGTCTCGTTTATTAAAAGAAAAACTAGATAAAGTCAACAGTGAACTTAAATGCTTAAAAATTAAGTTGGAGGAAAAAGACCAAGTAGAGCAGGGATATTTGCAACAGTTGAAAGAACTGGACAGACAGCTACAGAGAACCACAGGTAAAGCCGAAGAGGTGATGCAAGAAAATATGGATCTTAAAAAACTTAAGATGAACTATCAGGAGGACCTGAAATCTGTTCAGCAAGAAAAGACACAGCTGAAAAGAGAAATAGAGGAATTAACCAGATCACAGACAAAAACTGAAATCACTATCAAACACTTAAATTCACAAATCAATTCCCTTCAAAAGGAGAAGCTGGCAGCTGAACACAGAACACAGTCATGCAAAGGAGAAGCAAATAATCTTCAAGACCAGTATAAGAAACTTAAAGAAGAGTTGCTTCAAAAGACAAAAGTAGAGAAAGAAAACCAGCATGAAATTCAGATGCTGAAGAATGAATTAACCAGAAGCAATCAGGTGTCAGAAACATTGAAACAACAGATAGAAGACCTTAATAAATGGAATACTGAAACAAAACTAATGATGAAGCAAATTCAATCTGAATCAGAGAAGATGACTTTGGAAAAAGAAAATATTCAGAGGAAAAATGATGCATTGAAAGCCCTAGCAGATGGTTTCAAAGAACAGTTGCGTACAACAAATGAACAATTGCACAAACAAACAATAATTGAGCAAGAATTTATATGTAAAATCAAAACCTTAGAAGTTGATCTTGCAAAAACAAAAGACTTAGCTAGTGACTATAAACAAAAATGTGATAAGCAAAATGCCTCCACCCTTAGCTTTGACCGGGAAGTTAAAAATTTAAATGCTCAGATGAATGCTCTAACTGTGGAAAAGAGAATGAGTGAGCAGAAGATAGCGCTACAACAAGCTCATATACAAGAACTAAGTAGCAAATTAAAAAAATTGCAGGATGAACTCCATCAGAAGACTCTGGATGAACAGATGGCACGCAAGAAGATGATTCTGTTTCAGGAAGAATCCATTAAATTTAAACACTCTGCAGAGGAATTTAGGAAAAAAGTTGAAAAATTACTGGAATCCCATAGCATCACAGAAAAGGACATATCTGGTATAAAACTAGAATGTGTTGCTCTTCAGCAAGAAAAGCATATGGCTGAGGAAAACATCATGTTGTACAAGAGGCAAATGGAAGATCTGCAAGAAAGGCTTAAAAAATGTCACGAACAACTACAGCAAGGGAAGCAGGCTGAAATGGACTATCACCAGAAGTGCAGGAAACTCGAGGAAGAATTGGAAGCACAGAAGCGCCTGGTTGAGAGCTTGAAACAGAAGATGGATCTGCAGGTCAGAGAGAGTGAACACAGGTCTCTTTCCTTTCAGAATGAAGTTCAGCAAAATAATAAGCTCCAAGATTTTGGACTTAAATTGAGCTGTGAGAGAAGAGCGAATGATTTCAATTACCTGAGTGAGACTGCAGCTAAAGAATTTGAACAGCTTCCTCCACGTACAAAACCAAGCTCACCTTTGTTAAGGCAGAAACAGGAAAGATCAGGTTTTAAATCTGATCAAATAGAAGAAAATACATTGTACATGAGTGCTGATGATACAATACCGAGAGAGGTGCAGTTTCAGATGTCAAGCATAAACCAGTCAGAAGATTCAAGTTCCCAGTCTTTTACGGAGTTTGTTTCGCAGACGAGTACACAGTTCCAGATAACTTTTGATAAAACAAGCCAAATCTCTGGAACATCTGAAAGGGACACACTGAGAAACAGGAACCTACACAGTTCCAGACAAACCATTAGACACGGAGAAGACACAAAACATGAATTAGGAGTGGTAAAACTGCATCCCATGGAGGTACACACTACATTTTTGTGAGGTTTTGCCTTCCTAACGGTGCCTTTTACTAGTCCATTTGGTTGGTTGGTTTTGGTTATGCTTTGTTACTATTCTGTTTAACATTTCTTATGTTCCTACCTTGGTGAAGGGGGCCCCTTCTGTCTTACATAATACAAAAAGCTCTATATTAGACCTTACTACCAGTTTTGTTAATGTCTAAGAAAGATTATTTTAAAAATTTGTTTGAAAATAGGAATTCACATACACTGTTGTATCCTTATTGATCAAAGTAAGCTTTGATTAACAGCAGTAAGCTCATAAAGTAACAAACAACAGTTACTGATGTTTGGTCTAGTCATATTCCTGTTATTGAATAAATATTTGAAATGTCAAATGCACTTCAAAACTCAAGCTCTTCATATATCTGCTCACCAATCTTAGTAGCAGTTCTCCTTTCTGACTTGCATTAAAGTTCTTCCTTTGGTTTCTCTGGTGGTGGATTTAGGAGTGAATTATTTACAGCATAGTTTGCAGTTGTATTTCTCACTGTGTCAAAAACTTCCTATTTGCAGATAGTGAAGAACAAGCACTATGACATGCATGTTGAAGTCACAACATTAAACCAAGAAAATAACAAGACTTTTGGTAATGAAGAGAGAATGTTTCAGGGATACAAAACTTCCGAAGGGTTTAGGAAAGAAGACTTTGCAAAGATGAGCTCTTTCTTAGGAGAAGAGGTTTTGAGAACTGTTGATGATGCTGCTGAGCTGGAATATTTTACAGAGGAATACGATGCTATTAAATTTCAAGGTCTCCGACATGATGTAACTGCCAGGCAGTTGACTGAAGTTAAACTTTTAGACAGGCTCACTGTTGAGCAGCTCATTTCAGGACAGAAAACTATTGATGAAGTTCAGAAAAGTCTTGAAAAATTTTTAACTAAACCTACAGCTATAGCTGGGCTGTACCTTGAATCCAGCAAAGAGATACTCTCTTTTGCTTTAGCAGCAAAGAGAAAAATCATAGGAAAAGCACTAGCCTTAGCATTTTTAGAGGCCCAAGCAGCTACTGGTTTCATTATTGATCCCACAACAGGTCAGAAATTCTCTGTTGATGATTCAGTTGTTAGAGGGCTTGCTGATAGTGAATTCAAGAGTAGACTGTTTGAGGCAGAGAAAGCCGTTTTGGGTTATTGCTGTTCTGGGAAACTGCTGTCTGTATTTCAGGCTGTGGAAGCTCAACTTTTAGAAAGACAAAAAGGTAAAAATATCCTTGAGGCTCAAATTGCTTGTGGGGGTGTTATTGATCCCGTAAGAAGTGTTCGTGTACCTCCAGAAGCCGCCGTGCAGCTTGGCTTGCTTAATAACACGATTTTAAAATTTTTGCATGAGCCTTCAAGTAATGCAAAATGTTTCCACAATCCAAATAACAGAAAAGCTATGTACTACTGTGAGTTGCTGAAAATGTGTTTGTTCAGTGTAAGCAGTAAATGCTTTCTGCTTCCAGTTGGTGAAAGGAAAATAAGCAGCCCATCAGCAGAGAAAAGTCATAAAACTTCTGTAATAAATGTTGACACAGGAACTGAAATGACTTCATATGAGGCTTATCAAAAAAATTATATTGATAAAGCTACATATCTTGAGCTTTCGAAGCAGGAATTTGATTGGAAGGAGTCTACGTGTTTTGATTCTGATGGAAATTCTTTTCTTTTGCTTACAGATCTTAAAACGGGTGTACAGATTAATATTGAGGAGACCTTAAATCAGGGTAGAATTGACAGAGCACTAGTCAACAAATATAAGGAGGGCCTCATCACAATTAATGAGTTTGGTGATATTTTAGTTAGCAGTTCACAGCCAAATAAAGATTTAAACAGTCCTATTGCAGGGTTCTGGCTTTCTGAAACCAATGAAAGAATTCCAGTCTTGAAAGCCTCACGCAAAAATTTGGTAGACAGAGTTACTGCCCTACGATGTCTTGAAGCTCAGGTTAGTACAGGAGGTGTAATTGATCCATTTACCGGGAAAAAGTACAGCGTTTCAGAAGCTTTGCAAAGAGAGTTAATTGATGATGGTTGTGCCAAGCAAATCCAGCAGTGTGAGCTGATCTTTACTGGGATCATTCATCCTGTAAGGAACACTGTTATGTCAGCTGTTGAAGCTGTGCATTTAAGTGCCATAGACAAAGAAATGGGCATGCGCTGCCTGGAATATCAGTACTTGACTGGTGGCTTGATAGATCCAAAATCTCATTCCAGATTAACAATGGAAGATGCAATTAAGAATGGTATTGTTGATGCCATCACAGCTACAAAGATGAAGAATGAAAAATTGCACATTAAAGTTTTAACATGCCCCAAAACTAAGAAGAAGATAACCTACAAAGAAGCTTTAGATAGAGCTGTTTTTGATTGCCACACTGGGCTGCGGTTGTTAGAAGCAGCTCCGGCCATGAAAACAGGAATTTCCAGTCTTTACTATAATTCATAGTGGACAAAACATGTTAGTACTCATTTTGGGCTCTGCTTTAAAACCTGTTAAGGTTAAGGAAAATATCTGTAATACCTGTTAAGGCTTTATGGAAAATCATAAGTGGTGTTTTCTAGCATTAATTAGTTGCTGTAAAACTAATTGTTATGAACAACTAATCAGCATAAACCACTGAAATTGGAATTAGATATTACTAACTGCAAAACTGAAATTTATACATAGGCAGATTCATAATTTCAAAAAGCAATCTATGTGTTCAGTCTTTACCTGAAGGCCTTGTCTGTCACTACCTTACGTGTAGGTAGTGTAAGTGAGAAATTGTACTGGGGTTGGTGAAGTTAACATTAGTCCAAAGTGGGTAGATTTACATGAGACAAGAATCATAATCTTACATTAAAGACTGAAAGAGATTGCTCATTTTGTGAGTAAGCACAGTGTAGTATTTCATGTGACCTGTTACTTAAAATTACAAGTCAGTCTGCAGATACCATTTTTTTACAGGAGTGGCAATAAAATATACAAGGATTTAATCTGCAGTGCAGTAAGCACACGTGCATCAGTACTTTTTCTCACACTGGTGTTTCATTAATTTTAATGGGCTGCTTACACCAAAAAGTTGTGGTTTCTGTCTTGAGTTTTTCTCTATTTCATGTTGTTTTTTTTTCTTAGAATTGTTTTCTGCTCTAATAGACAAATGAATTAGAATTACATATCAAATTTTTTAAAAATCCATTGAAATAAAATGTTTTGATTTTTACTTATGGTACATGGAAGGGCTTAAGCAGGTTTTCTCAGTATTGATAAATGCCCATCTAACAGATTTCATGCTGGGAGTATGTCCTAATGTGTCAGTATTTTACTTTTATTTTTTCTTGTGTCTGTAGACATAAAAGCAATGTATTCTTTCTAATTGTAATTTGGCAATCTATGTGTGTAATGTGCAAAATACTGTTATGCTACACTGGTTGTACATATCCTTATCTGAGGGTAATGCAAAGGCAGCAATTCAAAGATACTTTATATGCAAATGCTTTTTAGATTTTATCTGCTGAGTAATGGCTGGGAAGCTATGCTTTTTCTTGCTATCAGTCATTTTATAATGATTGTATGTGTGTATGAATAAGCACCTTTATCATCATTAAAAACCACTTGAGGTATTTTTTTTGTTATTGTTTATAATTATGTGTAATTTTTGTTCCTACATCAAAGTGTCATAGTAATGCATGTGGTGGTAAATAAAAAAAAGTAATTTTATGTTTATGTGGTGATAATAATGACATTATGATAGAATTGTATTTCTACAGACATTAATGTTACATATTTCAACAATTTACATGTTTCTTTACAATTCATGGCACTCATCAGAAATCAATGGAAGAGGAAAAGAAGGAACATGTTGAAAAAGCTGGGGATTTACTGAAATGGGTGTCAAACCTCAGCAAGACACTCAGCAAAGAAGAAGGAGAAAAGGCTGAAAAGACAGATTTACCTAAGCAGCAGGTACACAGATGTCTTTTAATAAAGCACCACTTCCTCTTTTTAGGTTTTTGCATGAATTGAAATGCCCAAATAATCCATAAATACTTTTTTTCCCCTCTACAAATCACCATCCACATTTTCCTCAGGACATAATTTCACATTTGGTTATGAGCAGAGAGTTGGGTAAATAAACATCAATGTTTAGGACACAAGCATGTCACTCAGGAAGAAGCTCTCACTGCTTTTCGCAGGCCTAGTGTGTGGCGTATTCTGACACTACATAATGTCAGTTTAGGGAAACTGGACCCTGCACACCATATTCCAGCCTTTGTAGAGGGACAGTGCATCCTGTCAGGATGGCATTTTGGGCACCAAGAAGGAGAAAGTTGGTAGGAGAGGCCTGAGAGCCAAGTTTCTATTTATTTGCTTTTGAAAAGTTAATCTGAGGGGTTCTCTTAAGGGACAGTCAAAACTGCTGTCCTAGGAAGTACAACAGATGAGGCCTCTGTGTTATTGCACTAGTCCACAGGCTGTTGGAGTGGCCCATCTTGATGCCTTTGTATTTAACAGGACAATGTCACTGTGAACAGTTGCAACTCTGGCCATAAATGTCCATCTCTGAAGTTTCCTGTCATTTCTAGGACCTCCTCTGCTGGGCTTGCCCCATGAAATACCTTAGTTACACCTAAAAGGGTTTCAGTAGGTACAGGCTTCCCTGCACACTGAGCAGCAGAGGGACAGAGCAGTGTCTTGTCCACATCCCTCAGTACAGCGCTGGATGTGTTGTCATCCAGACATGATTTTGGCTCTCTTGGCATCCTGTTCCTATGTTTTTATTTTGGTGATGATTTCTGGTGCCAGAGCCACTGGCCCAGCACGTGCATAAATCCAGCTTGGTGTTGGGAAGGTCGGCGGTCCTGATGACCACTCTTCTGGCATGTAGCTTGTTCAGAGAGGGCTAATATGTACAGGAGGAAGTTAGCTTGTACTGATTTGAACATATTGATTAGTAAATTGCTAGTAGTTAAAATCAGGATTTGCAAAAGCATTCAGTGCTGGTCCTCTTCTGCCCTTGTTAATGACTACAATGCAAACCTTTATCAGTGCTGGGCCAGCACTCAACTCCTTACGACATCTCAGATTACCACAGCAACCCTGGGTGTCATCACCTCTGTCCAGCCTGAGCCTCCAGTTAGTAACCTGTGATTTGGCTGTCTTGGCTTCCTGTGAGCCTGTGCTCCCCTTGTGAAATGGCCTGGCAAGGTAGCTGCACCTTTCAGAGGTGCCTGGGTTTGTGTCTCCACTGATTAGCAATGATGCCTTGACAAATTGTGCAGAAACATGTAGAAACTGGTGATTTCAAAGCTAATGTCAGCTGAAATACATTTCACACAGAGGACTGGGGGTGCTGTGGGGTGTAACTAGGTACTGGGAAGAGAATCTGATACCAGCAGTGACAGGTGCACAAAGTAGCCACAGTGACACTGGTTCCTTGAGTAAAGTGAATCTTGCGACCCCATCTGCTGCTTCAGCCTGCTCACCTCATCTTCTTGCATAGTGCATCCACTTCCTGTGCAAGCAGTACAAGTGATGAGATTGCAAAGGGAGACTTTTTGGGCCCTTTGATATGATGCATACAAGGACAGATTGGTTTTGTCCAGACCCAGGTGAATGAAGGGCCCAAGCACCTTGTTCGAGACCTAACATGTATGTTGAAAATATCTCCAGCTTGCAGAACTCCCTTTTGATAATTTGCCTTTATTTATCCAAAATGAGTGCTTTTCTTTGAAGAGACTGCAGGGAAAAAGTTAGAAGTCAGAAAAGTTAGAAGATGAAATTCCCACAAGTTCCTCTACCAGAACAAGTTCTTTAGTGGGGATGACACTGATAGGACTGATCAGAACACTGATAGAACAGAACTGATAGTGCGGAGAATATTAATTAATAATTCATTTTACAGATGTCTCATATTGCTTTTGTCTCTGCTATTGAATTTCATAAAGGTGTGTGGTCTTCTGATATGTTTTGTCAAAAATTTGCTACCTCTCATTTTGGTGAGCAACTTGTTAAACATGGCTATTGTACACAACCTTTATAAAGCTTCTATAAACTGTGCCAACTATAAGAAGTGATTTTAAATTATTGGTTAATTTTTCATCAAAGAACATTTTGAAATATTCTATTTGTTTTGGCCAATAGTTTTCTAAAAACAGCTTGCTTAATCAAAATACATATCACAATGACTTACTCTTATGGAAATTATACAATTCCGTTAAATAATATTGCTCTATGGATAGCCAGTATTTTTTAAAAAAATCAGGCTCTTATATTATTGAGATTAGTCAAGATACAGCTACAAATATGGTTTTGTTTGTTTAATTTTTGTTTATTTATGTACATTATTAAGTCTTGAACACAGGTTATTTATTTTTCAGATTTCCCTTCATGAAATGTCAACCAAGAAAGAACAAATAGCTGAAGCTCTGCAGACTACTCAGTCATTTTTAGCTAAGCACAGTGACAAGTATGCCATTTTATTTTTCAAATAATATAAATTAATTGAATCAATCCATACTGTTTGCTTAAAAAGAAATCATATCCTTGTAGTTCTAATTGCATTTCAGTTACAATTTGTGAGTTTTTTGTCTTCCCGTTTGGTGAAGCTTGATGGAATTTTATTTCTGGAATTTGACTTGATGTGTATACCTCTGGTCATCTTAAAAATATTAGATATTTAGATTTTAATTTGAAATCAAAATAATTAACAAATTTGTAGTAAATGAGTGTTGAGCTACCTATCACGAGATTGTTTCATCTCTATCTGAAAACACACAGTTTAAGTTACTGAGTAGCTGAGATATCTCATGACTCCTTGCTAGTTATGTTACCTGTCTTGACTGGTAATCAGTACACAAAGGCCCATGCAAAGGTTAAATGCTTCTTTTCCTGAATAACTGCAATCAAGATTGTAGCTTTCTTGAACATCTTTGTAATTAGGCTGTATTTTTTCCAGACTATTTGTGCTAATTTCTGCTCCCCATTTTTAAGTAAAGGTAGGCAGATAACTCCCAACAAGTTACAAATCACCCAGAGAGTGCCTTCTTCCAATTTTTTTTTTTTCATAAAAGAATGACAGATGAAGAGAGACAGGAAATGGAAAAGCAAGTCAGATCCCTCCAGGAAAGCTACAGCTTGTTATCCAATGAAGCTTTGAAGCAGCTGCAAGAAGCACATCCAGGAGATGAAAAAATGGAAGGAAAGGTAACAAGATTCAAACTTAGATTTCAGTTTCTCTTGAGATTTACTGCATGGTTTTCAAACTACACACGATCAGCAAAAGAAGAAGCTGCAATTAACAGTGTGTGGAAGGAACCTGATATTTAATTGACTGAAGGTGTTGTGTATCTGCTATGAAATATTGTATGTGTCCTTACTTGTGCACATGAGCATTCTATTCATCAGACTTCTTTTGTGAAAAGTCTTAATAATGTGTGCCTTGCATGAAGAAAGATAAGCAAATCATTCATCTCTTAACTCTTCTCTTAAAAGCCATTCTTTGACTGCTAGATAAGTCTGTGTTTCTGCTGCAACAACATCGTAAAGTAACATGTTAATCTCTCCCATATATCACTCAGAAATGTCCTAGAAATTATCTACTTTCAGTTTTTCTTAAAATTTTTCTGGGTATGAAAATGGGAGGACATAATACAATTACCTCTGAGACACTGTGAATAGATTTGTGAATGGATATTAGTCTTAAATATGGAGCAAGTATTCTCATACACATATAGAAGCAGAGTCCATGTAATGAGTTCAAATAATGTTGCCAAACTGACTTCATGCTTTCCATGCAAACTAAATGCAATATTTGGTGCTAGAGTATCTGATTCCATATTGTTGAGTGTATATACAGAAGTGCTGTATGCTGTAAACATGAATAGCATGGTTGTGTTGAATCACATACTGTTTCCAAATATTCTAACCTTTCACAGACATTTATAGCATGAAAATGTGCCTTTCAGGTATATGTTCTATTTGGCCTTTCTGCAATCATTTCTTCTATTGTCTTTCACTAACCCTATTTATGTATGCAAAGCATAGGTTTTCAATTCACAGATGCATGTTGGTTTAAAATCTTTTATCACATCGTGTGCTGTTGAATGACTGACATAGATCACTTGCGCATTTGAGCTGCTAACATTCACAACATTCCTCCAGGCCTGGTAAGTACGTGTTTTTATGCTTCTCATGCATTCAAAATCAAAAGAAAATTTTAAGCATACAGTCCAAAAATGATGATAGCTTTTGTTTTATATTCCCTTTTAGGTGAATAAAGTCATTGCTGGTGTTATTGACCAAACAACTGGAGAAGTCCTTTCAGTCTTTCAGTCTATTTTAAGAGGTTTTCTTGACTATGACACTGGAATTAGATTGCTTGAGAATCAGCTAATTCTTTCTGGAATAATTTCTCCAGAATTAGGAGTGTGTTACGATTTGGAAGAAGCTAAAGCCCATGCCTTAATTGATGAGCAGATTCTGTTGCAGCTGCAAGAATTAAGTAATGCAAAGAAGCTTATGTCAGAATCATCATTAGCAAATATTCCAGTTGTTTCAGCTTTAGAACAAGGTCTGATTTCAGAAGCTCTGGCTGTTAAAATTCTTGAGAATCAGCTTTCAAGTGGGTATTTGATTTTGCCATCTACTGGAGAAAAGCTGTCTTTGCAGAATGCTTTCCAGAGAAATCTCATTTCTCCAACATTATATTCAAACCTCCTGGAAAGACAAGATACGTGTAAAGATCTCATAGACCCCAACTCTGCTGAGAAAATTTCCCTTGAACAGATGGTTCACAGAAGCATAATACATGAAGAAACAGGGTTAAGACTCCTACCTGTGAAACCCCAAGAGAAAGGGAGAATTGTGTTCAAATGTGGAAGGAGGGTAACTATTTTGAGGGCGGCCCATGAAGGGCTCATTGACAAGGAAACAATGTTCAGGCTACTGGGTGCTCAGTTAATGTCTGGAGGTATCATTGACCCTGACTCAGGGAAACGAATGACTGTGGAAGAGGCCATGAGACAAGGGATGATAGATCAGGACACTGCCTGTGGGATCCTTACACATCAGGTTCAGACTGGTGGAATCCTTTGTCAAAATTCAGGGCAACGCTTGACTGTTGATGAAGCTGTGCAATGCAACTTAATATCATCTACCAGTGCTCTGCTGGTATTAGAAGCACAGAGAGGCTTTGTGGGACTAATTTGGCCTCACACTGGTGAAATATTCCCAGTATCAACCTCTTTGCACCAAGATATGATTACAAATGAGCTGGCATTCAAAATACTGAATGATAGAAAGAAAATAGCTGCACTTTACATTCCAGAAACTTGTGAAATAATCAGTCTTGACAAGGCTGCAGAATCAGGGATAATAGACAGTAATACTTTATCTGTTTTGACCAATGTGACTTTACCTGATAAAATGCCCAATGTAGAAGAATTAAAGTCCTCTTGTAAAAATGCTGCAAAATGGTTATCAACTTACGAATTTCTGCCATCTGTATTTCATGACTGTGAGGGAGAACATGAAGATTCTGGCACAGAAGACCCTGTATGTCATAATCTAGATCAAGCTAAGAAACTATTCATGTCTTACCTGATGGTAAATAGTTATATCGATGCAAACACTGGACAGAGACTTTTGTTACATGATGGACAACTGCAAGAAGTCATCAGTATGTTGCTGGAAGGTGATAGTGCTGGGTACAATGCTGGTGTGTCAGATATGGAGGATAGTAACAAATATATAAGCTCAAAAGGAATTCACCTAAAGTCAGCAGACAGTGTTCAGGGTGATCTTTCAGGTGCTGAGAATTCTTGTGATAACAGGAAAAGTAATCAATTTGATGATTTTGGGAATTATGTATCTTCACAAGATCTCCATGTGTGCAGGCCAGATGTTTGCAATACTCTTGACACTGAGCAATCAGAATATACACAGGAGATGCTGTTAAGTATCCCTGCAGAACTCAGAAATGTAGTAAGCAGCAGTCAAAATCCCATGAAGAGAAATGAACTCAGAGGTTTTTTTGAGGTTTCTGAATGGACAGAACTCTGTAAGCGTAACAGTCAGCAGACAAAATCAGGAATCATTGAAGGATATCTTCCAAATGACTCAAATACAAGACTTTTAGCACAAACAGCAAAAGAAGAGATTTGTGTGGGAGACCATCTGGATAATGAAAACATGAATGATAAAACATTACAAAATTCCATGAGCATGAATGATTTGTCAGATAACAAAACATGGAGGGAGCTGGAAAAGTGCACCGAATACGGGCCTCACATATTTCAAGCTGAAGGAAGCAGGATGGTACTGGATAACAGCAAGAAAGATAATTTTCAGAGAAGTCCAGGTTCATCCATCAGTGCAGATGCTGAATATAGACTTCCAGAAGAATTGGTTAGTCAGTGTGGTGTCACACTAGAGTTTGAGGACAATAGATATGGTGCGCAACTTCTACAGGAATATGCAGGTCCATCCCTAGAGGACTGTCTTTATATCCATGGAAGGCCATCCCTGGAGGATTGTACTGATTTTCAGAATAAACTGTGTCTAGAAGACAGCATAGACATGCACCATAGCCTTTCTTTGGGGGGTGATACTGTCATACACGATGGAACACCTCTGAGGGACAGTAGCAGCACAGCACAAAGACTGGAAGTAGAAGAAAGTGATCTTATATTCCACCAGTTACTGCCGTGTGACAGTAGTTCTGACTCGTCAATAGAGGGGGATGATGGCATCCCACAGCTTGAGAGTAACTGCTTGCAGCAGGAATGTGGTGAGGTGGCCTCTGGAGAGGACAGCTCTCAGCTGGATGACGGTGATGATGATGCCTATGAAACGCCGCAGGGAGATGATGATGATGACAGCGATGTCTATGATACTCCACAAATGGATGATGATGATGATGATGATTCCTCTGACACTTCTCAAGGTGATGAGGGGTTTGGTACCATGCAGTTGCAGGATGATGATTCACCAGAGCCAAAATTGGCTGGAAGATCAGTTCCATTAGGTTTTCTGGAGGAGAGAGGTGGTCGAATAACCATAAGAGAAGAGATCAGCTCTTTTCAAGAACTTGCAGCTAAGGCTGGAGAGAATGTTGATGTAAATGTGAGAGGGCAACCTGAGAGCATAACTATAGCTTCTGCAAATGCCAAAACGATGGAAAAAATCCCAGAGGAAAGGGAAAGAGCAGAGAGTTTTGGAGAGAAGGAGCAAGAGTTAGCAGTTATTGGTGAGAGTGAAGGAAGAAAGGAAGGAGGCAAGAGCTATTTAAGGAATATATATGAAACAGATGTACAAGACAGGAATGAGGAAGTTGAAATGAAAGCAGAAGGTGACCTGTGTGAGGAGGAATCTGAAGGTACACAGGAGCAGGAAGATTATGAGGAGGATTATGATAGTTATGATGACTCTGACACTGATTCTGACAGTGAAGATGAAATAGATATTTTTTATTCACATCATCAGTGTATAAGTAAAGGTGATCAGCTGCTAATTTCTGTAGAAGATGTAGAAAGGAGTAATGAAAACAATCAGAATATTGATGACTGCTGCTATTCTTTAGGCCACAAGACTTTGCAGTTCCAGTCTAACCATGAAAATGGAAAACTATCCTCAGTAATATGTGAATCAATGTCAAATATTTCTGAAAAAAGATGTGTTGGCCTTTCATGTACCAGTGAAGGAGACAGGCAGCAGGAAACAGAAGATGAATATGGGACTTGTGTCAAAAGTGAACACAGGCCACAAGATACTACGGAGCCTATTCAGTCTGAAAATACCTTTGACAATAAATGGATGTCCACTAAGAGTGAAGAGAATAATGAAAGACTGTTTAAGGTTCCAGGTTCTCAGCTTCTTGATGGTACTGTGAAATCTGACATCAGTGTGACAGCTTGGCTACAGCAAGCTACTGATGATGACCAAAATACCTGGACAAATTTGCTTCTCTCAGAATGCTTTACTGATAGCGTGAATAATGACAATAATACCATGCAAATGTTAGATTCAAATCATGAACAAAGACAGAGAGAGGCACCACTTGCAGAGGCAAACGTATTAAATTATATGGAACAACTAAAGGAAAGTTCATCCCAATTGGACAATAAATTCCTTAATACCCCTTATGTGAGTGATAATAGTTCACTTAGAGACCCAATACATCCAGTCACCAGTTGGAAGCATGGGCAAATAGAAAGAGGTTTTGAAATTCTTACAGAAAATAAAAATAGAGTCAATATTATGGAGGAATGTGATGTCATGGGGCTAAGTAATAGTCCCATTCAGATGGAAAACCTTGGGGAAATATTTGAGGCAACAGTAAATAAAGCTGCTAGAGAAACTCCTGTTACAACTAAAGGAAAAGTAAATGTTGATCAAGCTTTTCTTGACTTTCAAGGTGCAAGATCAGATGAATTTAAGAGAGATGTTCACATTTCTGCTTCTTTAAAACAACATACAACATGCATAAAAGAAGGTGGTCATTCACAACTCAATAAAACTGAATTCTGTTTTGAGGACATGGAAAGAGGGGAAAAGGGTTTACAGGATGAAAAGGATTTTCTGCTGAGTACAGAAGAAATTAATTCAAGTGAATTTAACACTTACTCTTTTCCTCCACCTGATACAGTGAAACCAGAGGAGATTAGCATCACTAAAGAAACAGGGAGACTTATCTGTCAAAATACTGACAATGTACTTAAAGACATTCCAGAAAACAAAAGCAGCAATGATAGTGGAATTTCCCCCACAAAACCAGATGCTTTAGGAAGTATTGAGAATGCCCAAGAATTAGGGGATGGAAGTGAAGTGCTGCCTACTGGGAGACATATCACTGATGCTTCTTCTGCAATTCTGAGTAGCATAGGGACTAAGTTGAATTATGGTGACCAGAACAAACCTGAGATGCTGAAGAACACAAAGGGAGAAAATGTCACAGTCAGTGAGACTTCCTCCCTTGGAAATGGTTTCAAAAAAGAAATGTCCATGGAGTCATTGCAAAAAGAAATGGGACCCTGCAAAGATTTTCAAGTAAAGGAAGGTATTTCACAATCAGCAGATGTGTCTGACACACTAATGGAAGACTTACAGAATTTGTTACAAAGGAAATTGAAAATGGCACATGTTTACTGCAAGCAGGAAGGTGAACCCCTAAGTTACTCAGATACCAGAACTTTAATGCAAAATTTACTTAAGGTGGTTAGAAGTACCCAGCTTGCGAGTGAAATGTTCAGTGGGTCAAATCTGAAGCAAATAAGCAATGCTATTAGAACTGCATTAATGGTCACCACACTGCATACAGAGCCCAAGGACAGTGATCCTCCTTCACTGCTTTGGCCTGAGTGCAGAAGTCCTGATCTTCTTCATGATATTCTGAAGCAGGAATCCTGCAGGCAGAAGACAGCTGATCCAGATGAAAGGAAGAGTGAAACAGACATGAGAGCTCCTGTTCCCAAGCTTACCAGCACTGAACTTCTGGAAATTTTTCAAATCTCACTTGGAGATGATAGTACAAGCAAGTTAGAGGAGCTGATAAATGGTTTGCTTATGAGCTCACAGGTTGCTGGTACCACCACAGAGCATGAGGGTAAAGGCGAAGGAGATGGGCTTTATTCTCTTTCCTCAGTAGAACAATCAGAGCTTGGATCAGAAATTGATGAAGAGAAAACATTGGCAGATAACACAACTACTTGGAAAAGTGATCAGGAGCATGGGAAGACAGAAAGCCTGTCCAAAATCTTGACTGAGCCTGTTTTGAAAACAAAAGAAGCAGTCGTGGGAGACACCCCCACTAGCATGGTAAGTAACAAGAACATGTGCTTAGTGTCGTGTGTTAGTGGAATTGCACAGATCTTTCCAAGTGCTGCAGAGAAAAATTGAACTGGAAAAATGGTTGAAAAATTAGATTATAAATTAAAAATAAATCATAATAAACCCAAGGAGTTTTATTACTTATTTTCAAGTCCGTTTGGAAAATCTTTTCTTGTTCTTAAAACTCATTTGCAGTTTGATGGAGTACAGCAATGTTTAAAGTTAACAGAGAAAATGCAAGAACATTTGGCAGTGCTTCAGGATATGAAAAAGCACCTAGATAAACAGCAGCCCATTAGTAACAGCCTGGAAATACTAAAAGCTGAACTGGAACAGCTAGAGGTAAGTAAAGTGTTCTTCATGCTTGTATTTCAGTGATGGGTGCTAGAAATAGCACTTAGGTTTAAAAATAGAGATTTAAAATGTAATTAAAACAATTCAGATTCAAACATTTTTCCTCGTAACAATGAATTTTTATGTACTGTCGTTGTAGACATTTGAATCAGGACTGGCTACCTTTGCAATTATCCTAAAAAAGGACATGAAGTTGGCAGAAGAATTCTTAAAGTCTTGTAACAGGGATATTCCAGAAGAGAAACTTAAAGAGCTAAGGATAAGCTATGACTCTTTGCAGGAAGCATTTTTGGTGGTCTGTGATAGGTCTTCAAAAAGAGCAAAACAAATAGTCTGCGCTGTTGACTTGGAAATGGTATGTTTTTACCTTGATTTTCTTCAAGGTAATTGGGCTAAAATAAGCAAATTTGGCTTTTCTTTATTTTATCTTAGTATAAAGATACATGCATGATTCAATTTAATATGGAGAAAATGTGACTAGACTCCAGAAGCATAAATAAATACTCAACTTCCTTTTCTAGTCTGAGCTTGCAGGATTACATCAGCAACTTTTAAACCAACTGCAGAGATTTTCAGATTGGATCACAGAAAATAATAAAATCATGAATGACTTCACTATGAATACTAATGATGTAGAAGAGATGAAGAAGAGCTTACAGCTATTTAAAGTAAGTGCTCTTTATGGCAGGTGTTGATGCTTCGGGCAAAAGTTGCTCCTTATTATTAGTTATTATCTAGATTTTTTTTATTCTTTTTCAATAACCTTTATTGCCTAAAGAGATGAATAGAAGTAATTACTTAAAAAGACAACCATTTGATTATCTAGTAATAAAATCTTGTAGATTTGCTTTTTCACTTGCAAAAAAAGTTTCATAGAGTTAGGATTACTGAGAAAGATATTGGTTCTACTTACATTTGTTGCAATAAATCTGAGCCTTTTAAAAATCTAATTTATAATACAGATATTTCAGTGATTAAAATGGAATTTTTATGCAGTGGGTGCAGAATCTTTACTGAAGTTTAATTGTCTTCCAAATGAATTATATGTGAGAACACAAGATGGGAAAAGATAAAAAGGTGTCTTCATTACACATTTCATAAAATGAGTAATGGGAAACAAAGCAGATTAAATTTTTAGTAAAGTTCATGTACTTCTATATGTATGAATAATAAAAATTATTTTAGTTGTTTTAATATGCTTAAATAGAGTTTCAGATAATTGGGTCACAGAGGGCTCCACAGTGCGTAGCTGTTGCCAGAATTTTCCACATTGCTAGAAACGGTGACATTGTTGCTGTGGAGTTAAGAATAGAAATTATTTCTAGTGTATACTTTAAAATTTCTGTATCTTCAGAGCTAGAACCTAGAAATGTTACATCTAACCTGCCATAAATCTTTTAGAGTTGAAGGTCAGTCAGTTTTCACACATCCATGAGAGAGCAAAGATTTAGAGATGTACAAGATCACATTTTTTATTACTTGGACACAAGTACTGAGGCAAACCATGCCCAAGTTCTAATATCATACCTGAATGTGTCAGCATGATTCTGAGTTTTGATTTTCCATGGCTAAATTGTCTACCAAAAGCATTTTGGAATAGGGGCTAAGAAGATGGAAGGGATACTTGTGGGGTTTTGTACTCAGTTTTTCTTTGTTGCTAGTCATTCCCTTCCCTTTATTTACAGAACAGTGCTGCAGAGCTCAGCTGTAAAAAAACGCAACTGGAGTCCACTGCATTTGATGTTCAGTTCTTCATTTCTGAACACGCTGAAGATCTTTCTCCTAATCAGAGCAAACAGCTGCTGAGGCTCTTAAACACAACCCAGAAATCTTTTCAGGAAGCACAGGAGGCAATAACTTCTCAAGTGGAAAGTTTAGAGACTCGGTTACAGGCAGTGCAAAAGCTGGGTGATCAGAAGGTTTGCCTTTCTGTGTAAAATGTGTGCTGAATGTTTCTGTCTATGGATGAGGAATTTTAATACCAGCATGCAATATTGAGTGTACTTCTATCTTTTCCCTTTTTACTACAGATACATTTGTATCTGTGATCTTTTCTCTAGGTCTTCATAGTCCAAGAACCAGATTTGTTAAAATCCGTGTACTGTGGTTTGTTTTGACTGAGACGGGTTAGAGGGCCAAACATTTCAGTAAATCAGCCAAGATACTTGCAGTTCTAGGTGTGAGCACTGGGAAAACTGTGAGTCAAGTTGGGCCAGTTACTTCTTCAGCTAGCATGGCTGCAGCTGGCAAGTGTAAGCAGCCTTTGTAGAGTCAAAAGAGGCTGATAAGATGCTGCAGCTTAACAGCACCTCCTCTCCTCTCACAACAGCATTGTTAGGACTCAGAATCAACACCTCAGCCCCTGGTTTATGTGTAATTAAAAGTGCTTTAGTATTCTGCGGACTTTGTATTATTTTGCCGTTCCAAGAACATTTGTTTCTACTATATTTTATGAAAGAAGTATAAAATTGAGTATAGGAAAGGCACGGATAAGTTTTCTAGGACTTTGTAACAATAATGAGCTTGCATGTTTTGTTCTTCTGTACTGCTTAAAAAGTCCACAGTTTCTATTCAGGTAACATGTTATGCTTACCAAAAAGAGCTAACTCCCATTCACAACTAACCTCTGTTTTGATGTCCTTTTTTTCAGAATTAATAGTGTTTATCACAGGTTTGAAGTGGTTAAGAGACTGGATTTTCACTCCTGTTGTGTGGAGATTTCATCCTTCACATATGTGCATGGCCAGACTTCTATTGGGCAATTCCATCAAACATGGTCTCTTTTACTTACAACATATTTGAGGTTTATCCATAACTTCTGTATGTTCATCATGCTCCTTGTACCACTGCTATCATGTTTACAGCATACTTTTATAGTTATTGCTTTGCAATATTGATGCTCAAAGATTTCTAATATCTCTTAGAGTGTTGGTTCCTGAGGTGAGGATTTTTTGTCTTACTGTTCAATTGCACTTGGCTCTAATATAGGATGTGGCTGAGCGGCAGCAGGAATGCAAAGAGAAACTGCAGGAAATCTGTGATTTGCTTACACAGACTGAAAATCGACTCATCGGGCAGCGACAGTCTCTTGTTATTGGAGACAGCAAGGCTGAGCTGGAACAATACCAGACCAAACAGGAGGTATGCACAATTCCAGTCAGAGCAGTTAAAGGAGCCTGACTGCAGAGGAGAGTGACTCGACTCTTTGTTGAGTAACAAGGCTCGTCATGTGAGAGGAGAATAAAATAGATTTGTTTGACCTACCAAAAGCAAAGGCTTAGTGGCATGCATTTAAACTGCTGCCAGTGAATATACTCCAGTATGTGCCAGTGGGAGAACAGAAACTTCCAAATGAGGAGACACTAGAATAGGGAGTATGTGCTACACACTTCAAGAAGCACTCTTGAAGCAGGCATGAATTTTGTTAATATATTAGCTTAAAATTGTTCCTGTTGAAAATGATAAAATCATGTAGGTTTATTATCCAAAAATAATTTAGCCAGCTTTTTAACTGATATCAGAAGGTGTTTATTCCTGTTCACAGTAGTTTGAAAAATTTTGTTGCAGCATTTTCTCTTGCCTGAGGTTTTCCATTGCTTCACTCTTGTTTTGTTTTGAATTCTGGTTCTGATTAGTGTTTCATGCATTCTTTGGTGTCCTCATGTAGCAGACTCCTTTCAATTTGTTTGCTTTCCTTGTTCTTCAGCTCTATCCAGTCATCTATATGCTTTTACTCTGTCCTGATAGATATTGAGTTTATGATAGTTAAAGGACTGAAGGATTTGGTATTCCTCTTCTTCCTCCTCCTAATAATAGTTTACTATACTGTATAGCTCCACCTCTCTGTAAAAGGAGAAATTTCCTTATTCATTTTTTCTTCCTTTACTTATCCTTTAAGTTTGTCATCTAGTTTGTTAAAGTTGTTCTTATAGTCAGTGAGTCAGTCATACAGACACCCCTGAGGTAGCTTTTTATATCTCTTACCTGTCTTAAGGATTTATGCCCTAAATGGGGTACTCATGGGGAGTGAAGAACTGATACAGCATGTGCCTCATTTTTTTTTTCTATCAGCTGTTTGTGACTGCCTAGCAGATTAATTGTTATTTTCTGACTGATTTCTTGGAATCGCCATTCAAAAAGTGTGTCTTAGGAGGGAATGGGGGTTAAAACCAGTCTTTTTTAGATCAGGTCAGAGCTTTCATCCTCAGTGTCACTATTTTAAAGGGAGCACAGAGATCTTGGTCACAGGAGGCACTTTTCTTGATACAGGGTCCACATGAAAATCTTTCTAATGCACTTGCTGAAGTGTTAAAATGAGCTGCAGTTTTAGCTGCTGTATTCTACAGTTTCTGCAAAATCTGTAGTCTAGAGTGAGGATCAAATGTTCTGTCTTGTGTCTCCAATATTGTTAGACTGCATAAAATGGTGGAAATGTCATTGTTTCAGTAACTGGGGGAATGTATTCAACAGTGTAATCATTACAATTAAAGGTCCTCTCAGATAACTGGGAGACTGACTAGGAAAACCGCTTTGGGTGAATTAAAACTAAAGATCTGTGTTTTATGAAGGTCAATGGAAGTAAACATTCTTGAGAGACTGAAATGTTATGATTGATTACAATAGAAGGAAAAAAAAATTGTATGCTGTTTCTGGCCTGAACAAACCCAAGAAATATGGAAAGACTTTTACCCAGAAAGGATGATTTCAGTTTTCTGACTTCTATTCAGTCAGCTTATTTTCAGCAGCTTTCTGTTAGGATAGTAATGGACCAGAATTCTTCAGGAGACTCACTTTACTAACTGCAGTGTAGCAGATTTACTTAAGTCTTGATTTTGAAAAAAATAAGATATATGTTCTGCATATATGGAAACGCAACAACAAAGGGGGAAAAGTGGCCTCAGTCTGAATAGGACTGTAAGCAAACAGATTTGCAATTTAATAAAAAAAGTTATAAAAGACAGATTCAGCTGCAACCACGTTGTCAGATGTTGATGCCTTTAATTTTAATAATAGTCTGCAATTTAGTAATGTATTATGTGCAGCTAGGAAGGACCAGTGTGGTGCTTACCCCTGGAAGAGAGGTAGTTCCAATAAAGTTAATTGGACAGATCTCCTGAATGAATTACTTACTACAATTTTCTTTCTTTTATATCTAAAGGAGATACAAAAGGACATGAGAACAAGTGCCCAGACACTGGCAGAGATTGTGAAAAATACTGAAACCTTCTTGAAAGAGAATGGAGAAAAGTTGTCACAAGAAGACAAGACTGTTCTGGAACAGAAACTAAATGAAGCTAAGACAAAGTGTTTGCTCCTTAGCCAGAAGGCAGAAGAGTCCAAAAAAGAACTGGATAAAGCTATGACAACAGCAATTAAGCAGGAAACAGAAAAGGTTTTTAGGCAACCGTTTCATACCTTTATTCAAACCTTTTTAATGTCTCATGGTATTAGTCGTGCAACTTACTGTTGTGTAGTGGGTTCACCTTGTCTGGATGCCAAAAATCCATTCCATCACTTCCTCAGCTGGACAGGGGAGAGAATATTTAATGAAAGGCTTGTGGGTTGAAATAACGGCAGGGAGACATCACTCACAGTTGCTGTCCTGGGCAGAACAGGCTTGACTTGGGGAAATTAATTTATTACCAATCAAATCAGAATAGGATAATGATAAATAAAAACTAAATCTTAAAGATACCTTCCCTCCACCTCTCCCTTGTTCCTGAACTCAGTTCTGGAGTTCTCTCCCTCATTCCCACCACTGGTGCCAGGGTGATAAGGAATGTGGGCTGTGGTCAGTTCATCACACATTGTCTCTGCCACTCCTTCCTCCTCAGGGGAAGGACTCCTCACACTCTTCCTGCGCTCCAGTGTGGGGTCCCTCACACAGGAGACAGTCCTTCATGAAATTCTCCAACGTGAGTCCTTCCCAATGGCTCCAGCCCCTTCCATGGGGTGCAGTCCTTCAGGCACAATGTTCCAGTATGTGGAATGACACCATGGGGTCACAAGCCTGCTCAAGTGTGGTTTTCCATGGGGTCACAGCTTCCTTTGGTCATCTATGTGCTCTGGAGTGGGGTCTTCCCAGGGCTGCAGGTGGATCTCTACACCCCTGTGGCCCTCCATGGGCTGCAGGGGCACAGCTGCCTCACCATGGGCTGCACCACGGGCTGCAGGGGAATCTCAGCTCTGACACCTGGAGCCCCTCCTGCCCCTCCTTCTGCTCTGACCTTGGAGTCTGCAGAGCTGTTCTTCTCACAATCCTCACTCCTCTCCTCGGGCTACTGTTTTTTCATGCATTTTCTTCTACCCTTTTACTATGGGATCCCAGAGTTGCTACCACCACTGCTGATGGGCTTGGCCTTAGCAAGTGGTGGAGCCATCTGGAGCCAGTTGGCATTGGGGCTGTTGGACATGAAGGAAGTTTCTTGCAGCTTCTCAGAGAAGCCACCCCTGCACAACCCCCCGATTCCAAAACCTGGCCAAGCAAACTCAATTCATATTGATAAACTGTGGAAAGGTTAATATCATATTTCATTTGGGTAAATAATAAACTGTTGGTTTATTCTCTTGTAAAATAAACAGCAACCTCTATATTAATCAAAATTTTTCTTTGATGTTAATGTATTTTAAATGGATTATTTGTATATTTATTTGATATCTTGTGATGGCTAAAGAAGATTTCTAAATTGAAACTGTGCAATTTCAATGTAGGTTGCAGCCATAGAACAGCTGGAAGAAAGTAAAAATACAATAGAAAATCTTTTGGATTGGTTATCAAATGTGGATAAAGAAGCGGAGCATGGACGGAAATTTAAGCAAGTGATAGAACAGAATGGAACACACTTTGAAGAAGGAGATGTGAAAGTTTTTGAAGGAGAGGAGGATGATGTCAATGGTAATCTGCTGGAAATGCAGGAAGACATTGAAACTCAGGTGGATGGACTAGTAAAAAGCATAGATGATAATCTGAACCAGCAGTATCAGAAAGTCAAGGTATTGTTCCTGTGTTTATTCAGCATTTAGGTGTATCACTCCTTATTCAGCATAAGTGAACTCAATCTCATCCTGTCTGTAGTAGGCTTTGGAGCAAGCACTATGAAGATAGTCACCCACACAGTGGTGGGAATTTCAGTAGTTAAGATGTATTGCACATTTTTCACTTTTTTGCTGTTACTATATTTGTTTCCTGCAAAATATGAGAAAGGACACATTCTGCAAGGTAAATGTAAAGAATCTTTGTGGTGAGTCTATTATTTTTTGTAGTGAGAAATTGATGCAGGCAAATAAAATGTAAAAAGTAGCAACATAAATTCATACCCTTTATGTGACTTTTTCAGAAATCTTTGTGATACCCAGATGATTCATCCCCTTTTAATCCCCTGTGAATACTGATTGCAAATTGCTGCAAATAATAGTTTACTGAAATTACAGTTATCATTTCCTACAACTTTAACACATGGGCAAAGCAGTGTTTGAAAGCTTCAGAAGCGTGAGTTACAAAAAATTACAGTGCAGCATTTTAAAAATTGATTTTTCTGCTAAGTTGGAAGCATTTAAAATAATAAGAATTCAGTTTTATGGGGTTTGCTGACTTACAGCTGAGAAACCAAGAACCGTTAGGTGTGAGTTGATTGACACCTTAAAGAAAATTACTATGCTTGTAGCTGATAGTATTTTGGATTTTCTTTTTTATTAAAAAAACCAAAAAACACAACCCCAAAAGCAACCTAAGCAAATAGGATTATTGGGTTTTGTGTACATGAAATGTGTACATGAAATTTTTCTTCTACTTTTTTGACAGTTCATTTCTGCACCTAGTGCCTACAGAATAATTTCACATGGAAGAAAAACATACTGTTTATTTTACATAGCTATTTTTCATGGGAGACCTTCAAGAATGAAGAATTTTTTGAAAGAATATATTTGAAATATATTTTTCATTTGGAACATAGTACGAGTTCCTGGACTTAAATATTTTTATGGGATCGAAACATTTACATGCATAGATTGTGTCTTGATTTTTAATGTCAACTGAACCTGTTTTATAACTAACTATATTTGATAAGAATCATGGCTTTGGATTTTGAAAAAATGAAATTTCAAAACCCAAGTAATATTTTTTGTTCACTGAGTGTAAGGAGAAAGTATCTGTACTGTGTTTGATGCTTTTACTCCTTTAGGTCTTCTTGTCTCAATGGTGGCTACAATATAAGTAATAGGACATGGAAAGTTTTGATTAGGAAAGTTGCCTATCTTTGAATGTTTTATTTGTTAAATCCCATTTTGAGACCGAGAATTAGGAAAATTTTGATTACATTAAGTACACTACCATAAATGCTAAGTTATAAGCAAATTAATTTTTTAGGAAAAAAGTTAAAGAGATTGATAATGTCTAATTTTTCTCCAAAGAGTTGTGTTTTGGAAGCACAGGGGAAAATGTTTGTGTGATAGACACATCCAGGTATTGCTGAATTGCAATGATACATGAACATTTCCATATAGTCATGGCCTGTACATCTGGCAAAAATTACCATTGAATGTTTTGTAAAATTTTTTTAACTGCACAGAAATATGATGACCAAGAGTCACACTTACTTTCACTTTTATTACCCAAAAAATGTGGGGTTTATAATAAAAAATATGAAAATTAGAAAATAATTTTGGTCTTTGTTTTACATGTCCTTTTGTAAGGAACCATGTGAGAAGGTGCTGGTTATAATTTATTCTTTTATTTGTAGGCTCAACATGAGAAAATTATTTCCCAGCAGCAGGCTATCATAGTAGCAACTCAGTCTGCTCAGACACTGCTTGAGAAACAAGGACATTACCTTACCCCTGAAGAAAAAGACAAGATGCAAAGGAACATGAAAGAGCTGAAGGCTCAGTATGAGACTGCTTTGGCTGAATCAGAACGAAAAATGAAATTGACCCATTCTCTAAGGGAAGAATTGGAGAAATTCGATGCAGACTATAGTGAATTTGAAACGTGGCTGCAGCAGGCAGAACAAGAACTTGACAATTTGGAGGCAGGTGCTTCTGACTTCAGTGGTATTATGGTCAAACTGAAAAGGCAGAAGAGTTTTTCAGAGGATGTTATATCTCACAAAGGTGATTTACGCTATATTACAATTTCTGGACAAAGAGTTTTGGATGCTGCAAGGTCATGTAGCAAAAGAGATGGTGTGAAGGTTGACAAAGATGGGATTGATACTTCGGCTACATATGCTGAAGTGCAAAATAAACTGGATAAAGCTTCAGATCGCTTCAAATCTCTCTATACTAAGGTAAGTTTTATTTATACTGAATAGGAATGACTGCTGTAATTGATTTAGCAATTTGTGTAGACAGGAGCTAGTTGATGAAACAAACACCGTGACAAGTTGTAAATTCTTTGTTTCTCAAAGTTAGATGACAGAACACAATGCTTTTCTAGAAGATCTGCTTTAGTCAAGTGTCAGACTATTAAAGGTCTGAATGGGTTATACTTTCTACTTTGTTTTATAAGGAAGAAATGAGACCAGAGTTCTTCACTGTTCTTTCCAGCCTTAAACAGGCTCTGAGACTGTGGCAGCTCAGAGTGCCTCGAGTAATGTTTTGGTGTGGAAAGAGATTGTAATACTTTCAGATATATAATGTTACTATATGTTACTTGCAATATTTCCTACAGCTGTTTATTTCCTTGGCTCTGTACTAATAAAATGAGTGTAAAAAGAGACAGACAATGCCAAAAATAGCAGGTAAGGTCTTAAGTTTAATTTGTATCCTGAAACAGTTTATCCCAATGTGACCTTTGTTACCAGCACTAGGCATGAAAGAACTTAGTGATTTAAGGACAGCAATTATTTTCCATTGCTCTGCCAAGTAAACATTTTATCCTTAACAATATCAGCTTAGTGTCTAACTAATGAGTAATTAGCAGTGCAAAATCCTCCATGTACCTTGGAGAGGAAAGATAATCTAGCTTTCTGTGCTAGGTTCACATATGGAATCTTCCTGATAGAACTAGACAAACATCACCAACTAGTCTCACATGCCAAATTTCCAGCTGTTTTCAAAAAACCAAGTGTTGTTCAATATTGATAATATTCCAGAATTGTAAACTTTTGAGATAATTATTAATTGAACCACTGAAGAGAGAGCTGCTGTCAGTAGGCTTTGACTGTGCTATTTCACATTTTTCTAAGATCATAGGGTCTAACTCCTTAGTAGAGCTTCAGTGTCCACTGGTATGGTGTTGGTCTGCAACAGTGGCCATCTTTGTCTGGAAATTTTTATTTCTTTAAGATTTTCATGCTCAGAAATGTAAACTCTCTAAAGACATATATTTGCTAGTTAAAAATGCAGTGTAAAACTTGTTTTCTCGGTTTGTCAAGACAGCTGTTCATTTACAGAAACACATTTTTCTTTTTCTGCTTAACTGGTATGGACAGGGAAGCTAAATTGAAAATTCTATTGACATGTTAGATTTCCTCCAGTTAGTTTATTGAATTACTTTGAGTGTGAATGTAAAGATTTCATAGCAAATTTTTTCAGAGAGCTTGCTTTTATGCACATGAAAAATCCCATGCCAGCAGCTTGATTTGTCAATATTCCAAATTCTATCCTTTCCATGTATACATTTAGCAGGGTTATAATAAACATGCTTTACATATTTGACAATAAATATGCAGAAGACATTAGACCTTTTGTGCCTTTAAGGACAGAATTCTAAAAAGTGAGATCGTCCACCATTAATGAGATTTTCCAAGTTGTAAATTAATTGGTAGTAACATTTTTTGCCTTTTGTAAAAGTTTCTTGCTTTAATGAATGCTTAGATTGCTTTTACTTTTATATATATGTATTTGCATGTGTGTGAGACATGATTTTATATGTTTATATGTTGAAGGAATCCTAAAGTCAGTTCTTGGTTAACTGGTTATATAAATAAGCATGTTCTATGTCTGCCCACCAGATGGAGACGAAGTACCATTGGTAAATATTAAAATACAGTATCTGGAAGGTTCAGAATATAAATATTTAATGTAACTCTTTATAAATATTATGATTTGATGCAATCAGATTTTGCTTGTGAAACCATCTCCAGAAAGTCTGAAAGGGTTTCACTGACTTTTTTATGTGACAATTTTCTGTAAACACTTTGGGGCGTGCTAACATATTGGACTAATAGGATCTTGTTCAGATGACATTTTTAAGTGAATAAAACAAAGGATATGTACAATACCAAACCACATCACTTTGGATTGACTATGGAGGTAAAGTAGTTATGAAAACAGTACTCTACTGTTTGTATTTTAATGACCATACAGATCTCTCCTGATTTTTAAAAAAATTTCTAGCTTCCAGTGAGTTTCTACACTTCTACTTTCCACTTGGTTTCTACATTTTTGGTTCCTGAGTTCTGATAAAGAATCTTTATATCAGTGAATCAAAAAATTTTCCTTAAGTTTTTCCTATTCTAGTACAGCAAGTAAGATTCCAGTTTCCCACCTGCAACAGCGATTTAATCCTAAATCACCCTTTAGGAGCACAAACTCATAAGACCTGCATCTGCATAGTCTGTCCAGCTGTCATGTCTTATTTCAGAAATCAGACAGTGAAATGATGGCATGAAAAAATGATGCAGTATTACAGGAAGGAATGTATAACTTTGAGATTGGCATGACATGCAGCACACAGTTTAATGCCTGTGTATTTGCTTGGTTTTTTTTTTTTTTACTCTTTTAGTGTAGCATCCTTGGAAATAACCTTAAAGACCTGGTGGATAAATACCAGCATTATGAAGATGCCTCATCTGGACTTTTGTCAGGTCTCCAGGCCTCTGAAATAGCTGTGAACAAACAACTATCAGAGCCAATTGCAGTGGATCCCAAAAATCTCCAAAGACAACTTGAGGAAACTAAGGTGAAAAGTTTTAAAATGCAGCAGCACTTTTGTCCTAAAAGGAGGTGCTTTTTTTGTCTGAAAAACAGGATGATCTAATATAATCCAAGTAGCCACAGGCCAAATTCTTGCCTTGCGTGTGGGCATACAGCTTCTCTGCTTCTGAAATTTGGCTGTCCAGAGCAATAGTTGAAAACACTGGGTGAAAAGAAATGGGGTACCAAGATGCCATTAGCCATGGTGAAAGAAAGCTGTGTTTTCTATCATTTAGAATATGATTGGGTGAAATCTGGAAAACTTTTGAACTAAGAAAGGTATCAGAATAAGGCTTGGAGAGCGTTTCAGATAGAGAAGTCCATTTGATTGTTGTCTTTGAACCTTGATTTTTTTTCTGTTCACATTTGTGTATTACTTCATCATGAAAGGGATCATACCAGGGGAACAGTGTGATATGAATAGTCTGTCTGCCTTTTTCAGTTTCACCCAGTGCTATATACCCTGCAGAGAATGAATTCAACATAATTTATGTTGCACAGAAAAACAGTATTTTTTTTTTGCCACTGAGGATGTAACTGATGATTTTATGTAAATCCTCGTACAGGCAAGACAAGTTACTGATAGAACTTGTGAAAGTAAAACTCTGGATACCTGTATAAAGTGTAGGTTTGGAGAAGGCTTTAGGAACCCAAGTATATGGTGAGTTATATAAAGTTTCATGCAGTCTGTCATCTTTGAATTGACTGTTATATTTTCATAAACACATTCAATCACCTATACTATAAATAAAATGCAAGATTATTTGTTTTTAGTGAGCAAGACTAATGGTCAGGCACTTCCTCGCTGTTTTGTCTGTGCTTGATGAAGTATCAGTGCAGATCAGACACATTTACTATTCAAAAATGATAGTCAATGGCTTTTGGAAAGTACATTCTTTAACCATTTTCCTCACATCAGCCTGAGCAGTAGTTACCTTTATCTATGGTATCTTTCAAATTGGCTGATGGAAATGCCCAGCACTTTGGTGCATGACAGCAAAAGGAGACAAATCACACCCATATTAAAGACAACAAAGTTAAAAGTGTAAATTGTTAACTTCTAATAATAGAATGTTTAGGTACATTTGGGCTTCCAAGAATTAGAAGAGTAGGAATAAAACCAATTATAATTTTAAGCTTCATTTAAACTTTTTGTTCCTTATGCCAAAATGAATTATATTCTCTATAGTGCAAATTTTCATGGACGTAATACAAAAGGAGTGAGTACTAGAGTTCTTTTTATGAAATGTCTACATGGATTACTTGCCACACAAAAGACCACTCAATGACTATGAGTTGGGAAGAAGGGAGGTGGTACAAAATGTCAAAAGATTCAAAGGAAGAGGGAAAAAAAAGGAGGCTGAAGAAAGCAAGCCAATTAATGAAAGCAAAACAAAGAGTATTTTGAGGAAGTCAGGTGTTGCAAGTTAAAGCTGTCCCTTGTAGCCAACACATGCAGTTGATAATCCAGCTAGACACAGACCTTGGCAGCATGGTGAGGTCTAATCTTTTTATGGGGATTAACTGTTCTTCAGAATATTCTTCACTGCCTCTGGCATCAGCTTGCTTGCCTTCTGTTAGCGTACAAGGTTTTCTGGTACATCTTTTCTTTTTTTTTTTCCTTTTCTTTCTGCACAAGTTCTAGCCTAAGCCTCTTCAGATCTCTTGGAGACTCATTGTGTCAAATGGGTCAGCAAGATGATGTGCTGTGCTCTGGCACACTCTTATGCTCTGGGTAGCAGCACTGAATGCAGTGACAAGACTTCTTTGTGCTGGCAGGGCACCTTTTGATTCATGTATTCATTGAGTATCAATGAATATCAAAAAGCAAATGAGATATCCCTTCATTTTGAACTTGTACAAGCTTCAAGTGAATCAAAACAAACACTACCACAGAGGCCTGAAATAATTTAAAAATAAATAAAATACATTTAAAATTATTTACCCTGAAGCCACTAGAAGTTGATTCAGCCTTACTGTCTTTGTTGACTGGAGAAAATCATGGCTGGGCTAGTCTCTGGACATGTATTCCTTGGTTAGATGGACAAACCTAGGCAAAATTCAACCACACTTCTTCAGGGGTTCCTGACTGTTAAGGCAATAATCTTGTTCCAAGCTATTCCTGTTTGTGCTAGAATATCAGCCTGAACCTTTGTCCATACCAGTGCTGGTGAATGTGTAACTGCTGCTGTTGATTGTACACTTTTCCCTCTGAATTGTTCTTAGATGCTGAGTTGAAAAATGTGTTTATAATATTGTGTACAAAGGGCCTTTAGAAACAGTTAATCAAAAGACACATTTGAAGTTACATGCAAGAGATAAGTTGGGTCAGAATTTACTTTATGTTTTATTCTAAAAATGAGGTAAAAAAGGTGGTGAATGAACTAAAACAAGGACCAGAAGGTTAACAGCAGCTATAACCACTGGTCAAGATTTTTCTTAAGGAGAGGTCACAAACTGAGTTAGTTTATTCCCTGCACTAAGTTTAGGTATGTATCTCAAGTCTTGCTTATGTAAATATCGACTGTACTGAAAAGCATAACTGATAATAGTGGAATTTTACAGGTTCTTCAGGGACAAGTGTCTAACCACCAAATTGCTGTAGAAAAACTGAAAAAAGCTGCCGAAGTGTTATTGGACACAAGGGGAGAGTTGACACCAGACAAAGATGAGATTCAGAAAACACTGGGTAAAATATTTGCTTTCCTCTTTTTATCACTTGTGTCTGCATGCAGGTTCTGGAGGAGAAAAATTACAGAGCTTCCACATTCTGATGCACTGTTCAAGTCCATGTTTTGTTGAGGCATAAGTCATTACAACACCGTAATTTAATTGTTGGTCTCTCTCCTACATGAATCCTTATGCTTTTCACTGCCATTTAATTTATTTTTTTTTTACAGAAATACGGATTCCTGAGCAGAGGTAGTGATTTGCTGAGAATCATACACTCTCCAGAGAAATATGACTCCAAGAAACTTGTTTACAGGCTTATTTGAAGTTTGCTTAGCTTAGGAATTATTTCTTTCTAACTTTAAGAAACTATCTGTGAAGGGGTTAACTTTGGCAGGCTGCCTGATGCCCACCCACCTTCTCTCTCACTCCCCTTGCTTAAGTGGATGGGGGGTAAAAATTAAGATAGAAAAGCCCATGGGTTGAGATAAAGACAAGGAGATCACTCACTTTTTATTGTCATGGGCGAAATAGACTTGGCTTGGCAAAAATTAACTTGCATTCATTGCCAAATAAAACAGGTTTGGGAAACACAAAACAAAGACAAACTACAGCAACACTGTCCTCCACCCCACTTTTTTCCAGGCTTACCATCACTCCTTCCTTCCCAACTAGTCCCCCTTCCTCCCTGCCAAACAGAGCAGTGTGCATGGGAAATGGATGCTTGTGATCAGTCTGTAATTTCTCTCCTGCTGCTTCCTCCTCATATGCTTCCCCTGCGCTGGTGAGGGACCTCTCTGCAGGCTGAAATCTTTTGGGCTAATGTCGTTCCAGTGTGGATGTAGGCTATGTTTCCTTCAGGAAATATCCACCTCCTCTAGCATGGCTCCTCTACATGCTGCAGTGTGGTTATCTGCTCCTCTATCCTCCACAGGCTTCAGGGGAATCTCTGCTCCAGCACCTGGAACATCTCTTCTCCCTCTTTCTTCTCTGACCTTCATGTCTGCAGGGCTGTTTTCATACTTTCTTTTCCCTTATTTCTCAGTCCCATACAGTCTTTTCTTTTTTCTTAAATACATTTTTCCAGTGGCACCACCAGTTTGGCTGAGGAGCTCAGCTGTGTACTGTGATGTGTCAGCTGGAGTTGGCTGAAACTGTCTGTGTTCTTCCATGGGGCAGCCATTGACCTCCTTTCACATGAGCCAAAAAAACTTACCACCACCAAAACCTTACCACTTACACCTAATACTCTTTCCTATCAATTGTGAGAAGTGGCACAGCATGACATTCACCACTGTCTGAAGTTTGAAGATGCTCTCTGTGTATCACACAGCTGTCTCTTCATGGAATTCCATAAGTAACTTGCAGAACAACAAAATAAAACAACTGTGGCTTGACTCTTTGGAGTTGGTGATAAAACTCTATGGGAGGCACATGGAGCTTGTAACTTTCAGAGAGTTATTTTGAAAGTGCTGGAAGTCTAATAAAGAACCATCTGGAAGAACCTCTCAGATCTTACAATAACATAAGAGACATAATTGTAGAAGAGCTGTCTTAATACTCTGCTGTTCTGTTTCTTGGGAACAGTCAACAGCTGTCTTAAGCTAAAGCTACATGGAAGCCAGTTTCTAACACTGGGCACTACAGCTGTATGCTACTCCCTCATTTCCCTTGTCCAGTGTGTTTCTTGGCTCAGTTGGAAGTTGTTAGTCTTTGCTTCCATGTTTTTACTAAAGCTGACTTTTTTTCTTCATTCTAACATAGCAATTTTTGACTCAACTGGTGAATGCTGGTGAAGTAAGCTAAAAGCTTAGTTTGGCTAGAGGCAAACATTGAAATATATCTTCTCTTTATCAGATGATATTGTGGAAAGATACGACAATTTATCCAAATTTGTGAATGAAAGGAATGAGAAGCTTCAAGTAACTCTGACACGATCCCTAAGTGTGCAGGATGGTTTGGATGAAATGCTGGATTGGATGGAAGGAGTTGAAAAGAGCCTTAAAGAACAAGATCAAGTGCCTTTAAATTCTGCTGCTATTCAGGACATTATCAGTAAAAGCATTGTAAGTAGCATTCTTTAAAAAAAGAAACATTTGTTTGATAATTCAGATTTAAAGAAAGAATTAAAATGTTAGGTTGGCACTTTCTATGGGTTCAAAATATTTACTAAAAAAGGATTGTTCTGTGAAGTGAAACCGCTGATATGGATTTTTGTAGCTGAAATAGATTATACTGATGGTCTAGCTGTAGTCATTTGTTGCTTTACGTGGTAGATGAATTTCACTTCTTAAAATTTAGTTGCAAGTAAGACAAAGTAGTTCTTGTATGTTTCAGATGCTAGAACAAGACATTGCAGGTCGCCAAAGCAGTATAAACACTATGAATGAAAAAGTGAAGAAGTTCATGGAGACAGCAGATCCATCCACTGCATCCACACTGCAAGCTAAAATGGGTGAACTTGCAGGACGGTTTTCTGCAGCAAGTAACAAGCACAGAGAGAAGCTTATGAAAATGGAGGAATTGAAGACTAAAGTGGAGTTATTTGAAGGTCTGTCAACAAAACTTCAATCATTTCTAGATGAGAAGAACCAGGCACTAAGTGAGACAGAAGCACCGAGAAAGGATGTTAGTGAAGTGTCTCAATACATGCAGGTACTGTAGCATTCAGCTTGTATGTGTTGTGCATTCTTAGTTTAATTCATCTGAGTGATTAAATAAGACAAAAGGCAAGTTTTTTTCCCCAGCATTGGATGGTTAGCTAAAATCAAGAGTTTAATTTTGAACAAGTGATTGTAAAGTCTAATATGAAGAATGTAATCCTATTTTGCAGGAAGCTAGTGTAGAATTGGCACAACACAAGAAGGATCTGGAAGTTTTGAAGCATCTCCTTGAAGAACTTTCATTCCATGCTCTTCCTGGAGATAAAGCACTGGTATTAGAAAAAGTAAATGCTTTGTCAAAGAAATTCAAAGAGGTAGAGGAGACAATAAAAGAAAAGTAAGTTGAATAATCAAAGTGTTTCCACTTTGGCTAATAACACAGTGTGAATGCTGTGATTACTGCTATTCTTTTGTATGAAATCTCAAGATATTGCAGTTGACCAGAGTAAGTAAGGGGTTTTTTATTGGAAGGAAAAGATTCTATTTGAAAATGCCTCTGTAGTTAGTCCGTCTGGCCCAAGAACTCTAAAAAGGGCCATAAAGATAAGTAATTTTTCAAATTTTGTGACATTCACAGGATTCTTGGCAATTTTAAGAAAACCCTACTTCTCCCCCTCTGTGATAGAACATAAATTGCTGCTTGTGTATATTGCTTTAGAGTATTATTTGGCATCAGACTGCAAAGGAAAACTGGAGAAATTATAAGAGATTCCACAGAAGTTACCTTTGCAGTATGATTTTGCACATTCTGCTTATATCCATAAAATTAGCTTTTTGCCATAATAGTATTTGTTGGTTTGGTTATTAGAAGGAATACTGTCATTCCTTTGTCTTTAATTGTCTAGAGAAGAGGATGTATCATCTTGTCAGAAACAAATGGATTCTTTTGAGCTCCTTGTAGAATCATTAAAGAAATGGATAAAAGAGACGACAGAACGAATTCCAGCAGCACAGCCCTCTCTGAATACAGAGGAGTTAAAGAAACCTTTGGAAGATACATTGGTAAGCCTATGTAGGA
The DNA here is from genome assembly GCA_008694505.1 of Cyanoderma ruficeps. Classification (NCBI taxonomy): domain Eukaryota; kingdom Metazoa; phylum Chordata; class Aves; order Passeriformes; family Timaliidae; genus Cyanoderma; species Cyanoderma ruficeps. The sequence continues at coordinate 7,799,075 of VZDJ01000302.1, forward strand.
GAAATGAAATCTGAGTGAAGGAAATAAGGCATCTATTACTAATATTGAAATATAGATTTAAGGTGTAAGCAGTCACAGTAATTGGGGGCTTGCAGTCTGCATTTACATTCCCATTTGTTTTGTACATTTTGCAACAGATTCCCGAGTAGCAAAGTTATTCCTTTCTGTACACTAATTCTCTGAAGTCTTAAGTCAGTTTTGCAATGAACAAATTACTGTCTTTCTTAACCAGAACTTAAAAGATGAATGGACATTAAAGGCACCTGAACTGCAAAAAATGAATAGCAGAGGAACTTTGCTGTGTAACTTAATCACTGCTGTGACTTCTCCTGCAAAACTCAGAGCAGTTGCCAAATCAGGTATGCTTTTGTATAATCAGGTAAGCCTAACATTCCAAGAATTTTTAAAACCTTTAAGACAAAAATTAATATTGTTTCACCCTTGGATTAGCATTCTGAATATCACAGCTTGTGAGAAAACATTTAGCCATGTCTCTTCTGACCATTTTTGCTCTGATTGTATTTAAACTGTCAAGCTGCTGTAGTGAATGTAGTGAATGTGCAGCACACATTCTCATTGTTTTACTCTGCCAAAATAATGTAAAAGTTCGCTGATGTAAAAGTTTAACATGTCCTAGAGATGTTATGTAATTCCCAGCTAGTGAATAAAATGACAGTATCACAGTTCCTTCACGTCATCCCAGAAAGCTTCTGAGAATAAGAAATTGACTTATTCTGATCAGTGTTTGGTGCCTCACATATCCATCAAGTCTGCAAGCAGGAGAAATACAAACCTTGTTTTGCCAACTCTGATGTAGCTGCACCTATTTAATGGCCAAAAGGCTATTCTGTGACACCAAAGAAACACAGAAAGGTTTGCAGAGTCATAGAGTTTTTGTTAGAAGGGTAATGAGGAGATGGTTTATACAAAAAATGAGCCTAGGTAAACGTACTCATCCTAATATGATATCATAATTAGTATTACTCAGTGTTTTAGATGAAACAACAGCACAGAAGGGAATCAACTTCGTATCTCAGCATTATTTTCCTGGGCCAAAATGTCTTTTCTGTCTAGATTTTCAGCTAAATTCTACTGGTAATCATAATTTAAAGATTGCAAGTCTATTTCCATGATTTTTTTTTACTCTAGTGCTAAATATTAATTTGTTTTACAGAAACCAGTAATTCTGCCAAGTATCATTCCAGACATAGTTTAAGGACATTGGGCATTTTAATGGCAATAAGCACATTTTCAGTCAATTCTTGAACTAAGTTGGGAAATTCAAGTGTGTTGGCCTTCATTGGTCATCCACAAATGACTGGGAGGTTGGGGACTGCCAGAACTGGGCAAAAGTAGAACACTTTCTTATATCTCTTTTTAATAGCTACCTCTGGGTTTTTTGGGGTTTTTTTTAACTTTAAATAAAAACCTTTCAAAGAACATTTTGGAATCTTCTATGATCTATTTGGGCTCATTCTTTTGCCTCTTTTCTACTCCTATGCATCCAGATAGAAAAAATAGTTAAATAGCTCTCATATAAGAGCAGCTATAATCCTCCAGATCAGAACATTTGCCCTTCTTCACAAGAGCTGTACTGTGTATCACTTTATCACAGTTATAAATACCAGAGTCCAGCTAAAAGAGCGTGAAGATCTACAGGACTCTGGCTGGAGTCTGTGACTTTTCTTATCTGGTTTGTTTTCTCTTGCCATCCTCCAGCTGCCACTAATGTAGTTCTCACTGTCCAGCTGGTACTGGAGGCTGGATGCATAGCCTTTTCCAAGGCAACCATTAATCTTCCTCTGTTTATTGCTCTTCTGGGAATACATATGTGCAGGAGAGGGGGAGGTGATTCTCCTTGCAGCTCTCTGCAGTGTGATCGTGTGGCCCTGCTCTTTGGTCTGACTCCATTTTACAGAGCCCATTACCTCTGGTTTCAGAGGCTCTGATATTATGGTTAATTAGTAAGGTTGCCTAGGTGAGTAGCTGCCTCCAAGTGACAGCAAGAACTTCAGGTGAAAGAGTGCTACATTGCAATTCCTATCATGGAGCACATGCTTGATTCTTGTTTATGACAATATAGGGAAGGATGAATCCAGTCAGTTTCGAGAGCTTTCTGTGCAGAGGTACAATGCACATAAACCATAGAATCTTTTTAAATTGGAAAAGACCCTTAAGATCATGACTCAGCACTGCCAAGTCCAGCACTATACCATGTCCCCAAGTGGCACACATACATGTTTTTAAAATACTTCCAGGAATGGTATCTCAACCACTTCCATGGTGGTAAAGGTGCTCTGAGTAAGAAGTGCCTTTGGTTGTGGGGTCTGCAATAAGCAGTCTGTGCCTCTGCTGTTTCATGTTTAGTGCTCTCCTCAGTCGCAGCATTTGCCATCTCCCAGGCTATACCCATCACAGCTGGGTAAAACTGTGTTCTCAGTGGGGAACAGGGTCCTTTGGGGGAGAGGAAGGAAGTGATGTTAGCAGTCTGGTTGTGAATAGGCCTCATAGCTAGGGCATAAACCTTTGGCCCTGGTCAGTTGTTTAGTACAGAATTGTGAGCAGTAGGAGTGCTGATACATCACACCTGTGTGCACCCTTCTGTAAGTACATGTAGGTACACCCCACCCAGTATGCCCATGCTCTGCCTATGTGATACCACTTATGGCACTGGCTGGCTGGGACTTCGTTCTTGATGTTGTGATGACAGCTATGGATCATGCTGTTTTGAAGAGGAAATGAAGTGCTGGGGTTTGGTGGGAAAAGGCTCAGATAAGCAAGAGGCTTCATCTCTTTTGATCCACAGGTGGCACAATTTTAAATGGTGAAGGAGGAGCTCCAGGAACTCAGGATTTCTTGAAAAATAAAGGTCAGTAAAAATTTAAACATGTGATAAAGAAATGTTACTTCTCAATTACTGTTAAATATGGAAGTATTTTTTAAATGTTGCACATAAATCTGCGTGTAGCAGTCATTATTAGACTGAAATTTCACATCATCATCACATAAGATAACTACATTGACTAGGCCATGATATTATAAGTAATTATAACAATACCTATCTCATTATTTTCTTTGAAGACCAACCAAATCTGGCCTTGTTTTCTGAATGAATACATACTTTTATAAATGTATACGGGAATGGCTATTTTAATATAAGACATGACTTCTGAGGAATACCTTTCAATGGAGATTGAAACTTCAACACCCATCAGCATTCAAACATGTGTATACACAAATATATGTATACAAAGACACCCATTTTATACACATTTGTATCACTGTGACCAACTCTTTCATAGAAACAAAGGAAATTTTATTTAAGGGCTTTATAGAAGCTGAACTGTAGCCCAATACGTTCAACTTTTGCTTGTGGAATTGTTACTTAAAATAATAAAACAGCAATGGGTAGAAAGATTAAAACACATCTCTGCACTTATATGTATTGAAATAGTGATTTCTGTGAAATAAGTTCTTGCAAATAGGAACTTACATTAGCTCATTCAGATGTAATGTTGCCCCATATAGAGTGGATTGGAAATAACTCTAACATATTCAGTGACTTCTTATTTGGGGGACTGTTAGCTACTGTAGAGCACTGTTCAATACTGTTTTAGTACATTCAGTCTTGTTTCAAGGGCTTCTAACTTCTAACACAGTCTTGGTGCACCTCTCTTTGCAGAACTGACATCTGTTCAACAAGCTATGTCTAATGTAAATCACAGCTATGAAGATTTGGGAGTCTTATTGAATGAAAAGATTTCAGAACTAGAAAGTATGCTTTCAAAAATGCAAAATATTCAGGAAGAATCGGCCTCAATGATGAATTGGTTGCAAAAAATGGACAAAACTGCATCAGACTGGGAAGCTGCTCCAACAGATAGTGAAGCGGTTAAAGCCCAAGTTGAGCAACATAAGGTACTTTGTACCTTCAAACAAATACTTTTTCTTGTATTTATTAGGCAGATGCTATGAAATAACTGATATCTCAGCCTAGCTTAATGCTGCAGAGAGTATTTAAATGATCCCACTAAGCATATTAGTCAGGCTTAGAGCAAATCTGGCAAACTGTGTCAGTGGAGTAAAGGAGCACTGTGTCGGAGAGAATGAGTTTTGCAGGTCAGAAAATAATAATTTTGGTGGACAGTTTGAAAAGGTGATGCTATACTGATTATGCAATAAACTTTTTTGATCTTAGTGGTTTAGAGGTCTATAATAGATTACTTGTAATATCTGAAGGGCTGTATCTGTCCAAAAGCTGTTTCTGCAGCTGCTGGCTCACTGACGCTCCACAGACCTCCCGGTCTCTGCAGCTGCAGCGGCTTATGTCTCCTCCAAGGCAGTGTTTCTCTTCAGCAGCCCTGTCATGCTTGTTAAGTTATAGAGCTGCACAACAGCCTCCTTCCCCCTTTATTATTGATAGGAGAAAACCACTGAATCAGCAGTAAGCTTATGTCCTGTTTCAGCATTGGAGACATATGCTTCCCTAGCAATGAAGGACAATATTTACACATGTAAGGTTCATCTGTAAAGGGAACTGTAATGGATAGGGAAAGTTCTTTTCTTGCTTGTGATTGTATATAAACAAAGTCAGAATTAGATTTAACTGAGTTTCTTTTATATTTGGTGGGTCACCCTTAAAAATTAACCTGACCAGCTACCAACTTCCTCAGAGTTGGATAACATTCAGTCCTAAAATTCAGACTAAGTGTGAAAGAAAACCAGCTCTTTTTTCTTAACAGAGAATGTGCAAAGCTATCATGGTCATCTAACCCGCAGTGTAGCAACAGAAAAGTATTCACAAAGAGTTGGAAAACTGAGTGAGTGCTTAGGCAAGAGTCATCTGATGCATTGGACCTTAGAAATTCTAAATCAAGTACATTTTTGTCAGTGTTTATTTTTGTGGGTTTTGGATAATTAAAAAGCAGCTCCATGAGGCAAGCTTTGTTACTTAAGAACATTCATATAAGAGCCCTTTGCCAAGGCATATAAGAAATATGCACTTCTGTCTGCAAGAACAGCATTAATTAGGATTTGCTGGAGTATCTCAGTCTTCTCTTAGGTTTATGCTTAAAACTCTGATTGTCTTTAAACAATAGGTTTAGGGGATCTACACTTTATAGTCTGTCTGTGATAGTAGGACTTCCACTGAGGTAAATGAGGCCCCACCACACTCCTCCTGTCAGAGCTAGCTGCTCATTTCTGCTGTGAGCTGTACTTTGCATTAGTAAGTTTCCTTTCTGTACGCAAATAGCTTCCAAGTATATGTGAATATGATGGGACCTAATGAATCTTATTTATCTGAATTCTTCTAGTACTGTCACTTGTTCAAATTAAGCAATAATTGTTAATATAATTTATATCTGTCAGGTTCTCTCTTCCAAAAAAAAAATGACTAGCAACATATGTCATTATAACGTGTTTTGAGATTCATAGCAGAAAGGTAGTATATACAGGCTAAATATTTTTTTTTTATCTTCATGTTTGGCACTTCAGTATTATGGACTGCAACCTTTACCATTCTTCTTTAGTCTCTTATTTATTTATTTTATCACCTAAATTTTCAGCTTTTTGAAACTGAATTAAAGCAAAGTGCAAATAAAGTGCAGGAACTAAAGGACAAAGTTACAGAGCTGTTGGAGAAGAACCCTGACTCTCCTGAGGCACCTAAGTGGAGACAAACGTTGGATAAAATAGGTACTTCAATATATTATATTATTAGCTATATTATAGGTCAGACTGAATTGGAAGTTATGTTTTTTTTTATTTGTTAGCAATAACAAGTATTTTTAATACCTTGTTTCCTCTTACCTCTTAAATTCTGTGGAAATAACTCCATTTGCAAACATGTAGATCTGAAATAATTGCAGTGATGTCCATGGGCTTTGAATTTGTATTAGTGCACAGGCTATATAGCTTGACTCCCTCTTTTAAAGGCTTTATCTTTTTCAAATGGTGTGCAGCTAAAACTTGATTGGCCAGTTACAAGCAACATATATGTATTGTTCTTTTTACAAAATATAACAAATTAGGGTGAATCTAATTTCATGTAGAGAATGGCTTGAGTTGTTGGTAGTGCTCTTCTGCATGTATTTGCCCCATGAAGTGGTGGCTTTCGGCATTTTTGTGGGTTTGGTGGTTTTTTGCTGTTTTCTAAAACTGTATAAACTTTGCTAAAAATTTTTTAAAAAACCTATAGAAAAAAGAAAATTACCATATTTGGTCAATAGATTTTGAGATGTTGCATCACATAATTGTCATGAGCTTTTAAACATTCTTTCTATGTTTGTTATATTTTAAATAACTTATAGGTCAATAGCATTGTATGTCAATCTTGTTTCATAGTGATAGGCAGTTCCATTGCTACACCAACAGTAATTTTGAAGCTGAGAATTTTTCCAGTCTCTCCTACTTGTAAGTGAAACTCTGAAAAGTTTAAGTAACACGTAAGGTCTCCAACAGACCTTTAGTTGTGTTGAAAGGGATTTATTATAGAATGAGCAGAGAACTGTGAAGCAGCAAAAGGAACTGTAAAAACAGGGATGAAAATCAGGGATAGGGAAAGTTAGCAAAATACCAAAGCTGACTGAGCAAGCAGTGACAGTATCACAGAGGGGAAGGAGAAAGTTGCATGACTGACTTAAAGGCTGCTCTGGAAGCCACTTGCCACAGTGGAAAAGACCACAGAGTGGTGAGGTGTGAATCTAGGCTCACACAGTGCTTTTGAAATACCTATATGGAGAAGTATTCTTTTTGCCCATCATTAGGTACATGTTTGAGATGTTTTAGGTGAGTGGCTTTAAATGAGTGACACAAACATTTGAAAGAGTTAGGCTTTTTCAGAGGGCTGTTCAGAGCTGAAGCCTAATTTTGGGTTTCTGATCATCCTTGAAAACTTATGGGGCTTTATTACTGGATAAGCAGGGAGATTTGTCTATCTAAATCGGGCACCTAAGTTGTAACTGAGTAGAATCCTTTGCCTTCTATATCATTTGAGACCAAAGCCTAAATTTGGGTGTATTTCCTTCAGTAATATTCCAGTATAATTTTATTACATATTGAATATTCATTACTCTAAAAATTCCACACATGGCTGACTGTCATCCAAGTGTATGTAGGTCTGACTTTTAAAAGATGCTTTTTGCAGAGTCACTGTAAGAAGGCACCTGGAGTTAATCAGCATGAAGCCTTATGAGAGAACTCTGTTTATGTTTCATATATAGTCTGCTGTCTCACAATCCATCCCCTAGAACATGCATGCAATATGTTAAAATTCTCATTCTTAGATTCCAAATGGAAAGAACTCAATCAAGTTACATCTGAGAGACAACAAAAACTGGAGGAGTCTTCAAATTACCTGATCCAGTTCCAGACAGCAGAAGCTCAGCTAAAGCACTGGCTTGTAGAAAAGGAGCTAATGGTCAGTGTGCTGGGACCATTATCAATTGATCCTAACATGCTGAACACACAAAAGCAGCAGGTTCAGGTGAGTAGTGCCAACACACATTATTGATTTAAGTTTATTCTGCCTTTTTGCTATTAGCAAAGTACTATTTTGCACCTAGAGCAGAGCATGGTTAGTATAAGCCATTAGATTTGTTTATCTTTAGGTATCAGTTTACATCACACTTGACTGCAGTAATTAAAAGGAAAAAATATCATGAGAGTGAAAAAAGATCAGAGCAGGTAAAGAAAAACGTTGAGGAAGCATTGATCTTTTGATACATCTTTCTGTTTTGATCATACTGTGGTTTCTCTGTAGTAGAATGAAAATGTCCCTTTGGATTTTATTAATTTGACATTTTACTGTCATTCCTCATGTATAGTCTGTGGTCAGAACTAGCTTTTTGAGATTTTATTCCCTTGACTGTGCCAGTAGCTAACAAAAATATGAAGGCAATTGAAATGCAGTACTGTGGATAGATATGGGGCCAAGAGCGTCAAAGACAGAAGAAAAAGTGTAATGAAAAGGTGGAGTAATTTACTGACAGCAACACAGCAAACTGCAGACAACAGAAAGTAAATGTGAAATCGGATGAGGTTACAGAAGGTAGAAAATTTAATTTCAGACATTTCTATTGCTGGCAGTTATTCTAAACTGATGGGAAATGATTTGTTTTTGAAAAAAAGTGTTATTAAAGCTTTAATATCAGTACTGTTTAAAATGAAGTGCTTAAAACATGAACTATGTTCTAACACAATGTGAAATACTCTGGCTCAATATTGGTTTATAAGTGCTTCAGAAGTCTAGACAGATGGCATAAGACTATAATGTATCACTTCACAGTCCTTAGAAGTTCAACCTAATTGACTTAGAAAGGGTTTGGAATGTTCTGCAAAGTAAAACTATTATATTTGTCTCTTCTTTTGCAAGTACAGTGACTTACTGTCAAAAAAGAAATACTGAGAACCAGTGATATCAACTTAAAAGGTCTTACACTACACATTCAGTCATTCTGTGAATTAGCCAAATAGTCTCTGTTCTATAATAAAATATTGTGATATTATGTCAGAATATATCTTCTTTGAAGTTCTTTCTTAAGACAAATGTCAAAACTGTCTAGGAAAGAAGACACTGCTTGAAACTAAACAGCACTTATTTTGCTTGGTGTGGTTACTTATTTACTGTAGTAGTAACAGAATTCGTTGTTTACTTGTATCTCCTGGTTGAATTTCTATTAGATGATGTGTAAATCTCACCTCTTTTTTTTTTTCTGTTTCTTTGATGTAATTACTTGGAAACAACAGTTGATGTAGTAGGCACATTCATTTCACTGTTTTTTTAAACTTGGATACATTCAATAATAGAGCTTAGCTACAACAAATTCTACATTTTTTTTGTCAGAAGCACTTTTTTTTTTCTCATGAAGTAAATTAATTTTTAAATTCTCTTTTTTTCCTAGATTCTGCTCAAAGAGTTTGACACCAGAAAGCCACAATATGAGCAGTTAACTATGGCTGGGCAGGGGATTCTGGAGAGACCTGGTGAACATCCACCCTCACATGAAATTGTAAAAGAGCAACTGGCAGCTGTGGCACAAAAGTGGGACAGTCTAACCAGCCAGCTGAAGAAGAGATGTGACCGAATTGACCAAGCCATTGTGAAAAGCACAGAGTATCAAAGTTTACTCAGAAGTCTGTCTGATAAGCTAAGTGCCTTGGATAGTAAACTCAGCAGCAGCCTGGCTGTGAGTACACAACCTGATGCGGTGAAACAACAGCTGGAGATTGCTAAAGAAATGAAGGAGGAAATAGAACAGGAAATGAAGAATATAAATGCAGCACAAGCTCTTTGTGAAGAGCTGTCAACACTGGTTGGGGAAGAGTATTTGAAAGCAGAACTTACAAGACAGTTAGAAGGCATCATAAAATCATTTAAGGATATTGAGCAAAAATCAGGTTAGTATTTATTTAAAGAAAAACAGTAAGTAAGGCAGAAAGTAAGGCAAAAGTTTGTGAAAGAGATGCTGAGCAAACTGAGCCTGGTGTCAGCTCTCTATCCAGTCCAACCCCCAGCAGCTGGACATGAGAATTTAGAAGAATCCTCATGCCTTGAAAAGATAAGAACAATGCTTGGGATTTCTAGTGAATATTTTGGGAGAGAACTTGGAGTAAAATAGCAAGGCTGCTTTTGTCATCTTTTCCTTCAGATGCATCTTAACTGAATTAGAATACCAAAAGAGGATGCTGTTCCTTGAGCTACCCAACTTCATAGGGGCAGAGTACAAGCCAAAATGATAATTTCTAGGCAAACACCAGTTAATGGTTTAATGAAACACAGTGGTAATTGTATAAAACTTCCTGTGACAGGAGGGGGCTGGTAGTCTCCAGCCTTTCTTTAGCTTGTGAACAACAGAACTGAGCAAGTAATACACTGCAAGCTATATCACACTTTGTTCTCCCTAGCAGCCTCAGTTTTGAGTTTTTAATTTCCTCTGGTCACAAGGAATTTCAAAGAATCTCCCTAGGAACATGTATTGCCTGTAGGTCATGAGCTAGGCTCTACTAGGTTATAATTTTCCCTGTGCTTACACTTCATAGTACCATGAAGCACAACTGTGTGTTTTTTGCCACCAAAATCTGCCCAAATGGGATCCATATAGACACAGACTGGATCAGCTCAGGTCAGTTGATTCATATCCTAATGCCTTCACTGATCTGCATTACAGGAATGAGTCTGCCCCTTGCAAGAAACTTGGTTGTCTGCCAGTCAAACTCCACATACTAAGGACCTGTTTTCTTTAAATGAATGATCATGCATAATAGAATCAATATGAGTTATTATTTTTCCCCCTGAATACTAGCAGGTTCTGCTAATGAACGTCTGTCCTGCCTTCTCCTTTGTAGATAACCATGTCCAGCAGCTTCAGTCAGCGTATGCCACTTCTCATCAGTTCCAGCAAATGTCTAAGGACCTTCAGGCCTGGCTGAGCAAAAAGAAAGAAGAGCTGAACCAGGCTCGTCCTGTCTCAGCCAAACTTGATGCCTTGCAATCACTAATTGAAGAGCAGAAAGATTTTAAGAAGACAATGACTGATCAGATTAGTTCATATGAAAGAATTGTTGCAGAAGGAGAAAGTATCTTACAGAAGACTCAAGGAGATGACAAAGCAGAGTTACAATCCCAAATTGCCGCACTCAAGAATAACTGGGATGAAATGAATAAACAGGTAAAAGAAAGGGAAGATAAATTAACAGATTGTCTGGAGAAAGCCCTCAAATATAAGCAGCATGTAGAAAATCTGCAGCCATGGATAGAGAAGTGCCAAAGCAACTTGTGTGAATTAAAAGTTGGCATAAACCCTGTTGAAATAGAGGATTCTATTGTTCAGGTGAGGGCATGGCAGAAGGACCTGGACAAACACCATGGGATGGTGGAACTATTAAATAATGCTGCTGAAAGTTTGCTCAATGCAAGTCAAACAGATAAAGAAATTGTTCAAGAAGAAACTAAGGTACTGAATCAGAATGTGAAAGTGGTTACAGAACAGTTACATAAGAAGAGAGAGTGCTTGGAAAATATGGCACAAAGACTGAAAGAGTTTCAGGAATCATCCAGGGAAACTGAAAGGCAACTTAAAAGTGCCAAAGAGCATTTGGAAGCTCATGACTCACTTGGACCTCAGTCATTCAGTAACAAACACCTGACAATGATGCAGGCCCAGCAGAAAGCCTTGCAAGCTTTAAAGCCTCACGTTGATTTGGCAAAAAAGCTTGCCCAAGACTTGGTGGTAGAAGCTTCTGATTCAGCAGGTGTTTCTGACCTCTTACTCCAAGCTGAATCTCTGGAGCAAGAATACACTACAGTGAAGCAGCAAGTTGAGGATAGGTGCTCATTTCTGGAGACCAAACTTCAGGGAATTGGCCATTTCCAAAACAGCATCCGAGAGATGTTCTCTCAGTTTGCAGAGTTTGATGATGAACTTGATAGCATGGCTCCAGTGGGAAGAGATCTCAAAGTACTGCAGTCACAGAGAGAGGACATAAAACATTTCATGAAAAAGTTGGAGGATCTTATAATGAATAATGAAAATGCTAATAAAAATTGTAAAATTATGCTAGCCACAGAAGCTGAAGCTTCTCCTGATCTTGTTGGTATAAAGAGAGACTTGGAAGCTCTAAATAAGCAGTGCAACAAGCTACTAGACAGAGCAAAAGCCAGAGAAGATCAAGTGGAGGGTACTATTTGCCGTGTTGAGGAGTTTTACACTAAGCTAAAAGAATTTTCCACTCTGCTTGGGAGAGCTGAAGAACATGAAGAGTCACAAGGTCCTGTTGGAATGGAAACAGAGGCTATTAATCAGCAGCTGGATACCTTCAAGGTAAGAAGATTGCTTTCTTACTATTATAAAGTTTTTTACCACAACACCATTTTATTAAACATCATAGTGAAAGGGACTGGTTAAGTGCAGACCTTAGAGGAGTCTTGTTTCACAGCAGTTCTGCCTGTATGCATTTTATCTGTTTTAAATTGGGATCTTAAGCTCCAGAGCTTTCCTTTGCTTCAGCTTGGCAAACATTGGGAATTTTGCATCTCAGCTCCCAGTTCCTACAGACCAATTCCCTCTTCACCTCTCATCACTATCTTGTTACCTTCTGTAATCCACCTGCCTTTCTGTTTTTGAGCTCTATTTGATGTCCTTGTATGACACAACTTTCATCTTCACAGTGGTGTGAATTCTAGACTCCAGCATTCACCTACCAGCCCACATTCACTTTGCTCATCTGAGTAGTTTAGGGTTTTGTCACCGGGGTATAGGTTTCAGTGTAGTTAGGTTTAACAGGTTACCTTTTGCCATTTTCTGTTCTGATACACTGGCCTGTTTCACCTCACTGAATTCCACCCTTACCTAGAAGCATCTTAATAAAAAGAAAACAGGCAAAATAACCCCCCTATGATATTGGGATTTTTCTGTAGCATCCTTCTCCAAAATGAACTCCAGAGCTTCTGAGTGTAACTTTTTTAATATGCCAGCTAGCAATCCATGTCCAGCTCAAAGACATGCACTGCAGTGATAGTGAGTGTTAACTGAGCTTTGCTTCTGAAATAAGTGCAGATATTTTCTTGGGTTAGGTTACAAGAAATGAATTTCCAGTGCTCACCAGAAAGATTTATAGATGTAAGCAGTGTTTGAAAAAGATCATAGATCTCCTCATGGCTATATAGTAGCACTGAATATTCTGCACTGCTTTGGTTTCATTCCATTTGAATATTGATTCAAATGTTTGTAAGACTTGTACATTAGTTGACACTTAATGATAAAGTCGAACCTTCATTGCAGGATTTGATAAGCCATGCTGTTAAAAATTTGATGACCTTGGAAAAGAGTCATTACACGGCTGGCCCAATAGAGGGTGCATTTTGCTTGTTTAAGCCATATTGGAAAGGAAAACTAAACCAGAAAACTTCCATGTGGGAATTTCAAAACTGTGAGTTTTGATGATCTTTGAGAATACATAAATAGAGACAAAAATCTTGAACAAATAGTTACATTATGAGGAGATTACACTGGGAGGATTAGACTGGGAGGATTAAAATTGTATGCCAGTCTATCCTAACAAGTCTATCTCAATTTAAAAGAGAAACAAATGGCTTTTCTTTGTATATGGTTAGTAAAACACTTTGGATATTGGAAAATAGCAACAGCTCCTGCTGTGAATGCTCTTGCTTACATTGGCTGTACAGGACTTCAGCTGTAGCCAGTTTGGAATCTCTGATTTCACCATATCTCTTGCATTTTCAAACATTAGGCGCAGCTTCAGATCTTTGTTAATAGGTATTTTATACAATGAATTGTATATGTACAAATATGTATTTTATTATAAAGAATGTTTCTGTAGTGTTACAACCTGATGAGCGGATGGTAGAAATATCCAGCTCCCTGTGTGTTGTCCCAGTGTTGTAGTTCATCAGGGCATTGGACACAACCCAGCAGTTGAGCAGTTTGGGAGTGAGAGACCTGTGCAGACCAGCGGGGGGACAGCATGCCTGAAACACAAGAGCTTATGTGCTAAGAAGACAAAAAAAACCTGGAGAGACATAAAGGAGAACAGTGATAGCAGCATGTTTATATCCAGAAGTCTACTCTGGGATTGTATTTATATTAGATATTTATAAGCTTAGAAATGTGTTTTGCTTGAAGCAACTATTTTAGGCCATGTTTTTGCTTATGATTAAAAACACAATGCCATTAAACAGGAGGTGAAGAATGATGAAAAAATGAAGTGTTTAAATAAGTAAAAAGCAAATGCAGAAATAAAACAGCAGAGTGAGGAGCCTTTGAAGAAAGGAAATAGGGAGACCAGAACGGGAAACTTTACTGAGAGCGTGGTTAGTGAAGGGATACTGATAGCAGGAGGATAGGGATCAACTCTCCTAATGCTTGGTGTCAGTGCTACTGGGGCATACCAAAATTACAGTAAGTAATCTATACTCTTTGCCCTTCCAGAGAGCAGTTCTACCTGAGGCAGCAAACTGCAGGGAGACTGGATCCCACAGATCCTGCTCCACTCGTGGTGTGTTTGTGTTTGTGTTTGCTCACATGTTTGTGCACGTACGCAAACACATACAACCTGAAAATGTGGCTGTGGCCACAAAACCACTGTCTGGCTCCTTATGTCTTTAGCTTCTGTGGTCAGCTACAGTCAACTTCAATTCCTCAAGAGTAAAGCAAAGTTTGAGTTGTTCTTTGGTATAGATCCATTAACATGAAATCTTCACTCTCTTCAGGGAAGGATCTCATTTAATGAGCCAGAGGTGGTTTTTGTGGTTCAACCAATTTTTACGTACAAAGAGTTAGAGCTGTGTGCAGCTTCTTGGCATGACATTAAAACACATAATGTTTTTTTAAAAATAAACTGGCTTTGAGTTGTACTTTATATATATGTATTTAAAATGCATATGCATACTTGTTTTATTTATATTTCTTCTTTGTAATGTACTTATTCCAGTTGGTATAGAGTGTTAAATTGAAAGTAGTTGCCGTCAGTGTTAAATTGCAAGTAGTTGCTGTCAGTGTTAAACTATATTTATTTATAATGCAGTTACAAAATTTACTTTCTGTAAATGAAAATCTTCAGAGCAGTTAATTTCAAAGTAGAACCATGACTTTTACTACACTTCAGGAAGAGTATAATCAAATGAAGAATTTATCTCAATTAATATAAAACACACAAAAATGACTAATTAACTTAGCTTTGTAAGACACTTTTTACCCCAAAGTCTGTATGGAATGTGTATACAGACTTTGGGGTATACTAATCAGTCCTGAAAGGAAATTTCAGTAAATTAGGTTTGTTAAGGTACACTGAGTCTGCCACCATTCTTCAAAAGCAAAACAAAAAAGAATTGTGCAAATGGACTGAACCAAACACTCTGGGTTTGAGTAGCTGCACAGGGCTAGAATGTTTGCAGTTGGAGAAGCATTTGCAGCTAGTTTCTCTCTGAAATAGAAAAGGAACCCAAAGTTGAATTATTTTACTTTTTGAAACTTTTTCACAATTCTTTGTACTGTCATTCTTAGTAAAACCAACATGTCGCTGTTACAGCTTTCATGAGCGTGTGGTTCATTTGATTTTTGCTTTTATTTTTGGATTAAAAGTAAATATAGTCATTAGAGGTTGCCTTCTAATTGGACTTTATGGGAATTTTTAGGTAGCCTGAGTAGTCCTGCCAATGAGCTTGAACTAAGATTTTAATTGGCTTATGTTATAGAACCACAGAATTGTTTAGGTTGGAAAAGACCTTTAAGAACATCGAGTCCAGTGTTAATTCAGCATTGCCAAGTCCACTGTTAACTGTGTCCCTAAATGCCACATCTACATGCCTTGTTAGTTATGTAGAGGGTGTCAGGTCTCTGATATTTGCTTTGAAGGCAAATAATGTTGAAAGCATAATCAGAAGTTTCTCTTTAAGTTTTTCTTTCAGCTAAGTGTTGCCTATCCCATGCTCTGATTACAAACCCTAGAATAAGATACCAAAATCTTCAGTGGGACTTTACTACAGTTAAGGTCTGTATTGAAAAGTAAAGGTAATATAAGCAAGTATTAGAATTTTTTTAAGAGTTGCATTTTGAAAGTGACTTATCTGTAATACAAAAATCTTCAGCTGAAACAGTGAAAAATGGTAAACTATTTTTTAACTGTTAAAATATTTTTGCTGTTGAACAAATACAGACCAGTTTCAGCTATATGCTTCCCCTATAAAATCATGCAGCACTTTCTGAATCCAGCAGGGATCTATCTGGTTTTGGTTGTTTTTGATGAAAATAACCATGCATGATAGAACCATTCATCAAAAGTATCTAAAATTCTTTTCACATCTTTACCATTATAGTATATTTTCTGCTGGAGAATCCAGAGGTGATTATCTGTTTGGCATAATCCAAATGTTATATGGCTGCTCACCAGAGAGGAGGAAGTGAGAATTTGTTTTGCATGACCTTAGTGTTTTGATATGTAGCTGACTGTTTATTAAGTAAATCAATAAACATGAAGTGTGGTATGTTTGTATTTCTAGCATACAGTGTATCCTGCTTGCTGCTTAATGCAGAAAGCTCAAGCTGGTTGTAGTGAGTGCACTGTGTTTAAGTTTCAGCACTAAGTGCCTTATGGTGTCCTTAAAGCGCGATCTGAATTGTCCCTACAACTGATGGCTGCGTCACTCCAGCAGCTCGGGTCATTAGGGGTTTCGCTTCTACTGGAGTGGAGCTGCTTGGTCACAGCAGTTCCTCCCGTGCTGATGGCAAGTTACCTGTGAGTCTCCCAAGCCTTCCCCTCTGTAGTTATGAGCTAGAAGTGTAGGTTATGAGCTAGTGTTGAACTGTATTTAAAAAATGCCAGTTTCCAAACCGGGAATCTTTGTCCTGATAGGCTGGTTTTGGGCTCCAATAAATCCACTGGAGGAAAAAAAAAAAATCAGCCATAGTTAATTTTTTCCCAGTATTTTCTTCCAGTGGGAGCTGGATTCTTCAGGAGTGGCTGCCCTGTCAGCCAACGCTACCCCTAAGCTCTTGCCTCAGGGCCAGTGACCAGGCTGAAAATAGTCAAAACTGGACTGAGCATCTCACTTTGCATGTCAGGTGGAGCAATGTGTGACTCTTCCAACACCTAATCTAAACACTGGGCGGGGGTGGGGTGTGTGTGTGTTTCTTTAAGCAGTACAGAGGTAAAGTTTCGGTGTAACTTTGGAAAGGAAGCCTCAATTGAAATGACTGCTTTATGAGAAGGGGCGATGGCGCTCGGGCGCGGTTAAAGCGCTGCTTCCTTCCCAGAGTTTGTTCCGGGCAAGCCGGCGGCCGGAGCGCTCAGGAGCGGGCTGGGGCGGGAGTGATGTCACCGCCGGGCGGGCGGCGAAGCCTCCCCGCCGCCTGCCCTCGCCGGCCCCCTGCACCGCACCGAGCGAGCAGAGAAGGCGCGGGCGGCTGAGGAGATAAGGAGGCGGCGGGGAGGCACGGAGGGAGGGGAACCCCCGGGGGGAGCCCCCAGAGCGGCGCTCGGGGCGCGGGCGGGCTGGCCGCAGATGTTTGCTGAAGAGCGAAGCGGGGCGTTCCCGGCGGCTGCAGCGGCGCGAGCCGGGGCGCTGGGCGGCCGCGCAGGGCGGGACGCGCCGGCGCTGCACGGAGGGGATTTCCCTCCCTCGGCTCCCGAGCAGCTGCGCCTCAGAAATGAGGAGGAGGCGAGGGCAGCCCGCTAGCTGCAGCTTGTAGTCGGGACCTGCCGAATGTAAACCTGCCGTGCCTTCGGGGAACGCGCCACGCTTGCTCGGCTCTGCAGCTGCCTTAAAGAGCTCTCCGGGATGGCATCGGGAGAATCGGTCTGAAACATTGGTCTTCCGACGGTCTGCTCAAAGGACGCGTTGGCTTGGCTGCTGGAAAGTGATGTTTTCCTGTGGGACTTGTGGAGGCACCACGAACAAGCCTGTTACAAGAGGAGGATAAGCTGCCTTTCAGATCAAGGTTATTTATAGCTACTGCCAAAAAAGTAAAGGGCTGTTTTATTATTCTTACTGTTCTGGATTTAACTTATTTCCCCCCACCCCTCAGGATTTTCTCCGTGCCTTGGTCAGGATCATACAAGCCACTGTGGATTCTGTCTTTTTAAGCTGCCACACCATGTTTTATTTATAAAGGAGATGGGACCCTGCAAGCCAGCTAAATGGATTACAGTTAAGCAGTCATGTACAGAAGATAATGTACTGCCTTCTGTAACACTTGTTCATTTGAAGGCTTATTTAGGAGATTTCAGATACAGATTCTGACCTGGAAAATTAAATGAAGCCTTCCACTGAATGTTTGACATATTTGGCTACTGCTGGTTTCTGCTATAATTTGTTGTTCTGTGACATTGGGACATTTCTGTTACTTTCTTACTGAAGCACTTTATATTTTGGGGGTGGGAAACCTCATATCCAGGTAAAGTCAAATTTAAGTGGATGCACTGATTATGAATGACCTCAGCCACTTCATATCTTATGCTGTATATTTTTGTATCTATGCATCTTATGCTAAGGGCAAGTTTGCTGTTTCTCCAGATTGCTAATGTTTTTTAAATGTTTGCCCCGAATCTGTGAAAACGGAGGTATACTTGTGTGAATATTTTCAACATGGGGAAGCCACTTAGCAGGCCGGACTGCCTACGTCAGAATCCTCCATGTGTTGGCAAAGGGGAAGAAGATGAAGATCTAAATATTGAAGACTGCTATGTTCCCCAGAGGTCTATCTATGACACTGTGCGGCTGAATGAACAGATTGATTCAGGCTCCAAGGGCAGCCTCTCTTCGAGGCATTTCACGGACCGGACCTTACCCTACAGTCACAGAACACTGGACATCAGTACTTTGTGCTCCAATGGTGCTCTTACTTCTTCCAGTGTTTTTGAACTTCGAAGCCGTGAAGCTAGCAAGTTAGATGAAAAAATGATCTTTGATGCTCTTAAACTGAACAGTGATATAATTCGAACAGCTGGGTTGCCCAAAGCCAAGTCTCACACCGAAAAGAAGGAGCACAGACGATCGTGGAGAATGCTTGTTCCACCCAGCTTTCCAGATTACACTAATAGAAGTGAAAGCTCCTTTAATGAAACTGCTGATCTGTCAGAGGCAGCTAGACTAGGCAAATGCAAATGGGGTACCAATTCTCTTACCTCAGAAGAGGATGATTCTGGTTTATGCAGCCCTCCAACAGAAAGGGAAGATAAACAAGATACACTGTTAGCCGGGGAGCAAACTCAAATACAAAGTCTGTCTTCTGCAGAAGATATCCATGTAGTAGGTCAGTTCAGACCGTATATTCCAACTATTTGCAGAGAGCAGCAAGCCCCACTGCTTGCAAGCATGAGTGTCCCTGTCAAAGAAAACTGCAGACTGGCTTTGCATGACATTTTACCCTCTGGAAAAGTAAAAGAAAACAATGCTGAGAGTGATCAAGAAGAGATGGAGGGGAAATACTCTCACTTACAAGGTTTCAAAGAGAAAATTCTGTCACACGAAGATCCTCTTCAAAGTGATGGAAGAAGTATTACCCCTGACAAAAATGAAGTGGAAAATGCATATGAAGTTCATGAAAAAACTAAAATACGAGTCACAGCAGTAGAGGGGGATTATGTGGATGATGTATCTCCTCATGTAGATGTTTACTACACTAATGCTGCTGTAAATACTAGTGACTTGGATTTTGCAAAATACGAAATTTTATCTGATACGGAGGAATGCAGTGTAGCATGTACAGGCTCAAATGAAATAGCATTTTCTGTTCAACAGCTTGAATTAGATAGTACTGTAAACTGCCCAAAAGTTTTCCCAGAGAGAAATAAAGGCAATATCTGGACTACTGGCATCCAAGACACCTTGGATACAGTCTGCAATGGCCTCTTGTCCAACAAGGTAATTAGAAAAAAAAAATCCTATAGATTTGTGAAATAGTTGTAATATAACTGTAAAGATATTTGTTTAAAACTCTTAAGTTTTGCCATTATTGCAAAAACGCAACTTTAAAAAGAATTATTAATTAGGCAGATGCAGTGATCAGTGTCATTTGCATAGCACACGTGGAGTGTCCAAAATAGGTGAAATAGTCGGTGTGGGAAATGAACTGGAGGCAAGTGTGAGGGGGTGATTATGACTCCAGCTGTTTAGAGCAGGGTTGTTGTTGCCCAGCTGGTGCCTGTTACTCCCGACGTGGAATGCCTCCTCCGTGCTCTGTGCTGGTGCTCGGTGTCTGCCCTGAGTGCGGTCGCCGGCAATGCCATTCAAGGGCAGCTCCGGCCCATGTGTTCAGCCTGAGCGGCCTTACTCATCAAGGTATAAGCAACAGTATCAGATGGTTGTGGTTTCCAAAGCAGGCAGATTAAAGGCTCACCGCCTCTTCTGAAAGCTGCCTTTTGCATTTGCGTGCCAGAAAGCAGCTCTGACCTTACGGTAGTATTTTACAAGCACAGGATCTTGCAGTGCTGTGTGAGTGGTGGATGAGGTAAGAGAGTAAGGGAAGCTTTGTAATAAGGAAAGGGTGTTTGTCGGGTCTGTAATTTTTTTCTTCCCACTCTGGTTGAAATCTGAGATACTTCAAGCTTTGTTGCTAAGTTGTTCTGGTAAACTTTGGCCTCAGCAATAATTGTAATTTATTTTAAGCTTGCCTCCACAAAGAATGTGTGCATTTTTAAAGGGCAGATTATGGAGATCAGTCCCCTCTCTGGTAGGACATTGTTCTCAAAAGGTGAGACTTCATGGCACATAAAAGAAGAATTTGTTATTGATTCTGTGTTGAAATATTATTCTGCCTCCTCCATACCCTACACTCAAGAAACACACAAGCATTTTCCTTCTTCTAGGAGCAGCCACAGCCAACTCATTGCACGCTCTCAGTTTTCATGTAGCCACAGTCTTAGAGATTTTAGGGTGGTTTTGTTTTTTTTTTTGTCTGTAGGAACAAATCTCTTAGGGTCGCTTAATTTATTTTACCCCTCATGTTTAGTGTACTTGCTGTAGCTTCTAGATTAACTTGTCAAGCTGGTGGAAGTGTGCTCAGCCACCTGAGGTCTGCAGCTTTAAAAGCAATCACTTGCCACAGTGTGTTTGGTGCAAAAGAGGAGAGTTGCTGGTACATTCAGAGTGATCTCTGCTTTTCAGGATGCTGAGAAAGGTTGCTTTGAATGCACTAAGTGTACACCAAAACTGTTACTGAATGCTGCTATAGAAATTGAAGGATTTAGGGTCAAAAGTTGAGCATTCTTTAGCATTGTTTATTCATTGGTTATTTTTCACTGGCCTTTGTAATTAATTCAGGGGCTTTAGGCCATTTTCTGATCTCATTGACACTTGTGTCAGTGCAGCTTAATGCTGCTGAATACAAATGGAGATTTACATTGGTGTTGCTAATGGTAATAATCTGGCTCTGAAAAAGCCTAAATACCTGCAAGAGTAAAATAAAGCAAACACAAAACTGCTCAAACTGCTGCTGGGCACGGTCAAAGCCTTGGCAATTTGCAAGAGTATCCTTTGAATGAAAACGCATTTTCCTGGGTGTCTGTCTTCCTGGCTGTCTGCCGGGATACTGTCTCAACAGCATCTGTAGTGCCTCCTCCTCACTTGCTACCATTATAATCTCCTAAACCGATCTTAAAATATCTCTTCCTTCACTGTTTCTTTGACTTAAAACTTTGGCTTTGATCCTAATTTGGAAAAAATGCCCACTTGTCTCTCTTGGTCTGTGCCATCTTTTGTTAGATTTTATAGATAGATAATTAAACAGGTGAATTTTTCTAGTCTTTTTTTTTTTTCCTCTATCAGAAGTTTTCTTTGTTCACCCCCCAAAACTTCACCGCCTCTCTTTTTCTCTGTCCCTTTCCTTCCTATCTAAAACTACTCATGGAAATGTATGCCATTTCCCCTTCTATGATGTATTGAATTTACTCTGTTTAGATTGAGTCTATTCTGTTTGGATTTATTTATGCTTTTTTAGGAAGGCCCTGACAAGGAATGGCTTCCTTTCTTCTACGCACCAGTTTTAGGCCATGTTTTTGTTGCATACTGTCATGTAAGCACCAGATGCATTTTATAACAAAAGTTGCCATGTTTCATGTCTGTCTTGGGTTTCAACTGCAGGTATTCCAGAAAGAAGAAATTGAACCCTTACAAGTAAAACAACAGGAAGTAAATTGGTTGGGTCAGGGCCTTATTCAGAGTGCTGCTAAAAGTACCAACACAGAAAACCTCGAACACGACCTTGAAGATGTCAATACCCGATGGAAGACTCTTAATAAGAAGGTTATTTTCTTGTATATTATCCTGCTTTTGTTGTGTTCTGCCTTTTGATTGTTTGCTTGCCGATGTCTTTCCAAATACAGGAAATTAAATATTCGCTAAGAATATGAATTGTATTTGCTTTAAACATACACTTTGTAATTCTAAGGATAAGATTTATATTGCTAATAGCCGGAGGTGTTGCTGTCATTTATAAGGTTTTGCCAAACTTTCTCGGGGTCTGTCCTGGATTTTTATTCAGGAAGAACTCACAGAATCATGAAATGGTTGGAGTTGGAAGGGATCCCTGGAGATCCAGTCCCACTTTCAGTCATTGTTTGCATGTTTTTTCCTTGTGTTGTATTTGCTCACATACACTTTTGTACCTGCACAGTGCAATGATACAGCCCAGCTTTGTGTGACTGGTGGAATGTTTCCTTTAGAGCACCTTAAGGATTGTATTGCTTGAAGCATCAGAAAGCACCACTGCTTTGAAATACTGGCTGTAGATGTTTTTCTGTACTTTTTGAAAGTCTTCCTTCAGCAGTAGCTGCTGTTGGAAAATGAAATGGAAAGGGTGGGGAGTAAAAATGGTGCCCATCTTTTTCTGCTCTCGTCCTGAAAGAGTGAGGCAGCAGAACCAGAGACACCTGCAGTTCACATTTGCCTTCTCCTTTCCTATTTCTGTTTCTCACTGATGACATTATTGGGCCTTATTAAGAGCTTCTACTTTGATATCCTGGCTCATTCTTTCTATAAAGAAAATAAAGACCATCTGAAATGCAAACATCTCATCAGTATATTTCATAATACTGTAGCTATATAAAGCAGGAGTAATTTGTAAGGAATTACTAGAGCAGGCTGATTTGCTGGGAGTCAGTCTGTTCTTTTCATTGGATGTCTCCAGCCCTGAGAGACTCATGCTGAATTGTGACATAGTGCTGTAATGAATAGTTACAAAACCAGGAGTATTTATTAGTGATATTGACAGATTTTCTACAGATTTTGACTAATTATTTCACAAAAATAAGATGAACAGGTGAGATCCTGTACTGTCTTCTCAGGTTGCCCAGCGTGCTGCACAACTGCAGGAAGCCCTCCTCCACTGTGGGAGATTTCAGGATGCCCTTGAATCTCTGCTTAGCTGGCTCATTGATACAGAAGATCTTGTGGCTAATCAGAAACCACCATCTGCTGAATTCAAAGTTGTCAAGGCCCAAATACAAGAACAGAAGGTAAGTGAAATGGTTTCAGAATCTCTCTCCTTCCACTGGATCAATGAGAATAAATTCCCAGTGTTTGGCAAAGCATAATATCTGTTCAAGTGTATTTTATTACAACGGGGTGTGCTGAGGTATTTACAGAAGCCATCTGTTCAAAACTCAAGACTTTGTCCAGGGTTGGGAGAAGCGCTCATCCTTTTTGGATGCAAGACAGAGTGATACTGTGCAATCTGAGCTCTGGTTAGAATTATTAACATTATCTGGAAAGGATGTTAAAGATTCATTGGAAAAAGAGAAAGCATAAAATCCAGTATTTGACCATTTGAAAGGTAAGAAATAAAACCTAGTAGATTTTCACTCTAGTACTACCAAGATAAGATTGCAGATTATGGACTTCAAATACTTGGCTCTTGATCTTCATGTGATCCTTGTTGGTAATTAGTTGGAATCCCATTGGGACAGTGGTTTGTGCTAATGTAGAAACTCAGTGTCATCAACTTTGGCATATTTTAATAGTGGTTATAGAAAAAAGAATGATAATGTAGCTGATAAAACAGACAATTCATGCAGTTGGACTGTGTGGCCTACTGCCACCCAAGGATTTAATACAAAGTTATGGCCAGTACTGGTTGTCTTCTTGGGATACCTGTGATGACAAAATGTTAATGTTACCGGAGGCACTCAGGGAATGGAGGAAGGGAGGATTGTACACAGAGGCACATTTTATTCTTTACGGAGGAGGTAATGTACTACACATTTCACCATAGATCGGTGAACTCAGTTGTATCTCATATGAGTGATGAATTGATTATATTATAATTTTAGTATCTATTTTCCCATCTCTGTGTATCCGAATTACTGATCATGATGCCAAATCTGGAAGGGCATGGAGTTTTCCTATAAATGCGCCTCTAAAATGTAACTTAACTCTAAATAGCTGGATTCCCTCAAGGGTGTTATGTAGAACTTTTTTCTCTATGTGTTTACTTTTTGGGCTGCCACACATCCTTACCTCAGAAAAACCAAGGTTGTTGTTTATGAAACTCCAGTGTTCTTGGGAAAACAATTGAGAAACTAAAATGAGCCTTTGTTGGTCAGGGAAGGGGTTGATGTGTGTGTTATGTGTATCTCTTTGATTAGCTTTGTTCACATTTTTATCACAATATAGGCATTGTGGTTTAGTTTTTGGGGGGGTTTTTTTGTTTGTTTTAACGGCTTTTCAAGAGGTCTGCTGTTGTTACATTTGCACTATTGCAATATTTCCTTAATAACCTGGTGCTTGGTTGCTTTCTCTGTAGCTTCTCCAGAGGCTGCTGGATGACCGCAAGCCTACTGTCGAGGCAATCAAGCGCGAAGGGGAGAAAATTGCGGAGTCGGCAGAGCCTGCTGATAGAGTGAAAATCTTGAAGCAGTTGAGTTTCCTGGATAGTCGATGGGATGCCTTGCTCAGTAAAGCTGAAATCAGGTACTTGAAATTCTTTCATGGATTTGAAAAATGTAGACATAGCTCGTGATAGATGTTTAGAAGCAGCATGTGGAACTCTATACTGTGAAGCATTATCATGCTTTTGACCGCATTATGTCTTAGCGTCTTGACGTTGATTTAATGGGCCCTCTGAGGGAAAAGTGGAGAAAAGAGACCTGAAGAGACCAAAAGCTCTTTAAAAAATTATTAGTCTAAGATGTGATAATCTGCTGGGATTAACTACATACGTGTTTTTGGCATATTTCGGAATATTTTATCTCTGTTAATTAGGTAGAATGCAAGTGTTTCGAGGCAAGAACCTGTTTTGTAATAGAATCAAGTGCAAATTTTGCACCTAATACTGATATTCTGTTGGAACTTCTAAGTCCTGAATTGCTACTACAAAGAAGGGGCACTCAATTCTTTCCTTTCTTTTTTTTATATCATCTACATAATTAGTTTCTGCAGTTTAGAGGTCATCGTAATGTCCGTTGCAGGTGCTGAGCTCCCTTAGTTTTCAAGAAAAAAAGGACCTTTAAAGTATATAGATATATATATCCTAGCAACACAGAAAACCCTCTTTTAAAAGACAGTGAGCTCCACTTCAAGTTCCAATTGAAAAAAATCAAACAAAATCTATGCACACAGTATCTGTGTAAACACAGACCTATGCTTGTGAATTGTTGTCAATGTAGAAAATAGCTGTAAATTTAGGAACTGTAAAGTGGCTTTGAAGAAATCTGTGTTGAAAGGGTTACTGAACATGTTTTCTGGGTGGGGATTTGAGAAGGACAGTCTTTTTCAGAGGAGAGAGAAGAGTGGACGAGATGTAGCTTGGAATTGAGAGTAAGAGAGTAAGAGAGGACTTGGGAAGTTGGAGAAAAATTTGAAGTGTGCAGTGAAGCTTTGCAGTGAAGAACAAATGGTTGTGTTGGTACTTAAAGTAGCATTGAACTCATCTCACCTCTACTGTCTTCTATTCCTTCTGGTAGCCTCTTTTTAGCTGAACCTGTTTTGTTACCTCATACTAATAATACGATTATTTAATTAGTCAACCACTAATAGACCATTATTTCCTTTTTTTTTTTTAAATTGAAGGAATCTGACTCATTAGCTGGGGTGAATGTTAATGCTGTGTTTAATTTAATAATATCCTCCCAGTCTGGTGATATCTAATTACAAATGAAATTGCAGCTTTTTCTAAGCCATCCATTAGTTGCAGGCTTGTCTCCATTGTTCTTTGGCTGGTCTCTAGAAATGAAGAAGGAATTTGAGGATGATTTTGAAAACTATGTAGAGTACCCCACAGAGTGTTCCATGGCTAAGTATGTCAAGTCTACCTCCTTTATAAGCCTTGGAAAGCACATAAAAATGTAGCTTTTATCTGGAATGAGATCCTCATTTGAAAGACGTTATTGTGATGTTTTCATGTAGAACAAATCTCCTAAAAGTCTTGAATGACATTTGTTCACCACTGCTTGTAGAGAAGACTTGGCTGTAATCAAGAATCTTCTCTGACTTGTAATGATCTGAACCAGAAATATTTCAGATACTGCTTTTCTGTTCTGGAAGTCAAGACTCTGTGCTTTATTAATGTTGTCTCACAAACTTCATTGAGAGCTTTAATCCAGGACAAGGGATGCAAATTTAGAACCAAATAATTTTGTTGTCATAGATGAAAAAGTATTTAAAGATATTTCACAGCACAAGGGAAGCATGACAGTATGTTCTGGTTCAGTAAAGCCTTTGCCTAACTTTAAAACATGTATAATAGTCAAGGGAATGTAACTTTATGTTTTAAGACAGCTGGAAACTTGAGAGCTGTCTTAACTGGGTATAAAACAATATTTTGTTGAATTAAATGCTAGATTATTTTTAGCAAAAAGTATATTAATTAAGTGATATTGTTTTTATTTTCAAAGCTGCTATATTAGCCAAATGCTTTGGAGGTCTTTGTTTGCTTTTAATTTTACTTGATTTTTACTTTACCTTTCTTTTCATCAAGTATCATGGATATATGTTTGTTTCATTTGGTGACTGGCTCCTAGTATGAGATTGAATTATTTCTGGGGTGTTTTTCAAAGGATTCAAGGGACTTTTTTCTTTATTAAAGCTGTTTGACGCTTACTTCATCCCAAAAGATAACCATTCCCTGGGTGTGTTGGTAGGAACCGTCAGCTGGAAGGCATCTCAGTGGTGGCGCAGCAGTTCCATGAAGCTCTGGAGCCACTGGTGGAGTGGCTGACAGCCACAGAGAAGAGGCTTGCAAATGCAGAACCTATTGGAACTCAGGCCTCCAAACTGCAGCAGCAAATTTCTCAACATAAAGTAAGATACAAACCACTCACTTGCTTTGGTCATTTTTTTTAGATGCTTGTCTAAAGCACAACTGGCAAAACTGTTGCACTGTACTCATTTTACCATACTGTTTCATTTTTTTCCCCCCCTGTAATTTAAGTTTTATATATTTATGTTGGCACTGTGTCCTTTTTTGTTTAATTTTTATTTCGTTCCACTTGAATTTATTTTATGTTTTTCTGATTTTCTTTTTCATTATTCTTCATCATTTAAAATAAAATATAGGCCCTAGAAGATGATGTCCTAGCTCACAATAAGAGTTTACATCAGGCCATTAGTGCTGGGCAGTCTCTAAAGACTATGAGCTCCAGGGAGGATAAAGATGTGGTGCAGGAAAAGCTAGATTCTGCTCAGGCACGATACATTGAAATTCAAGAGAAGAGCAACAGCAGGTCTGAACTTCTCCAGCAAGCTTACAGCAATGCTCAGATTTTTGGGGAGGACGAAGTTGAATTGATGAACTGGCTGAATGAAATCCATGATAAACTGAACAAATTGTCGGTCCAGGATTGCAACACAGAATTGCTTGAGAAACAGCACTCTGAACTACTGGTATTTTGATTTCTGTTTGTTTCTTATTTAATTCATGTTTTTAATTTGATTTATATCCCCATACATCATTTATTTTCATTAATGTATTTTGTTTAAAATGTCAATATACTTATTCTAAATAAAAATAGTATATTGTTTTAGGTCTGTGCTAACATAAATGACCTTTATTTATAGGATCTTCAGGAAGAGATTCTTCTTAGAAAACAAAATGTTGATTTGGCTATACAAAATGGCTTAGAGCTTCTCAAGCAAACAACAGGTGAGAACTTACATAAAACTATAATTTGCCATACTTTTTTTTTCTTGTACTTGTAGGGGCCTAAGAAAATTAAAGTGGAACTTGTAAATATGGTTTATATTTACTGGTTAAAGCAATCATAGTTGTTTATTTTAATAAGGTTTGAGGTCAAGCTAGGTTATGTTTTGGGGCCAATTTTACTTTTAATGTAAATGAGCAAAAGGCCTTTATTGCCTGAAGAGAATTTAGCCCTTGAGTCCTTTTATTATTTTTAGTGGAAAATTATTTTGGTGAACCTGCATTCCATTCCTAATAGCGAGTTATGGCCATTACTCATAATGGAGGGCTCTTTGGCAGTGGACACAGTAAATTCCCTGCAAGCATCCACAGATGAACAAGATATTTATTAGACTACCTGTTGCTGCAAGGGGAAAACTTCTACCATGGGAACTAATACTATGGGAAAAGTTGCATTCCAGTTCTATACAGTGTGCCTGTTCTGTAGATCAACATCTGTCCAGATTTTCCAGTGCTTGTAAAGTTCTTGAACCCCTTGAGACATATATTTGTGCAGGTATTATCCTTTTCTCTTCCAAACTCTGGCATTACACATATTCTAGGATGAAGTCTGAACATTTCTAGTATTATGGCTAATCGATTTCAATGCATTGTTCTTCTTTTGAGTTATGTTTCAAATGGAGAGCAATGAGGGTGAACTGTGATGTCAAAATCTATTGTAATTGAAAGTATAGTTAGTAATACGTAGATTTTTTTTGTTGTTGTTCATTTTCAGTACATTTTCAGTAACACGTTTATATCTTTTATTTCACCTTTACAAGTATTATGAATTTAAGGGTGGATTTTTTTAATAAGAACATTTCTGTTTAAAATTAGATTTAGCTCCTTACTTTGTAATAGTTTAGTAAAGCAGAAAAAAGGCAGAAGGACCAATCCTGAACTGAGGTAAACTTTGTAGCTCTGTGGGCTTTAGTGATGGTAGTATAATTTACAGCAGTTGAGGATTGGCCTTGTCACCTTGTTTAGGTTATTTTATAAATTAAATACTGAGGTTTCTGTAATATGTGGAGTTTGGGATTTTAGCTTTTGTTGTTGTTGTGGTTTTGTTTTGGTTTTTTTCTTTTTAATATTTGCGATCATGGGAAATAACATTCCTTTAATATTTTAGGTGATGAAGTTGTAATTGTTCAAGATAAACTGGAAGGCATTAAAGCAAGATACAAAGACATTACAAAATTAAGTTCTGATGTATCCAAGACTTTAGAGCAGGCTCTGCAGCTTGCAGGCCAACTGCACTCAACTCACGAGGAACTCTGCAAATGGCTTGATGAAGTAGAGATGGAGTTACTCTCATATGAAACTCAAATACCAAAGGGTGAAGAATTAAGCCAAGTACAAGAAAGACAAAAAGTAGGTTTTAGAACCTGTGAATTATGTACTGTTATGTGATTTGGTGAGGTTTTGTGTTAATTTATGCTTCATATGAAATAATTTTTGAATAACTAATTTTGACATCAGATCATTTGACTGAATATAACAGTAGTTAAGAATCAAACTCTTTTTCCAGAGTCTTCTGTTATAATCACATATGAAATTGGGCTGAGGTTTATTTTTAGCACAAGAGAAGCACAACATTTTCATTTTATTCGAGGGGTTACCTAAGACTGGGAAACTTCATAAGATGTCAAACAAAGTTATTTTCGTTCTTTAGCTGTGGCATGGATAAAATCCTGTAAAGTGTCAGCATTTTAAACAGACATTACTAATTTTCTTTAAAAAGATTAATTTCAAAAGAAGTAGTGTAAGCTGCATGGTATGGAAAATGTTGAGGGTGGAAGCTTAAAAAAATTATATTAAATTTCTTTAGTAGATGGGGAGTTCTGTACGGGCAAAAACTCATTCCTTTGTGTGAATATTAATCCAGTCATTGCAGAAATCATTTGAATTCGTCATATTTTGCTATATTGCATGCTGATTTCATTTGCTGATGACTTAGATCCTTATGGAGTTGCAGTTCTCAACCATGCATTAGTTTTATTTTCTTTGGATGCTTCATGAAGTACTGACAATTCTTAGAAAATTTTCAGACAGTCATACTGAATGGAGAAATGTATTTAGGTTAGATTCTGTGGAAAATTCTCGTAAGAGTCGCCTACTTTTCCACCAAACAACTTAGAGTATCAAAAAGCTAATACAGTTTAGCTGAGAATAAGTATTCTAATTTAGCCCTTTGGTTTGTGTGGAAAACATTTCAGTTTTGGACTCATGAAGTAGCTGAAAGAATGAAAAAACTGCAGACTGTGTATGTTCCGTTCATATACTGCCATGTTTAAATGGTTTAATTGTTTTAAATGGTCTTTTACAGGAGCTGAAAAAAGAAGCAAAGAACAACAAAGGCTTAGTGGACACTCTGAATGAAGTTGGCAGTGCCTTCCTGGAGCTGGTGCCATGGAGGGCCAGAGAGGGGCTGGACAAGATGATAACGGAGGACAACGAACGTTACAGATTAGTGAGTGATACCATCTCTCAGAAGGTGGATGAGATTGATGCTGCCATCCTGAGATCCCAGCAGGTACTGAAAACTCTTCTTTGGACAGTAACAGTCTCTGGCCACGTGTACTTGAACAAAATAATGTTACCAAAAGTTTGTTATGCTTGAGCAGCAAAAGGCCGATTTGAATGAAATGGGACTCCAGGGTTAAAATATGAATGCCAGAAATCTGTTCATCTGTACTCTGTTGTAGTTGTCTCCCTTTTTATTGATGCAAAGAACAATATTTTAGCTAAAATTGCTGTTACTATTCTGTGACTCCTTAAGTCAGTTTGCTTAAGGCCTGGATGGCCCACGTCTTTTGTACATCATGGTGTGTTAAGTAAAATACGGTGCAAGATCCTGAGCCACCTTTTCTGGATATGATGCTGGTCTTGCTAGGTTGGACACACCTTTTAGCATCAGCTGATTGTCTAGCTCCTCTGCACATTAGACAATTAAAAGCTGGATGACCTTTTTCAAGCTAGTGGAGGATTTAAATAACACTTGCTTTTATTCATCTCTACAATGCTTTTCTTCTTGGGGCCCAAAACCTGAGTTATTTAATATGTGGCGGTTTCTATACGTGCACAGAAGTATCTATGGATACACTTTGAGAATGGGGCTCTAATTCTGTCAATAAGTAGGCTCATATTTAAGCCAGCTTGTAAATGCATTGTGGAAACACAGTTTTCCAGTTCAGGCATAAAAATATTGGTGCAGATTTCTCCTTTTTCTATGTAGTTCTCATAAACAGCTGTAACAGGACAAAGAGAAAGCATGTGTGATAATTTCAAAATTTGTTAAAAGCTTGCTAAAAGAGACTGGCAGTAATTCAGATTTTTTTCTAAGTGAGCCTAAAAATAACTACAGGCTTCTTTTTTAAGTGGTTTGCTAATTAATATTTTCTTGTCTCATTAACCTAATCCTTAAAAATGAAGGATGTTTTTTTTTAAATGAGTGATAAGGTGTGATAGGAGATTATATATTGGCTCTCCTTCAGATTTTCTGATTTCCATGAGTATGTTGCATCCTCTAGCATAAGTTCAGCAGTTTCAGGTCCAGACATGAAAAGTCCAGAGCTGCTGTTCCACTAGCTGATGTTGCAAGGGCACGTTGCACTGTCATCCTTCGTACTCTTAACCTCCACTTCAGCCAACCCACATCATCACAATAAACTCCTATATGCTATATCTTGTGATAAGTTTCAGATGGCTCGATGTTCTTCCAGTAAAGGATAAGATACTTCCCATTTAGCTATGCAAAATAAAAAACATTTTTGGAAAAGCTAGTGCTCTTTAAGTTTGCCCTGTGTCAACTTGTTGAAGTGCCTATACTATTAAGAAGTTTTGGGTGGAGGACAAAGCTGCTGAGAATACAAGGCTTTGGTGGGAGTAAGTGTGGGTTTCATGCAAGATGTTCCCAGACCAAGGGAAGGAATGCAGCAAGAAACACAGATGATTAGGCAGAATAGCTTCATGTTGTGAATGGAAGCTGGAAGAATAATAGACAAATGCAATGCCCAGGGTTTTTAACTATCTGGTCAAAACGGTCCCAGATTGATAACAGAGATGAATTCAGCTGCATGGTTTAGTCTTCATTTCTCAAGACTGAAGGCCTTGGTGGGGTCCCCTAGTGAAGGAGTGCTGTGTAGAAGCACAAGGTCATATTCTACTTCAGGCTTACTTATTCTTCACTCTAAAGCAGCCATAGAGTGCTTTAGAAAGCGTTCAGGGAGAAAATCACAGCATCATCATATTCAGGAGTCAATCATCCCTGATCAGAATGAACTATGCTTGGTTAAACTGAATGGGGATTAAGTAGACAATTTTATAGTGAGTCAAAGTGTAGCTCAGGGCTCATAAGTAACTGCCATGTATAATGGGAAGAAAACATTTCAAGTTTTGGAGTGCCAATTTTATGCTTTTTATTCCTTAATGTTGTTTTTAAGCATCACAAATTGGAAATCCAATACCTCCAGCAAATTGAGTTGAGAGTTCTTCCCTTCCTCGATGCTATTTATAGAAGTTTGAGTGCCATGCCTTAATTTTATTATTTCCATTAAATATTTCCTGAATATTACTTGCATACCCATGAATATCTGGTATCAGGAAGTCACACTGCAGTTAGTTTGTCCATCTAACGCATTTGAAACCGTCTTCTCCATTTCTGTCATAAATAGATGGACTTCTGAAAACCTTGATTGTGAACTGTAATTTCTAAAGCCAGGATTTAACTACCACTGGTGCATGTGCTTCATGCTAATGTTTACAGTACTGACTATTTCAGAACATACCTTTCTAGTAGGATGTCACAGTATTTAGGACAAGTCTTACTTTCCGTTACTTCAAATGAGAAATGACATATAGTGAAAAAGAATGTTCTGCTCTTTCATGTAACAAATAGATTATAAAGGCTGAGAAAGATTGACTCATAAAGAATGAAATCTCAGAACTGTTTCTTTCATTTTGTGGGACTCATGATTAACCACTAAGAAAAGTCTGAGTTAGTGACTAAAGTGAATTCCAGTTATATTAAGGAGCAGGGCCGTTATGCACTACAGCCATAAAGGCACAGACCAGCATATTTTAAAGACAAGTGAGACTGAGAGTGTTCAGAAGAAGATTTCTGAAGAAAGTGTGGGCATCAACAACACAAGTAGCAGGTTCTGACCTAAAACATCCTGACAGGCTTTCACAATAACTCTGGGCTATATTAAGCTTAACTTAATTTTGGAGAGGGGGAAGGGTTTTAACAAATTCATTAAATAAATTCTTAGTAGTTTCTACAATGTGCATCTGATCCATCCCATGTAATATTTCTCTATGGCTTAGGTTCAAAGCTGCCCTGGTTGTGGACTGTAACGTGTGTGTGCTAAGATGCATGCTTATGAACTTGATCTGAAAGAGAGAATATATGATTTTTTTTTTTTAATTTGGTCTCACATTTCAGAAGACTTAGATTGCCCGCATTCTTCTTTTCATGCTTTTCTTTGCAAATTAGTAAGAAACAGGTCCTCTTGATACATTAGTGCTTTTAGGAAATTTCTGAAACACTCAAATGTTTACTAATTGTAGTCAGAAGTTAATCTTTTAGGAAAAGAACTGGCAGTATCCAAATGCTAAAAAAAACCCTCTTGCATTTAATCTGAAGCCTAGATTTGGATGAAATCCCGTCTTCTCTAAATTTGGTGAGGGTTTTGTGCTAAATTAGTTGAACTGTGATTGTTTTGCCTTGATCATTTAATACCGAAGCAGCTCTTCAGATTAATAGGGTAACATCAAACAACTGTGTCTCAGGATAATTGCAGCACTAGCAGAAATAATAAACAGAGATGAAAAAGGCATGTAAAAGTAGAGTAAAATAAAAACAAGCAGTCTAGTTAAAACTCTGAGATTGTAATCCTTTTTTATTTTCTTATGACTGTTAGAGCATTGTAGGCTTTGGAAAAAAGTATTTGCTTCTGTTGCTTTGTCATGCTTATGAATTAAGTTGCTTGTATTACAATCCCTCAGAACCATCTTGGGCATTGTATTTCATTTTTATAAAAACCTCAAATGGAAATTGAGCGGCTATCTTTCTAAAAATTAAAAAATATGCCGTTTAATCTTCTTTAAAATATTTGAAACTGTTATTCTAATTTCATGTCTGTAGCACTGCTGAACTAATTCTTGTCTCCCTCATTTAGTTTGATCAAGCAGCTGATGCTGAATTTGCCTGGATTGCAGAAACAGAAAAGAAACTGATGTCTCTGGGTGATATTAGGCTTGAGCAAGACCAGACCACTGCTCAGCTGCAAGTTCAAAAGGTAAAAGAAATGCATTTCCAACTGTCATGTTAATTATTGGCCGGCACACTCTCCATCTAGAAAATGTACTGGGATGATTTAATTTTCAGTCCATCATAATTAATGCGCTTCAAAACCGGTTTTTGCTCCAAATACTTTTTTTTTTTAAAGTTATTATTCTAACCAATTTTTTTTTGTGTTTCAAGGCTTTTACCATGGAGATTTTAAGGCACAAAGACACTATAGATGAACTTGTTAAATCTGGGGATAAGATTATGAAAACATGCACTGAAGAAGAGAAACAGATGATGAAGGTAAAGTTCCTTAAATTGCAGCTACTGTGGTAGATATGCAGACAATATATAGGTAGAAGGATTCCTATAGTGTCTTTTTAAAAATACTGATGAGAAAGCACTAATTGCAGTCACTTCCTGTCTGAGGATTGTAATGCTGGAGGAACTGCTGTTGTGTATCGCCCGCCTTCCTTCAGGATATCAAAAGAACAAACGCTGTGTACTTGCTGCTTTGCCTGACACTAATTTGGAGCCCCATTTATCATCTTCATCCATAGTAAATAGTATTTTAGCCTGTAGATGGTTGAGTGAGGAGGTGTTAGTCATCTGGGTTGGTGTGTGGAATCTGGCAGTTTATCTTCCCAGTTCATTTGGGTCAGTGGTGCTCTGGATGTGAGCATTTCTGTGCCAAATTCAGTGCCTCTGCACCTCAGTCTGAGTCTTTACTTTGATTTCTGCTAATTTCCATGTAGACCTTGCTTGCCAAGATTATTCCATCCTGTCACAGCCCATGCAAGGCATTCTTATGACTTCGTTTATTACACACAGACACCGAGAGCCCAGTGTCAGGGCTGCAAACATGTAGAGATGGATTTTTCATGTTGGCATTTAGGAAGGATTCGTTGTGGGGTTGGGATTTTTTTGCTAAATTACAGTGAGGCTGGATATATTGTATAGATTCAGTCCTTCCAATCCATGAAAAACAATGCTGCAGTAATTGTGTTCTGCTGCAGGATCTCTGAATAAATTTGATTTGCTCTTAAGTGAGTTTAAAATAGATGAGATATTCTGTCTATGAAACTGTAGTCATAAGGCAGAGCAGTTTTGTGTGAGTCTCTACTAAGTATTTTTATTTGTCAAAAATACTGTGTATCTGTGTGTTAAGGTTATGTTCTGTCCTCTGGATAGCATCTCTATATTTAATTTACATGCAAGACATAACAAATGAAAGGATAGCTTGTTCTGCCAAAAAAAAAAAAAAAGGCGCTTCTTCATATTCATGTCTTGCTTATATGTAGTTTTTCCAAGGCTAGGATTTATGTGCATTGTCACATATATAACATTTCATAAGCATAATAACATGGGCAGTTTTCCACAGGAAAAATATAGCTAGTATAGCTAGTTGATCTTTTCATTTAGTATCACATGCCCAAAAATATTAAATTTGTAATGTATAAGCCTTATAGTTCTATCACTGTTATCTATGTTATTAATGGTGATACATTCACATTAAGTAATGTATGCTGAAAAATAATGTTTTGTGCTTTCTGTTGTGTGTTTGTAAATGACAGTCACGACAGTATATCCTATTATCTTGCCAGAGTGGAAAAGAAAACCCCACCAAAAACAACCCACCAAACCAAACTAAATATCCCAACAGATTCTGTGTATTGTTCATCTTACTTTGATTCAGAAATGCTGTGGAAAACTTAGTTTCTGCCAAATGTCACTGAAGATAAGTTTCTGCAGTAAGGAAGTTGGGCTAAGATCTGCAGCCAGATCATTTGCAGCTTGACCAGAAGCTCTATGAATAAAGTGTTATTTGTAAATATCAGTAATGTTAAATGTATTCTAATGATTTTGCAAGTAGTCTGCCAAATTCTGATCTGCCTCATTGTTGGTTCTGTCCACTTTAAACAATGGTACTGTAGAAACATCTGAACAGTGATTTTATTCACTGTGAATTGGTGCTGTAATTACCAAAGAATGTTTGCAAATGAAGGTAATAGACGCATGGGAAAACACACTTTTTAAAAATTAATATTATTTTACAGAAAAAAATTGAAAGCCTCTTACAGAAATATGATGCAGTCTGTCAAATGAACTCAGAGAGAAACCTCCAGCTGGAGCGGGCTCAGTCCCTGGTTAGCCAGTTCTGGGAGACTTACGAAGAGCTTTGGCCGTGGTTGACTGAAACAGAAATGGTCATCTCTCAGCTTCCTGCTCCAGCCCTTGAATATGAAACATTAAAGCAACAACAAGAAGAACATAGGGTAAGTGTTTTGCCAGTTTTGAAAAAGAAAGTGTTAAAAACCAGGAAGTAGTTTGCTTTAGAACTTTGGAATACTCTGCGAAATTCTTAAAACTGAAGGAGATACTCTCCTGTTGAAAAAAATATAATAATAATACAGAGTATAAACATTTTCAGTCATGTCTCTATTGTTTGCCAAACTGTGCATATAAGCAAGAGTCTCTGGGGAAGTCAGCACGTGATGTGTAAGCATAAAAGAGGGCTAAAGGGTAATAATTGCCATTGTACTGAGAGAACTGCACACATAAAAGTTAGTAGTTAAGAAGTATATTTAAAAGTACACATTAATGTCGGTATTGGAACAAACCAAAACAGAAGCCGAAAGAACAGATATGGGATGTTGGAGCAAAAAATAAAAGGGAGGTATGATCTGTATACAGATATGGACATATGCTGATCTTATGTATGTTGTACATAATTATGTATATCTACAGTGTTGTAGACTGGCCACTGTATGGGTTCTCTTACATGGCTATATAATCAGTTTGGATAAAAGCTGAGGTGTTTCACAGGTGACTGCTAGTATCACACGGAATCAGATGCACCCCACTGAGGTTAAAAACCTTCATGTTTTGGCAGATGCAAAACCTGTATGGCCACTGGAGATACCTGTTTCTCTCTGCTAAGCATGGAGTAACAAATGGGTTTTTTTTATTATAGCTCCCTCAATTAAGTGACTCAAGTTAGATAGCATGAACCCTGGCTTCAAAGTCTTGTTTACTTTGAGACCAGCTAATGAAATGTGCCACTCTTATGTACTGGTAAACACCAGGTTCACTCATTTGTCTTCCTATTATGTCCAGAATGAACAAACATGTTCTGTTAAGTCTAGCTATATAACATAAGCTTTACGAACTACCTTGATTAGTCACCGTGAACCGTATCATGCTTGCTTTACTTGCATGATTGTTCCTCATGTACTTTAATCATGCTGCTTCTGTGAGAAGGCTTTCAGATGAGCTTCTATTTTTGCATTTTCCCTAGGCTATGCCATTAGTTGAGATTTGTTTGTTAAATAGAAGATTAATGTCAGGCACTTTTAACACGTAATCTGCTCTGAAACGCTTGTTTGCTAGAATTGTTTACCCAACAGTAGATCATGGAGAAGACAAATCATTTGTTGTTCTATTAAAAATAAGAAGAAAAAAAGTAGTTCTCAATATGAATGAGAAACTAAAGTCTATGTTCTGATGTATTTAATGATGACAAGCTTTGTTCCAAGTTGTGGAATTCAGAGAGTTGATTCTTTGTGAGTAACATGCAGTTAGTTTAGTTTGAAATGAGCTGTTGGCAGAGTATTAGCATAAGGTTTAGACCCAGAAATGTGCTCTCTTGTGCCCTTGTGTCAAGTCATCTCTTTGTGCTCAAAAGTAAACCACACAAAATCATTTTCTAAAAATTTTCAAACTGTTCTTGTGATCTCCTTTTCCTCCTCTAAGCTGATCAACATTATTTTTCTTGTGGCAAGGTGTACAAATTGAGTTGCATTCAGAGTAAGTAGTTAGAGTTGAGGGCGTTATTTTAATTTCTGTTTTGTCATTGGGGGACTGAAGAGTTGTGTCACTGTCTTCCCAGTCTCCTCAACTTCTCCTCTTTTGGGGAGGAGCAAGGAAGAAAGCCAGCATCTGGATTCCTTTTTAAGGGAAGGACTGTAGTTGAAGGGGAGAATTTATTTACACTGAGACTAATAGAGGCTCTTTTCTGGGTCTTCATTAATTTAAACAAACTCTCAGCTGGGAGGAGCAGTGCATGGACCTCTCATGTTCCTGCACTGGAGCTATTGGATAGAAACACATGGAGTTCACAGCACAGAGAGGGATGAGATTAGAGAGTAAATAAAATGAGGAAAGGATGGGATACTCACACAGAGACAACCCTTTCCCTTTTGTCAGTTCTATGGGTGCAAGCAAGAAAATCTGAAATCCTTAGACAACTTGGAAGACACCTTGCTACATTTCACTTCCACAAGCCCCTGCACATTCTTCAGCACAGTTTTTGTTGCCAGGGTGGATGGTGAGAAGGGATAGACAGCTGAGATCAAATATAATTCACTTACTAATTACTTGTTAAACATTTTGTAAGTTGAATAATAATGCTGTTATAAAGACAGAGGGGTCTTGTGGCTAGAAGGGGAGACAGATAAACAAGGTTGATAGGTCTCTGTCAAGGTTGATCACCCTTACTTGTCCTTTTGCCCTTTTCACTGGTTTCTTTGACCCTCCCTCGTGCTGGTTTCCTCTTCTTAAATCAAGGATAATTTAAATAAATTTTCTTGCAATGCTGGTACCTCTCTCTGTGATGTTCTTCAATGAAAGGCTTTGCAGCAAGTGACCAGTATCAACATGAAAAGTATATATGTTGTGGTGTTACGCCCTTGTCTGGAACATCGGTGCCCTTTCTGTCATTATAGGTACTAAATGTGATGGGCAATGTCTGTTGTTAGCATCATATGCATAATTAGCATCTTATATTTTTCCTGTAATCATATGTCCTACCAGACTGTTTCCAGTGTGTCTCTGGTGTTTTATCCCTGGATAGTTCCATGTTGGAATGGGAATGGTCACTGGCAAAGCAGTCATTAACTTTATTTCTGCTTTACATTAAGACGAAAGGTATTTGTTTGGAATTTCTTGCCAGCTGGATGTGTTGGAAGTGTGGACAGTTGTAATGTGGTGGTGCAAGCGTAAGAAACTGATAAGTTGTTTCATTTGTTATAGCAACTGCGTGAGCTGATTGCTGAGCACAAGCCTCATATAGATAAGATGAACAAAACTGGGCCTCAGTTGCTGGAGCTGAGCCCGGGAGAAGGCTTTTCTATCCAAGAGAAATATGTGGCAGCTGACACCCTTTACAGTAAAATTAAAGAAGATGTCAAAAAGCGAGCACTGGCACTGGATGAAGCCATTTCTCAGTGTACCCAGGTATCAATTAAGGTTTAAAATATAATTTTGTTCATTCAATGGAAAAATACACATTGTCATCTTACATGGATATATCAAGACTAAACTACTGTTTCATCTGGATTTTTCAACCTAATGGTCTGTGAATGTTCATATCGCTGCTAATGGTATTGATTTTTCTTTATCTCGAGGGGTTATAATTTTATATATTGGCCAGTATTAAGTGGCTTTGCAGCCACTGAAAAATGTTACAGCTGCTTAATTTTGAAGTAAACAATCCAGTGGTCTAAAAATGTGGGATTTGATTTTCACTTTCATTTTCTCTTACTAGCTAATGCTTCATTTGTAAACAAATGTCACCTTTGATCTGTTAACTTGGGTATAGTTATTTCTAGGAGTTAGCAGCTGTAGCTAACAGTTAGCAATGGAACTAGTGGGTAGTTTAGAAGTGGTAGTGGCATTGGCTCTTCGCTGCAAACAACTTCACATAGTGTGCTGAAACTGTTACAGAAAAGCGTTACCAGGAAGCTTAGATTCCACAAAATGTCATCAGCTTAAAATTCAGGTCAAATCCACAAAAGCTGCATATTCTAGCTTCATCAGCGTATGAAATGAACTTTGGTAGAGTATTGACAAATTTCGTGTGCTAGCAACTGTTGAATATTGAGTTGTCATTAAATGCACACAGAAATTCTTTTCCTCAACCCCAGATTCAGAAAAGAACTCAGTAAAATTTTGTACATAAACCTATACAAAAACCTGAAGCAAAATACTTTGTTCTATATGGCTGTTTTTATAGGAAATTCCCCTTTTTCTCCTTGTTCACTGGATATTAAGTGCTGTATTCTGCTTAGCTCTTAAATACTAAATAAAGAAATACACCTGGAAGACCTTATCAATTCTACATTCTAAGTAATTTTTGTCAGGTCATTATAGTTAATGTTATATTTGTAGCCCCTGCAGCTGAGTTTAAGAATGTGAGGCAAAACTAAATGACATCAGATATCATCCTGCATTTGAACTGGTTATAGACATTATATGTTATATATATATTTTTTTTAATGTATAAACTTTCAGTCATTCTAAACACCTTTCTTATTCATACCTCTGAAGTATGCCTGATTATTTAGATCCTCTCTTTTTCTTTGTAATAAATGCTTAGTCCTCCCCATACATGATGCTGCCAATTTGAAAGTCAAGATATTTACTTAGTGTTAGAGTCCCTGTTTTGTGTGGGATAGACATCAACATGTACTGACTAAGTACAAAAAGCAAGAATTAGAAATGCATTCTTTGCTAACACCTGGAATATAATCAGAGGTTGAGAAATTACTGAATTATTTATGCAATGCTTTATGGTTCATTTTATGTACCTAAATGTATATGCACATGGCAAAGCAAAATATTCTAATGCTCACAGAATGTAATTTTATATAATCTTTTTTTATGAAGATATGTGAATATGTATTATCAGATCTCTGTACTGTGATGTCTGTGTCAATGTTTGTCTAGACAGTCCTTGAAGAGTAATTATTTAACTCTTCAGGTTTGAAATTATATTAAATTGCACAGTG
Source organism: Cyanoderma ruficeps (assembly GCA_008694505.1). Lineage (NCBI taxonomy): Eukaryota > Metazoa > Chordata > Aves > Passeriformes > Timaliidae > Cyanoderma > Cyanoderma ruficeps. The sequence goes on from VZDJ01000302.1 coordinate 7,839,781, forward strand.
TAGCAAAGGAAGGACATAATATATGAAGCTAGAATGAGAGGTTGTAATGACTTGCATTTTCTTCCTTTTAAGTTCAAAAAAGCTTTGTCTTTTTTGTTGAAGTTGAGTACAAGGAGGACCACTGAATGCACTGAAAACTTAAAAATGTAATATATGTCCTAAAATTAGACCCAAATATTGACAAATTAATTTCAGTTTTTATCACTTTTGTAAGGCTTTGTTGCCACAATCAGTTTCCCAGAAGTCTTGAATGTGGGAAGGCTTCTTTTCTTTCATGACACTTTTTGTTGGCTTGTATGATATTCACACTTCTACCAAAGACACTGAGGCCCATAATGTTAGTCACAGAGTCAGATTCAAAGTGGGTGGTAAGGTGGGAAAAAGTAATTATGTTTATATTGCTTGTGTATAGTCCCTTGAATAGAAAGGAGGTAGCTATTTATTCACATAAGGTAGTCTTGCTTTGCTATGTTCTTTCTAGCAGCTTTTCCAGGTGTTATCAGGACTGTTTTTTATAGATCCTGGAGACTCATTAAGTTCTCCCACGATTTAATGATTTCTTTAATTTGAAAGGGACACAGTGGTGCAAGGTATTTAGGAATCTCTGTGAATCCAAAAGCATATATATACTAAAGGCTAATTTTGGACCTATCCCAAAGGCTGAACCACTTTAACACAGACGAAATTGAGATTCTGAGCACCTACCTGGGCTCAGTCAAACCTGGAAGGATATAGTATATACACTGTTGCTCCAGAAAGCAACATACCTTTACTGCACCAGCCAGCACCTCCTGGCCACTAAGAAATGTCTTTTTGCACAACCTTACACATAAAACCTCAATCAGGGGTTGTATATCAGTATGTTGGTCCTAACAGGAAAATGTATGTTTTTAATAGTAAAGTACTTATCTTTCTAAAATGATGAAGTCAGAAAGCCATGGCTCTCTAAAGCTACAAACTACATGAGTTTCATAGGACTAAATGTCAGTGGATTCTGCCGTATGCAATAGTACCCTCAGAAGGAGTATCTCAGGACTGAACCCGAACTTAATAGAACAGTTCTTGAATTTGGGAGAACCTACCATTTTGCACAGGGTTATCTGTAATTTAGATACTAAAAGAGTCTAGAGGGAGGTATTGCAATTTGCACATATCCATGTGTTGGATAGAGATGTAAAGTATCTTTTTCCAAGATAATTTCAGATGCCATTTTTCAGTTTGTTATTTGGATTTTTTGGGGTTTTTTAAATTCTAATGGATTTCCCTCTGTCCTGTACCACGCTCCTAGTTCCATGACAAGATAGATCCAACTCTTGAGAGTCTGAAACGCATTGTTGAACGTCTGAGGCAGCCACCTTCGATCTCGGCAGAGGTTGAGAAGATAAAAGAGCAGATCAGTGAAAATAAGAACGTGTCGGTGGATCTGGAAAAGCTTCAGCCCGTGTATGAGACACTTAAACAGAGAGGGGAGGAAATGATTGCTCGCTCAGAAGGCGCTGATAAGGACATGTCTGCTAAAGGTAATCGACTGAGAAAACTTTCATATAGTGGAAATGCAGTAAGCTGCAGCATATAAAATTCTTCATTTCTGTGACCTCTAATCTGGGGAATGTTCTCCTGGAGAAGCTGCTTAAGATTTATAAAAACAAAGCATTTGTTTAAAAATAATTCATTGTGGATATGACCTTTATTTTATTTTTTAAGGGCATTGTGTTTGTTTCCACTTAACATTTTAAGGAGTGCTGCAAAGAAATGTTTTAGGGTCTAAATTTTAAAATGTACACATATGTTTCTGCTGTAGAACTTTAGAGAGATTTATGACCAAGGATTGTTTGCCAAGGTAGTAATCTAGTTCCTTTGTTGTTTAGCTGTTCAAGATAAACTAGACCAAATGGTCCTAATTTGGGAAGACATCCAGACCTTGACTGAGGAAAGAGAGGCCAAACTGTTGGATGTAATGGAACTAGCTGAAAAGTTTTGGTGTGATCATATGGCTCTTGTAGCTACTATTAAAGATACTCAGGACTTCATTCGAGAACTGGAGGGACCTGGAGTTGACCCATCTGTAGTCAAGCAACAGCAAGAAGCTGCAGAGGTCAGTAGAAAGTATTTTCTTGACTTGAAGTACTTTATTTATGGTATGCAGAGGAAAATATATTATTTTGCAAAGACTTAGAGGGATAATTTTGTAGAAGTTTACAATAATGATATCTCAAGAGTCTACAGTTAATAGTATGTATCAGTGCTTAATTGCAATGAGCATGCAACATGTGCTTGTCATTACATTTCCTTATTTGTTTGTAGATGTGTGTATAATAACCGTGTCACTGAGACTTTTGAAAGTTACACATGCTTGAGATTCCTCGAGTAGTAGGTAACATCTAAATGAAAGGTGGACAAATGTATTATGCTCTATGTATTATCCTCTAAGCCTGTAATTATTTATACTGATAGTTAAATGTTTGAAGGTTGAATGATAACCTCTGACAGGGAAGACACACTGATTAAAGAAATATAATTTAAAACTTCCTGTTTATTTTTTCCATCTCATGCAAAATAGTATCATAAACCATTGTTACAATGTAGACTGATGTCAGCTGATTTCATCTGACACTGCAAAGGGATGCTTATTTTTTAAGCATCCAGTTGTAAGTCCAGGTGACTTGAAAGAAAACAAAGGTGGAATCCTGCTGTGTTCTATCTTGAAAGCAAGTTGTGCATGAGTTATTGAATTTAATATTAGCAGTGTTGACTTTTTTTTCTCTTTGTAGGCTGCTAAAGAAGAAATTGATGGACTTCAAGAAGAACTAGAAGCAGTTGTGAGCCTTGGCTCCGAGCTGAGAGCTGCTTGTGGAGAGCCTGACAAGCCTATTGTCAACAAGAGTATAGATGAGGTATGGGAAATACAGATGCTTAGGTCTGCTATGTGATAGCTTGTTCAGCTGAAATTGGTATATTCCCCATGATCCCAACAAATTTTGAAAATAAAAATTTTGTGTCAAAAGTGAAACACCACTGAAGACTTTGTGGTAAAGTAAGATTTGCCTTTTGCGTGAATGAATCTTAGATTAGATTAGAATGTACACACTGATTAGAATGTACACACTGATTTATTTCATGTACACCATGAATGTACACCACTGATTTACGGTTTAGAATTTTTGTAAAAGACAGATTTTTTTTAAATACTCACCGATTAATATTGTAGGTGACTATTTCTTGCAAGAGTAATGATAGAATAAATTTTGGATATGTATTGTTCATGCCAAGTGAGACACCTTAACTGAGACTATCCTGTTTGGATGACTATAAAGTACTTTCTATTTCTCCAATATTCAGCAATGTATGATTCTTTTGAGCTATTTTTATTATGGTGATGCAACTCCAAATGATTTAGTAGTATTTCCTCTATTAACTGTAAATCTCTGTTAATAAAAAATACTCAGTCAGTATTGAAGTTTACAGCTTTTATAATCCAGAACCTCTACTGAATTCTGAAGGAAATTAGTTATGCAGTGATAGGGAGGACAAGAGTGTTAATGTGGAATGAATGTGAACTAGTCATGCTTAGTTTATTTGTATTATTGATCAGTAAAGAGTTAGTAAATGCACATATATATATAGCAGTGAAATTCTTTTGTCTATTGAAGTAAATTGTGCTTACTTGCAGCTGAATTCTGCCTGGGATGCATTAAACAAAACATGGAAAGAACGTGTGGATAAGCTTGGGGAAGCTATGCAGGCAGCTGTTCAATACCAAGACGGACTGCAGGTAAGATGATGTGATACACCTAACCCAAGCTTGAGCCAATGGGATTTAATGTGGTTGTAGTAAAAAGTGTCATGTGATGAGGTAGGAGACAAGTAATGCACACTGGTTGTAGTGACTGTTTTCTTCAGTAGGCAGGGTTTTTTCTGGAGATTGGTTTGGATTAGTTTCTTGGGATTTTTTTGCACTAGATGTATGCTGGGTTGTTTTCTTCATGTCCATATATTGCACTGTATTTAGATTCAAAATTAATGTCCCCTTGTTTGTTGATAAGAGCAGAGATTTTTGGCAGCACACAGTCATAGTGTGGTTCTGCTCACATTTTCTTGTCATAGTCAAGGCAGGCTGAAGTTGTGATATATCTTTGTGGTCTGAAAGGAACAGAGTACAGGTGTGTATACTAACTTGCTGCTATTTTCTTTGAGTGGAAGACAGTTAAAGCACTCGAATTTTATTCCACCTTATTTATAAGTAAAATGTCTGAGTATTTTAAGTAAAAATATTTTAACATAATGTTGCTAAACCGTTATACTTAGTATAATTTATCCTATCACAATACTTTAGAAGATGATTCCCTTTTTAAATCTGTAGGCAAATATTCCGGTAGTTTTAAGATATCTTGTACATTGTGCTTCCTAGAACTGATGAAGTTTAAAAAAAAGGAGGGTTTACACTTTAGATGACCTTTAAAGGTCTCTTCCAACACACCCTATCCTTTGAAACTATGATCTTTTCTCAGATGTGCTGTTGGGTTTTTTGTAGTTGTTTGTTTCTTTGTTTTGGTTTTGTTTGGTTTTTTTTCTTGGTGGAATTACAGTCTTCCCTGGTTCATTAAATCTTTAAAAATGGAATTTCACATGACACTGGGGGCAGTTACTTCTGTATTTGGTGGAGATCAAGCAGTAGACCACACCTTAATAATAATGCAACATGCCTGTTTTGCAATGCACCACCACTATGGATTTTTCTCCAGGTTCTCCTGTGTTCCTACTGTGCAGAGCTTGATTAGACAGTTAGAATCACCACCATTTGGTTTAAGTGCTTTCTGTTTCCTGTAGCTGTACATGGCACATCCTACAAGCTTGGTACTTTGTGAAAGAACTGTATTTAAGTGCTAACACTCATTTGAATAGACAATATGAAAAATATTATGGGCAGATTGCTAACTGCAGCTGCTTCACCCTCTTGAGCACAATGGGGATAGTTCTCCTTTTCTCAGGGAGCCATGTAGCAGTGGGAAACTCCAAGAAGTTGGAAGAGGGCCTAGCTGGAGGTGTTTTTTCCCTTGTGCAATTACTCAGATTGATGCAGGTGTTCTTAATCCATGTAGAGTATTCTTGAGGTTCTGCATTGTATCAGGAGCAAAAGGACTACCCACAAAGCATCAGAACTAGAGAGATATAATTTATTATATTTTTTTTATTTTTTAATTTTTTCAAGTCACTCTGTAGTATCCTATAGAGATTCATTCTAGCTCAGTTATGGTCCTTCATTGCCTAGGATGTACTGAATGGGTAGTTCCATGTTCCTTGCACAAATAGCTTTCTTCAAAAGAAGTTTGTTTGTAATGCTCATTTAAGGTGTGTTATCCACCCCCTTCCATTTTCACTCCCAACAACTGTGGAACAGAGTTTGTCTTGTATTTGCCTTTCAGGGAATTCATAAAAATTGCAGATTGTACAGAAGTAGATTGCTACTCAGCATGAATAATTCTGGCAGAATCTTGCAGAATTTACACTCCTGTAACTGTTACATGGATATTTGTTCTGTTGTATTACAAAGAAACATAGGTTTTGCTGGGAAAACTATTTACTTTGAAAGAGCACAGCAATACTTTCTCTGGAAAAAAGAAAAGTTCTGATATTTTACTTAATGCAACTTTCAAAAATAACAGCATTTCTCTGCTCACACCTAAATATTATGTGATTTCCAGGCATTATTTGACTGGGTAGACATTGCTGGCAGCAAGTTAGCATCTATGTCCCCAGTTGGAACAGATCTGGAGACAGTGAAGCAGCAAACAGAGGAACTTAAGGTATGAACCAGCAATTTATCTCCTTTATGTTTCCATTAGTCTGTATTTTTCTGTGTTGTTTAGTATTTTTTGAGAGTTAAACACAATTTTCACTTTCAATTTTTAGTAAAGAAGAATTTGCATGAAAATTTTAAAATATTTCATTGCAAACTTTTCATTTTAAAATGCACTTACTTTAAAAATCTATTCCAAATTTTGGCAAGGCTACATTTTATTTTTCTGATAGCCCAAAAATAATTGTAGTCTCATTCATTCTCTTTCAAAAGCTATGAAGTTATTATGTGCAGGATTCTTCTGGTATGACCTTCATGTTTTCTGGTTCCTAACATGAACAGTTTTCTTGAGGCTCTGAGAGAATGTCTCAAGAGCTTCTCTTCTGCCATTAGAGCTTTTATGTAACTGCTCACACAGATCATGACACTCCCTGCACGTAAGTAAGGTGAAAATCAAAATTCCAGCCTAACTCAGAAACCTGTCTGTGTGGATCTGTGCTTGTGACTGAATATGCTGATGTTGGAATGCTATTACACCATGTTTAAAACGCAGAGATATGTGATGATCAGACAAGGTTCTTGGTTTTGTTGCTTACTTGTGGATTTTGTTAACTGCAGGCAGGTTGTTTTATGTATTTTATGATGTAACTTCAAATGAATCGTGACTTTACACAGTTCAGACATATGTACACAGGATCCATTCAGACTGTTGCACCAATTGTGTGTTAAAGATGGTGTTCTACTAAAGAACATTTGCTTTCATTTCCTTTCAAGAATCATTCCATTTGAAGTTTAAAGCATTATCACCATCACAACCACAAGAGCTAGAACATAGAATCATTCTAGGATTGTATAATCATTACTTGTGTTTCATTTATTTCTATTCTTTTTCTATTTACCATAGCAATTTAAGACAGAAGCTTATCAGCAGCAGATAGAAATGGAAAGACTGAACCATCAGGCTGAACTCTTGCTAAAGAAGGCAACACAAGAGAGTGACAAGCACACTGTTCAAGACCCTCTCTCAGAGCTCAGACTATTGTGGGACAGCCTAGAAGACAAAATTATAAGTAGACAGGTAAATTAGCATGGAGGTGGGGACTTTATTCATGACTTAGGTTTTTGTGAAAAACTCTTTGTTATGTATAATGCATTAATTTACACATTCCTTTTAGTTTGGAAGCTAAAAGACATATATAATAGGATTTGAATTGTACAATACGTTGAATTTTTAAAACATTTTTAAACCTTTTGAAATTTCTGTCAGTAATGCTGTGTTGAATGATTATTATTTCGTTTTGGTTATTTGATGATGTCTAAAGTAGCAGCTGAAAACATGTTTATGTGTGCAAAAGTAATAGTAGCTGCTGAACTGAACAATTGAACGAAACCCCATTAACTTAATATTAAACTATTTCGGTGTTATTTCCTTAAATTATCAAGCTGAGAGATGTGAAAGAATCCTTTAAAGTGCATTATTTTTTCTAAACTGAATTATTTCATGACAAAGAAAAGGTTTTAAAAAGATCATGCACTGTTGGAGTCTTATAAATGCCATTTATATTGAAAATACGTTTTAAGTGATAGAAAGCTACTGATAAATCTGATTAAAGAACCCTCAATCTTAATTCTGTTCTGGTTGTATGGCTTCTTCCAAGGCCAGGAATTTAAGCCTGGAATGCAAGGCTTTACAAGGGAATTGCTAACTCAGCTGTAGTTACAAAGCATTGCCTGTACTGGGTAACTGTTTCTCCCTGGTTTGTATTCTGTTTTATGCATGGACTCTGCTCTGGATTGTGATGACTGATGGTAATGAAAGACAATTCAATTGCATTGTGGAACGATTTTATTGTAATTTTATTTTTACTGTAGCACAAGCTGGAAGGTGCCTTGTTAGCCTTGGGGCAGTTCCAGCATGCCCTGGATGAGTTACTGGCATGGCTGACACACACAGAAGATTTGCTGAATGAACAGAAACCCGTGGGTGGAGACCCCAAGGCTATTGAAATTGAACTTGCCAAACATCATGTATGTAATTATAATCAATATTAACTGAAATGTTCTTTTGATATTTATCTTAGGGATGAGTCTTTTATTAGTAAAAGTTCCCAATTGATAAATAATTCTCTACATATACTTTCAAGATGCATATTATAGCTGAAATGAAGGCTTGGAATGAATAATATCTTTCCTCTTACTCCTCCACATTCCTTCCTTTCTTGCATATGCCATGCAAGTGGCATAGGTTTTAGCCAAAAGTAAACAGCTTACCCTAGTCTCCATCTCTAATCACCCTTCTTTGACCTAGGGAACTCAAATTTTGCTGAACCTGCTACTCTCCCTGAAGCAAATTCCTTGATTAGTTCTGTTTAAGCTAGGTCTCACAAAGTGCATATCTTTGGTTCTTTCTTCCGTTTCAGCAAATAGTGATTTGTTCTGAATTCTGCAAAATTGTGTGTCTGTTGGAGTCAGCTAAGATGGAAAATGCTTCTCCAAAAGTCTGTGAAAATTCCCATCTTTTTCTCTATGTTACTTACAATGTGTAGGATTAAGGTGGTTTTGTTTGTTTTAGTATTTTTATTGATCATTGTTATTTTGAAGCCCATGGAAGAATGCTTCTGCTATGGCTTTATTTTTAGAATATGTCCCAGGAGTAGGAGATTTTTCTCTGCCTCTGTGTGTAACTTTGTGCTCTTCAGAACAATGTGTTCTTTCTAGGCTTAAAGATTTCAATCTAACCTTGTAATCCCTCTCCCTTTAAATCTGCCATTTAATTTTTGGTCTGCATATGATGTAAAAAGTACTCAGAGTCCATTTTGGATTTTGAGAGAATTGATTGAAATTGACAGTACACAGATAATTAAGGTATTTTCATTGTCTGTGTTAACGCAGCTATGCAGCTTCTGAAAGCTTTTTGGGTGGTCAGTTGGAACTTGAACAGAATACAGTATCTGCATACCCTGTGTGACTGTTATAAACAGACCCTTTTAAAACAAAGTAAATCAAATTACAAAAACAGGTTCTGCTCCATGAACCTTTTATATTCTTATCGAACGGAAGTGTTTTACTACTGAAGAAGCATCAAGACATCATTTGTGTCTGTGCTGAAGGAGTTCAGCAAACACATGAATGAATCTACTTCCTTTTCATAATACAGAGTTTATAGGTTAGAAAGTTCACACAGTAGTGCATCCTGTGGTAGCCTGTAAAAACATCCACCTCTTGAATAACTTTGGAAAAAATAGACCTTGTTCTTAGTGAGTCTCAGCAGGAAGGAAGGGATAAGATGCATTTGCCTCTGTGAATACCTTTTTTCACTCTGTTAGGAAAATAAAATAATCTGGTTCTTAGCTTAGAAAAATTAAAGTAAATGTGATGTGTATTTTGTATTTAAGGTCTGCTTGTGGCTTGCTATTTTGTATGGTGCTCCATTTCGTTTATTTTTAAGTTCCTTTTTATTTAACTTAATATTTTTTGCATATGATAGTGCTTTGGTGGAGGCGAGTTTGAGTCAGACCCCATGGAAAACAGCAATCATGATCTTGAATTTCTTAGATATGGTTTACCATTCTCTTCCCAACCATTTTGTGTATTTCTTTTCCTGTTGCATATTAAAGCTTTCCTTGCCCTGCCCTCCATCCTTCCGAAAGCAGCATTTTTTTCCCAAATGTACATTTTGCCTTTTATGGTTTTCACTGTGGTTGGTGATAAGAGGTTTTCCAGCAGATGGAGGAGGTCTTTTGGTGTTAGTACTACAGCCATCCCCCAGCTTTTAGCACAGGTCAAGTGTCCTGGTAGCTTGACATATTGTGAAAGGAGTTGTAGCCGTGAAATGCACAAGAAGACATTGTGGCAGCTGGGCTGTTGTATAGCACAGCAGGCACACAGTAGTCAAAGAAAAATCCTGTTAAAGGAAAGTATATAATAAATTTAAAAAGTGAAGAGATAATTGTTTTGTAGCGCTACTAGAAACCTTTAATAATTTCAGAAATACATGCTTTCAAAAGGAATATATTATTTTTTCCAAGATACAAAAATAAACTTCAGCATTTTGTCAGAATGGTCTGTTACTGCTTTTGATGGAAGAGGTCTTAGTTATTAGCTTTAATTTCTGATACCTGTGCTGATGTTAAACTATTGTCTTGTCCTTGCACTACAACTGTCTCAATCACTGTGCCTTCATTCAGTAACTTACTGATTGGCCATGCTGTGTTACAATTGTAGGTGCTACAAAATGATGTTTTCGCTCATCAGTCTACGGTGGAAGCTGTTAAGAAAGCAGGAAATGACCTGATTGAATCAAGTGCTGTTGAAGAAGCAAGTAATTTACGGAGCAAGCTGGAACTCCTGAATCAGCGCTGGCAGAAGTTGTTGGAAAAAACAGAACAAAGGAAACAGCAGCTGGATAGTGCCTTGATCCAGGTGAACAGGAAATGATCAAATATAGAGATAACTCAGAAAAAGTGTCTTTTTACATGAAATACACAGATACATGTATTAGAAGTTGGCCTAAATCAAAACCATGATGCAGATGCTCCTGAATCTGGAGAAAGTTTAAATCCAGCTGTATTTTCAACAGCTGGACACTGTCCCTTACAGTGCTGATATAAGACTTCAGCTTTTGGTCTACATGTTTGTAAAGGGTGAAATTTCTGTATAGGTGTATTATTCAGGAAAAACATTGGTCTCACAGTAGTTTTGACTGCTTTCATGATTTCTATGGGTTTTGTTCTTAGGCTTTAGATGGAATTGAGCTAGTTTGTTTGCTTCTTCCTTTTTTTCTTTTCTTCTTCAATTTCCTTTGATTATTATAAATATCTGATTAAACCAGTTGCCAATGTGCTTATGTATCTGAGCTGGTATTGGAATGGATAACATTTAAGTTATCTCCAAAATGATATGGTATAATTTAGGCTCAAGGTTTCCATGGTGAAGTTGAGGATCTGCAGCAATGGCTGACAGACACTGAACGTCAGCTGTTGACATCGAAACCTGTTGGAGGCTTACCAGAAACAGCCAGAGAGCAGCTTAATGCACATATGGTAAGTATCAGTATTAGAATGCTTTGCAAATTGCATTTCAGGACTAACTATCTTTTAAGAGTGTTTTTGGTAAATACAGGGTGTGTTCTATATATCACAATGTCTGTACAGTGTCTTAAAGAAATTTAATAGCCTTCAAAACAACACTCTTATTTACAGTGTAGTTTAGTAGCCTGTTGGGACATGCCCAAAGCTGAACCATTATTAGTGTTGAGACAAATAAAACAACTTCTGCATCTTTACAAAAGGTGTTTGCACATTTTTCAGTGATTCCTATTCTCTTCACCTCTGACCTGGAAACTAAATTTATGATTTTTCTAAAGTTTGAAGATTAACCTAAAAATGGCCCACATTCACTGAACCTTGACTTTAGAGACTTGATCCTTCGTTCCTTATCTAACCAAGCTGACAGTAAAGTCATCATTAGCATAGAAATAAGAAGGACTACTGGCTCGTAGAGGCTGTGCTTTAATTAGAAATGGAAAGCTGACCAGTGTGGCTGAATTATTGCCTTTCTCTTTAAGAAACATTTTGTGGATTTCTCTGCTTCCATAGAACCATAGAGTTTAAGAAAAGACACTTAAACTTGATCTCTTACCTCTGAGGAAGGTGGTTCTTACTGCTCCATTTGTGTAAAATCATGGTGTGTTATTAGGCCAGGATATAAACCCCAACCTGGTGATCTGAACCTCTGAATTCCTGGCTCAGATGTAACAGTTACTTTCTGAACTGTCCTTGAAGGGGAATATGCCTGACCTGACACTTCCTGTTAGAGTGCTGCATTGTCATATTAAAAATAATTTTGTTTTGAATTATGCCAAAGATCATTGCTTAGAAACATGGGACAGTTTTTTTTCCTTCATTTTTGTCCTCAAAAATTTGCCAGTATCTATAATGGATAGGTAAACTAATTTACAGTTTTAAAATAAGTTAAGACAGGAAACTAGATCCAAACACAAATAATCCTGTGGTTTTTAATCCCCATAATCATTTTCTTTGTGTCATAAAGGAAAAACAAAAAAGGGAAAAAAGGAGGTGGTGGGTTTTTTCTGCTCCTGTGAGACTGGACTGTAATCATGATTGCCTGAAATTCAGTGGCAGTCTTTCCTTTTTTCATCCTTAGGTCAAGATGCAAAAATTTTCTATGGAAAGCTTCAAGATTTTCTTTTAGCACATTCTTTGCCATGCAAATTTTCTACATTTACAATGTTTACAGATTGATTAGTTAAAGGGCCTTTAAGTTCAATGTTCTAGTTAGAACAAGTCTGACTGTCCCCAGTAATAGGCCTGTTTCTATGGATAGGAATAAAAGATATGAATAAAAGATAAATAAATGAACCTCAACCATGATTGGTTCACAAATGGAGTTGAGTTGGGCTGCATTTCCAGTTGAAGCAGCTCCAGGAAAACAAAAGATATGAAGAGACATTACAGGATACCAGTAGGAAAGGGGCTTAAAAAGACACCTTTTTAGCTGTCCCTGTGCTGTTCAGACCATCCTTCTCCTTTTCTTAGAACAATCATTGTTTTCAGTTTCTTCCTGAAATAGTAGGAGGAAGCAGACTAGGTGACACCACTTTCCATAGTCCTCAGAAAGAAAACAAAGCTTTCTGTTGTGTCAAAATCTTAAGTTCATGAATGAACCTGCTTCTTGCTTTGCCCTCCTACATAGCCAGTTTCAGCCCTGTATATAGTATTTCTTGACCCCCCAAAAATGTTTGGTTTGGTCTCTTGTCCTGAGAATCAGAGGAAAAAGCTCTTTTCATCTTATTTGGAAGCCACTTACTCCTCATCTCTTTGTGAAGATGTTCCTCATTTGTGAGTCTGCAGCAACTTTGTTGGTGCATTTTGATTGGTCTGTTGCCAATACTGACCACGTCTTTTTGAGTCAGAGGGATGCATGGGATCTCCCAGAATTTTGCCAGCTTAGCTTTAACATGATTTAAAAAGCATCCTTATTAGAAGTTGACAGGTAAAATGTGTTGTTGCCATTATGATTACAGCTTTCTTTAAATGTCTGAAATGTCTTCAGTGCTCATGTCTAGCAAGTGAAGGAAGATACTGACAATGTAGAATGATCCATCCCTCCCAAGCTGTCCCACTCACTTTTGAAGGGTATTGGATAGGCCTGGACTTCCAGCACGCTGTGTAATGCTGACACTTCTTGTATTTTGGCTACAGGTGGACTTTAAACCAACCAAGTTGTAGCAACTCTTTTTCAATAAGTGCATAGTATTTATTTTGCCAATCACTGAATCTCAGAGAAGACATTGACTGACAATACAAGTTTTCATTTCCTGAGGAACTGGGTCCCTCATTTTTTCATTTGGCTTTTTATGAATTACGTGTTTCCTTTATTAGTCTTAATAATACCTGCTAAATGTTGGAGGAGGAATAAATATCATACTGGTATTTGTAAAGAGTATTGAATTTTTACCTTATTATTTCTTGTCCTTTCTTTATTTAGGAACTCTGTGCTGCCTTTGAGGCCAAAGAGGAGACATACAAGTGTCTAATGCAGAAAGGCCAGCAGATGCTTGCAAGATGCCCAGAGTCTGCTGAAACAAACGTTGAGCAGGACATAAATAACTTAAAAGAAAAATGGGAATCCGTGCAAACAAAACTCAGTGAAAGAAAGGTATGTATTTTTTACATAAAAACAGAAGTGTAAATCATGCATTTAAGTGTGTTAATAATCAATGCTTTTATGGATGCCTACTTGCCTGCTTTTTGCATTTAAAATCAGTTGTAGAGACTGGTGTAATTCAGTAATACTTTTAGAAAGTACTGGGCAAAACAAGATTCAAGAAATTAATTATCCATAACTGGGGAGGAGTGTGGTGAGAATGGCACAAGTCTGTTCCATAGAAATATATTAACTGATACTGTTAATGCTCATTTAGTAGGACTAGTGGTTTTCTGGATTTTATTGCAGTAATCATAGACATGAGAGACTGCATGATCCTCCAAGTTTCTCTCTTCCTCAGTACAGAATTGCTGTGTAAATTTTCCTAGGTTTTTTGCCTTTTTTTTCTTAAAATTCTCAAACACTTGGCCTTTTGCCATTTACTTCAAGTGACTACCTTCTGTTCTAAAAGATCAATAGCATGATTCACTGATATGCAACAGACATTTTCTTATTATTAATTTCATGTGGCTTTCATTCCTTCATGAAGTATAGTCCACTTGTTCTAACTCAAACAAAAATAATACCCATGATTGCAAACAGAGAAACTCTCGGTATAGCCCTGATAAGTATAAAGCACAAATGTTTAATGTTTAACTTACAACTTTAGTATTTTAACGTTATAATGCTGTTGTCTTCTAAGGTAATAATAAAGTAAAAATGACAAGCTAATTAATGCCCAATACGAGCACCTTCTTGCAGGAAGCTGTAAGGTTGGAGTGCTCAGTGAGGTCAGCAGTATAAATGTTTGAAAATCTCTGACTTCTGTCTCATGATCATCAAAATTCTGTATCCCAAATTAGTTTCTGTTCAGGCAACCAAAATGACAATTGGGCTTTTTTAAAAAGAAGTGCACTAGGAAAACTTATTCTTCATTAAGTGCAAGAGGACAAATTTGATGACCTACTTGAGGCTCTTCCAAGTGCACTACCACCTTAGATTTCTGATATTCTACCAATTTTGCATTGAACTTGATAAATCCAAGTGTCCCATTTGGATTAAGTAGTAGGAAATAAGTTCTGATGTGGAAAAATTTATCTTGATATTAGGTGCTGTATTTTCTATTCATCTGTTATACATAATTTTGCTGTTAACTCCTGTAATCCACCTCCTTGAATATGCTCAAATATAGGCTGTTATTTTAACTCAGAAACTTTGAGTTGGAAAAGTGTTTTGAAACGGTAAACTAAAATGGTTTACCCCAAAGTGCTGAACTAAAATGGTTTCCTTGGCTGAAGCTGCTGCACAATATCAGCTGCTAATGAAGTATGACCTGTCTTTACAGACCAAACTGGAAGAAGCCCTCAATTTAGCAATGGAGTTCCACAACTCACTTCAAGATTTCATCAACTGGCTTACTCAGGCTGAGCAGACTCTAACTGCAGCTTCTCGGCCAAGTCTTATCTTGGACACTGTCTTATTTCAAATTGATGAACACAAGGTATGTAAAGAAACAGATGTGTAATGTTTTTCTCCCACTCTGTGGAGACACTGTAACAATGTCCAAATGAACCCTACAATGCTGGCACTCAGAGAAACATTTCGTTTGTTTTAAAATTGTATTTTATAGTCTTTCTCACTACATCATTCTTTATCAGACTGGGTTTTTTCAGTGTTTACCCAACACAGTATTCAGTAATTTTTACCCTTTTTTTCCAAGGTTTTTGCCACAGAAGTGAACTCTCATCGAGATCAGATCATAGAGCTGGACAAAACTGGAACCCATTTGAAATATTTCAGCCAGAAACAGGATGTTGTCCTTATAAAGAATCTGCTGATTAGTGTACAGAGTCGATGGGAAAAAGTAGTCCAACGCTTAGTTGAAAGAGGAAGAGCTTTGGATGATGCAAGGAAAAGAGCCAAACAGGTAATGGGACAACAGCTGTTATACAGCTCTTTGAACTTAGATGTAATTGCATCCAGATTGTTGAAGAATATGATGCTTTAAAGCACTCACAAGGCAAGCCTGGGTTTAGTGTAACAGACAGTGTTGAGTTAGTGGAGCGATTTCTGTGATTCAATCCCAGAGCACTTCATTTGGGAGGTGAAAGCATCATTTTCAACCCAAGCAGTGACTTATGTCCGCAGTACAGGATAGTCTGAAAAAAGAAGGTTAGAACATGGATCCCAGATGTGTGTTAGGGCCATCTGTCTTCAAAAAGAAGTTTCATAATCAACCTTGTATATTTTAAAGAATGTGATGAGCCCTTTTCAATCATCTGTGGCAGCATTCCTTGGTATTTTCTTCTTTGGTCTATGTTGTGTCCTGATTATACTCAACACTTATCACTCAATCTCTTCTGTTAGTTACTAGATCAATATCTTCTGTGTAGTAAGATATCTCAATTTCTTTCCTTATAAACTGGGAGATGTTGGTTTTTGGGGGGAGGGGGCTGTTTGCACAGTTTTCTTTAGTTGGGAGCATCTGTGTTTTTTTCCTTAGGTACACGTTTCCCTCGCCGAGGAACATAAATTATAAAATGCAAAATGTGTGAGAGGAGTGTAACCTGTTTAAATATCAATAGGAAGTTCTAGCCTCTTTCTATTCAAGGGGACATGATCATTCAAGATTTGATGTTCACAGCTAAACCACATTCCAGTGTTCACCACTACCACCAGTCAGTTCAAGTAGTTCTCTGGGCAATGAATTAGCCCATAAGCCAATCCCATGTTTCTTATTTTCCAGCAGTGTCTCTTATGCATTCATACACACAGCAGTTCTGCAATGAGATGGGTTTCATCTCAATATGCATTTACAAAGCTGAATTCAGTGTTATTAAGATGACAACTGTGTGTGTGGAGTGTGGAAGGAGTACTGAAGGTTACTGGTGTCAAGGCCTCAAGGCCTAGTCAACAGCCCTGAAAAGCCCTAAGGTGTCTTAGATGCCTTGAAAGGTTTCTGAACTAGTTTCTTGTGCTTCCATGTGTAGGTAGCCCAGGCAAGAAGAATTTTCAAGAGGGAGAGAAATGACCAGCTTAGAAAAATCAAAACCCAAACAGATGGTACTTCGTGAAAGCTGGTTTAATCTTTACTTTTTCCCTGCTTCCTTCCCTGAAGTGCTCTTTCCTTTGAAACAGGAAGGAAGATCACAAATGTGTTCCTTGGACATCAAGATAGCATTTGATATAACAAGAGCTTTTATGAGTGTTACAGGGAACGTCTCGGGCAGTCACTCAGAGGGAAGTTTTCCCCAGTGATTTACTGCCATGGTTCTCTATAAGCAATAGCTGAGCCCCGTTCTTTCTGTATTTACTATCCATTAGTAAAACTGTAGGACTCCAAACGACCAACACCTTGACAGATGTTACCAATATGTCTCTGACAGATACAGATGATGTGTGCACATCATGTACGTTAAGGGTTGTTAACTCACTTGGGGAAGGGAGAATAAATACAGTGGGCACATGGCTAGACCAGTTCTGTTTGGGGGACCAGGGAGAAAAAAACACATCAAATTTTGTCAAAGTTTGCCAGTCTTGGTTGAGGTTTAATGCTTTCGGACTGCCTCACAATCCACTGAATTTTAAAGTCCTTGCAAATCTGACTTTCCTTTAGTTCCATGAAGCCTGGCATAAACTTATGGAATGGCTGGAAGAGTCGGAGAAATCTCTGGACTCAGATCTTGAAATTGCAAATGACCCTGACAAAATCAAGATGCAGCTTGCGCAGCATAAGGTGAGTCATGACACACAAAACGCCCAGTGAAATGTAGGTAAGTCTTTCAGCCTTATACTGTTCCATCAGCAAAGGAAGTAGATTTGTGGCCTCACTGCAATGGGGTGTTTATTCACATCAAATTAAATTATGGTGTTTTAGCAGGGTGTGATTAAAAAGAATTTTTCACAGTACCTGATATGTGGGGGAATGGTTAAAAAGGAAGAGGAAAGAATGATACAGCACCATGGAAACTTTAAAAAGCATATTAATTCCATTTCAGAAGAGAGATCGCTGAAGAGGCTTTAAGTTCTTAAACCAAAAATTTAATGGGTTAATCTCAAATGCGTTGAGATTTTTCTTTTAATACTGTAGGGCAACTTCAAAAGTGAAAAAAAAATCAAGTATTTTGATTGGCAGTTGCTTTTTATGTCAAGTGGAAATATTAATGAAATCCCCTAGAAAACAATGTGACAGTACTAGAACAAATACTGCTCACATATTTCTTTTATTGGATTCAAAATTCTGAAACTATCTTTACAGAAATTCAGCTGTGAGTATGTAAAAATCTCTCTCATTCACTTGGCTTTTCAAATGGTAATGGTAATGTAAAGCTCTGTAATTCCATCAGACACAGAGCAAAAGCCAGAGACAGAAGTAGTCTTTACTTCATTTTGACTTCTGTAAAATACCTTGAATAATATATTATTGAGGATCAAGTGGATGAGTGGTAGAATCTTCAGAGATATGATTGTGTCTTAAGATTTCTCTTGGGGCAGTTTCATCAAACACTAGGCTATTGAAAGATCATTCAGTTTTCCACATTTTGGCATATATTTACTTTTTATGTCAGTTTTATGTCAGCTTTATTGTTCTCCATTTACTACTATTTTTTTTCATATTCCACAATATCCTGAGAGGTTTGCATATCTAATTTTTCTTTTCGCTGTAGCTTCTGGTGATTGCTTTTACCTCCGACAGATTTTGTCATGTATATTAATGACTTCATCAGTCTGCTTTATTTTTTTATCATCTCTCAGGCTGCATGATGTGTTGTTTATCAACCAGGAAAACATTCTCCTTTAACATAGTGAGAGCTGGCAGTCGGTCAAGCAAAAATAGTTTTACCAGTGTCTGCTTTTAAAACCTGTAGATAAAACCTACGTTAACATTCTGTTATGCCAACTCTGCGATTTCAGTTTGTTTTGGGATTGGTGCTGTTGCCAGAATTTGAAGTCAGTGATCTGAACTGGCAGGGGGATCCTCCTGTTACCATAGTCTGAGTCTTACTAATCTTCTAATCCTTTCACTCCTCTGTTTTCTTTACATATTCAAATTCCTCACCAGTATGGTCAACACTCTGACTTGCTTTGAGGTTTTCAGGACTCTCTACCTGTATTCTCATCCCATCTTCAGAAATGTTAAACCTGATAAACTTGGTATGTGCCTTATACCTATAGCAGTAGGTCTTGTGGGACCAAACTTCCTCAAATGGGCTGGCAGACTCATCACTTCTGTCACTGATAC
This sequence comes from Cyanoderma ruficeps, assembly GCA_008694505.1. Classification (NCBI taxonomy): domain Eukaryota; kingdom Metazoa; phylum Chordata; class Aves; order Passeriformes; family Timaliidae; genus Cyanoderma; species Cyanoderma ruficeps. The sequence goes on from VZDJ01000302.1 coordinate 7,858,488, forward strand.
CTTTTCTTTAGCTTCTTTCATGTAAAAAGCCTGCAGGGCATTAGTTCTTGAGTTGCTTGAATCTCATTAAGGAATGGGATGAAATTGGTACAGGCTCATAAGGATTGAAACTGGTGATCTGGAGAAAAAAAAGATGAATGTGTGTGAGAGAGGGCGTTTGGTGAACTTTATGACTTGAAACTTCAAACACCACCCTCTCAAGAAATCAACTCAATTGTTTTTTAATGAGTTGTCAAACCTCCCAACACTGCAATGTCCTTCCTTGTATTTTGAGTCTTTTCCTTCCACTCCCACATATACCCCACGTCTGTCTTTGTCTTTTCTGTCCAACCTTGAAGGTTTCCTTGCTCCATTTTAATGATTTTGCTATCCCAACTGAATGTGTGCTGTAAGAAATAATTTGGACCTGCTCTTTGCCAGTTGTTACTGCCAAAAAAAAGTCCCTGAAAAAGAAAAGCCAAGATAATATATTTTCTCTCTCACTCATATCTAGCATGTTGCCAGGGACTTTTGGGGGTTATTCATGGTCTGTTTATTGGAATTTTTTTCTCATTTTTAGGAGTCAGGGATGGAAAAACCCGCACTAGGTCACCCAATCCATTTCTGTGCTAATGCTGAGTGTCTTTACAGTACATTTGTATGAGCCTGGCTAATTTTATCTGTATGTGCCCATCTTCCTTAGAAGGAAGGTATCTAGCTGAAAAAAACCTCAGTTTTTAACTCACCTATCTTTTGCTGGCAGCTTAAACCAGAATCTACTCTCAGTTATACCTGAAGTCAAATGAAAGTAGATGCTGTTTAGTCTCAGGGAATGAACTAACTGCAGCCCTTTGCCATCTCTAAATCTGTTTTTCCTGTATGATCTTTCTGTGGCAGCAAACCTAGTAACGTTGTTGGTGTAGTGTTAAGTAGTTAACAAAACCTATCAAAAAAAATAGACATATTATTTGTATTGAAGGAACTGTTATAAAAAACTGGTTATTCTGAAAATTGTATTTATTTTTACTGTAGTCCTAGTTTGACAATTATGTTTTTTCTTAAAGTTTTCCTTGTTTTATATGAGGAAAATGAAAGCATAGTAAGGAAATACTGAATCATGAAACAAATGTTGCTTTTTTTGGTAACAAAAAGAGGAAAATATTTGATGCTGTATATAAGGGTTTTCTAAACCAAACTTGTGATTTTTTTTTCCAACAGATACCCTGCTAGCAATTCATGTAGGAGTGAAATAAAACATTTCAAGCATTGCTGCAATTTAAAAACTGCCTTGTTGGGCTGGTGATGTCTTTTGGCAGTGTTCCTTTATTTAATTTTTTACTCTGACAGTCAGTTAATTCCTGTGTAGTATCAGACAAACTATGTTTCTTGTGCTCTTCTGTGCCTATTAAAATCTTCCAGAGGATCTGTGCAAAAGGAGCTGGCAGAGCTGGCAAGCATATTCTGTCACTGTCATTGTCCAAAAGTTCTGGGGCACAGAAACCTGCTTGTGATTTTTACTTCTAGCACAGATTGAGTTATTGGGATGTTACCTGACTGCTGCTTGTGCTTGGAGGTTTCCCAGCTTCTCCATGTTGAGCTAAACCAGAATAACCTTTGTAGCTCTTGGGGAGTTCTACAAGTGGTTTGAAATCTTAGGTTTTAAGAATGTAGTGCAAAGAATGTTCAGTTAATCGCTCCCAAAGTAGCAGTTCTTTCACATCCTTCTGACTACTAGGATGAAATTTGGGAATATTATGGTAGGACAGGAGTCATTGCCCTCACTGAAGGAGGGGTTTTCCCGAAGTTGTTCCAGTAAGCATAGAGCTACATTTCCAGAGAAGGACAAAAGGCAGGGGTATGATAGTTTTAAGCCCCAAGTGCACTGTGGCACTAGCATAGGAATTTTGCAATAAGTTTAAATTATTCTTGCAGCAATGTTTACAGTTTATGTTGCAAATAGTATGTCAAAAACTAATTAACCCATGTTAATGGCCATTGCCTGTAAGCAGTTCATGATATACAAATATTTTTTTCTTTTTTTTCCATATAAATAGGAATTCCAGAAATCTCTTGGTGCCAAACATTCTGTGTATGATACCACAAATAGGACTGGGCGTTCCTTGAAAGAGAAAACCACCTTGGCTGATGATAATTTGAAACTTGATGACATGCTGAGTGAACTAAGAGATAAATGGGATACGATTTGTGGAAAGTCAGTGGAAAGGTAAATGAAACTCAACTAATTACTCATCAAATAAGAAAAAAGCTTCTTTTTTGGAATTTGTTGTGTAAAAGCAGAACAAGAATGGCTAGTTTGTTTGATAATTGAGAATGTCAAAGTAGTAAAATACTGCAAACGCATACTTTCCTTATGGTATGGTAGAAGAGCAGGGGAGGAAGTGGAAGGAAGAGCCCTTTCAAAAGGGAAACTTGAAGTTCTCTGGAGGTACTGGTCAACATCCAGCTGGACATGAGCCAGTGTGTGCCCAGGTGGCCAAGAAGGCCAGTGGCATCCTGGGCTGTATGAGCAATAGTGTGACCAGCAGGACCAGAGCAGCGATTGTCCCCCTGTACTTGTCACTGCTGAGGCCACACCTCAAATCCTGTCTGCAGTTCTGGGCCCCTCACTGCAAGAAAGACATTGAGGGGCTGGAGTGAGTTCGGGGGAGGGCAACAGAGATGGTGAAGAGTCTGGAGCACAAGTCTGATGAGGAGTGGCTTAGGGAGCTGGGTTTGTTTAAGCCTGGAAAAAAGGAGGCTCAGGGGAGACCTTATTTCTCTCTATGGGTGCCTGAAAGGAGGCTGTGGCTCGGTGAGGTCAGTCTCTTCTCCCAGGCAACAAATGACAGCATGAGAGGAGACTGCCTCAAATTGCACCAAATGAGGTTTAGGTTGGATTTTAGGAAAAATTTCTTCTCTGAAAGGGTTGTGAAGCATTGAAACAGACTGCGCAAGGAAGTTGTTGAGTCACCATCCCTGGAAATATTCAAAAGGAATGTGAATGTAACACTTTAGGGACATGATGTAGTGATGGATGTAGTGGTGGTGGGATAGTGGTTGGACTCAGTGATCTTACCAGTCTTTTCCAACCTTAACCCTTCCATGATTCTATTATTTTATGCTGAAGATATTTTTCTGAAGTGTATAAATGATTATTTTTTGTGTGTGTGGTTGTTTGGCTTTTTTTCCCCTCTCAGACAAAATAAATTGGAGGAAGCCCTGCTATTTTCGGGACAGTTTACTGATGCTCTGCAAGCTCTCATTGACTGGTTGTACAAGATTGAACCTCAACTAGCAGAAGACCAGCCAGTTCATGGAGACATCGATTTAGTAATGAACCTGATTGATAACCACAAGGTAGTTCCAAAAGTACTGGGTTTTAATTACTCGACTGCTCATAAGTGTAACATTTTAATAATATCTTTATCTTTCACTATAGCATTTTAATAATATCTTTATCTTTCACTCTTCTATAATTTTTAAAAATATGAAATAGCTTTGTAACATAAATGTAGTCAACAATAGAAAATGCTATAAAACATACATGAAAGTGGACAACTCTTAGTGACTCATTAATACCAGTTAGTTATCTCAATACTGAGATATTCTATGTTATTGTGCTACCTTGTGTATTTATTAGTATCATGTCATAAGTCACAAATATGCATTTGCAAATGTGTGTCTAGGGGCAAGAGATGGCAAAAATTATTTTACTGGAAAACCTGGGGCAGACAGCTCTTTTTTTAGTCCACCTGCTAACTAAATGTCCACAAGTGCACTTGTCATGACTACTGCAGCCTTTCAGACCTGTGGGGCTGCTGTACATTTATGGAGAAAAGCAATTCCAGTGCTATAGTTATTCAGAAATTTCAACTAGACCATGGCCCAGGGATCTTGTTTTGGAAACATGCAGTATTTTATTACTGAAGTGGTTTTGGACGTGGGAACAAGTAGGAGATGTTGGACTCTGCCTCTGAATCTCAGTTTTGCAGATCAGTATGTCAGGAGAAATGGCTGCTGAAGTTACTTGTATTGCAAAGGTGACACATAGGCAGAGCTCTGCAGCCTGGGAGGATGAGCAGGTGAAGGTTCCTCTGTTCATCCACCTGTGACTTTCAGTATCTCATCTTCACTGAGAAGGAGATTTTGAGCCTCAAAAATTGCTTGGAAGCGTGGGCTGTCTATAAAAATTAGTCTGCACTATGCTTCAGTTGCTTCTGAAATACCACTGTCCATCACAAGTAACTCGCAGTCAGTGGCACGGCACACTGTAATTATCTTCCTTTAGGAGCTTCTTTTAAGTAACTGAAGCTTGTTTAATCTACTAGTGTGAACATATTCCCACATAAATATACAAATGATCCACAAACAAGATCCACAGCCTTACAGTTAGACCCCCCTAGATGGGGATTTATTTCTGTTTGGATGATTTTAAACCCTGTCCTTGATTGTTAGCTTTTTATCTGATCTTTTCCTGCCACAGCAATCTTATGCATTAATCCATGTCAGATCAATTGCTTTGATAAAGAATTGAAAGCCAGCAGTGGTAAGGAGACTAGATTTCCCGTGCGTTGCACCAGAATGGATTCTTGGGATCTGCCTGACATTTTCTTACCATATTCCAGTTTTATTGTGTTAGAAAATAATATCTTCCTATGGAATTTAATAAATAGGACTTAGGTGTTTTGCATCACTTAAATGGAGTTACTCTTGACAGAAATAAATCCATATTTCCATTTCTTTTCATAACCAGTAGTTTTTTCTTGTTTTTAGCATAAGCATGTCTTAAGGAGCTAAACATTTCAAATATATTTGATGATGCCTAGGTTTTCCAGAAGGAGCTGGGAAAAAGAACAAGCAGTGTCCAGGCTCTGAAGCGCTCTGCAAGGGAGCTGATAGAAGGCAGTCGTGATGACTCTTCCTGGGTCAAAGTCCAAATGCAGGAGCTGAGCACTCGCTGGGAGACAGTCTGTGCCCTGTCAGTATCCAAGCAAACACGCCTGGAACAGGCCCTTCGGCAGGTAGAGGAATAATAATGTTGCTACATGTACTGTATGAGAAGCAGTGAAAAATAGCTTGCAGTTTAGTTGCCAAAAATTTAATTTCATTTTCACTTCATGTCATTCACTCTCATTTCATTTGAAAATACTTATTTACTTGTGAACTCATTGCTTACGTTCTCTGTCCTTTTACCACAGCACATAAATTGTGCCTCTTAGCATTTATTATTCCTGTTATTATTAGTCTCTGCCACAAATGCAAAACAAAATACTTTGAAGATTTCCTTACCATCTAAGGAAATCACTGAAGTTACAGTCAAATATGAAGGATGGTAAAGAATTATGCCCCATTCACAAGAAGCAGGAGATTGCAATCAAATTTATGCTTTCTGTGCCTTATTGGAACGAAGTAAATTTGTGTATTGAAAAATTCTTTACATTGGCACAATGACAACACACAGTGAGGTACTTCAGTTGTGCTGAGTGCAGTCACGACCTAGAACAGTCTATGTATGTCAGCATTATCTGGTACCAATCCCAAAAAATAGGTGTATCTGTGTTGTTTCCAAACTTGAGATAATATGGATGTGCAGCTCTCAGAAGACATACTAGCTTGCACTGATGCTAGGATGGGGCTCCTGCAGTAGCAATGTATCCACTAGGTACAATATTCCCGCTCTCCTTTGCTCAGCAGACACAATCCTGAACTTACCTCAAACACTAATTGTGTCTGAATATGGCTGTACCCAAAGGCGAATCTTTCTTGTTTTCTCTAGGCACAAAAGAGTCACTCTCCAACAGGCTGTCAATTCATTTTGCTTAACTGGTGCTTTAGGCTGTGCAGACAATAGTTCTCATCTCTCCAGCTGGTCCCTGAAAGCACCTCCCATGCTTAATTTGTCAGTGTAAAAGCGTGACATTCTCAACTGAGCTGCAAATACACAATAAATCAGATGGCTAAAAGCATGGACAGGCTTTTAGGCTTCCTATAATTTTTTGGGAAGCATGAGCTGTTTTTTCAGTTATGAAAATGTAGTGCTGTGTATCATTGACTTTTTAATGGAAAGATAATGTGCTGGTACTGCTGGATAATTAATGATTCCAAATGTGGCCTCAGCCTTCCTGTGTAAGCTGCAGTGTGTCTGTCAGGTCACCTCATGAGTGACCATGGCTTCTTGTATCTCAACAGGCAGAAGAATTCCACTCAGTTGTCCATGTCCTATTGGAGTGGCTGGCAGAGGCAGAGCAGGCCCTTCGTTTCCACGGGATCCTTCCAGATGATGAAGAGGCCTTGCGAACACTGATAGAGCAGCACAGGGTAAGGAAGAAAATGAAGAGGATCCTCTTCATTCTAATTGCTCTGATAGGTGGGAAAATAGAGGAAAGGAGTGAGAGTCTATTCCAGATAGTTCTATCCAGCATCTGGTGTTGAGGCAATTCTTTCTGTAGAGAAGCTAGAAATTTAATGTCATTAAGAGTTTGATGTCCAGACTCATGTTGGGCTGTTGTTTGAGTCATCTTGGCTTAGTAAAGAAAAAATGGGCCTTGAGAAAGTTGCTGTAAAAGTTTAGAGACAGATGCAAGCCCCTCTATGAAGTATACCATGCCTGTAATTACCACACAGGCTGCTCCAGTAGCAAAAGTGTATCTGTCTCTTTAGCACCATTGACCTGAAGAGCACAGACTTTTCTTGCAAGGTCATTTGTAAAAGTCAGCAGAATGATGTTATCATCCATGAACCTTTTGTCATGGTGAAACAGAATGCTGTCTTACTTCACATCCATTGGCTACTGTAATATTGCAGTGGCATAGGTACTGCAGGTAGTAGATTATAGGCCATCAAACTAACTTTGCAGTAATGAAATGGGAAATTGAGTAAGTAAGGATCATAGGGGTCAAATTTTCACTCTCCAGACAGGAGGCTACAAACATGCACAGCTCAGCCTACACAAAACAGTACCAAGGGTATAGTGCCCACAGTGTTATAGAAGAGATTGTAAGTCCTGGATATGTGCATCATTGCTCTGAAGAAAGTTAAAGCAAAAATTAGGAGATGGAGATTGGAAAAGCATCCTGTTTAAATTGAGTTTGTTAATATTATTATGCAGAGGAGTACATGCAAGATTGGACTATTAAATGGTTCTTAACTGAGGGATTGTCAATGTACTTAAAATGCAACATTTTGAAGAAGTTTTCAGTTTTAATTTAGGGCCCTGGAAACTGAGTGTTAATCATAAGCTGGCAAATGTATGTATGCATCAAATGTGTGTATACATCAGCGTGTGCTAATGTAGCAACCTCACAGTGTATTGACTAATGTTGGCAGCAGCAACCTAATGTCTCTGTTCAGTGAAATGTCTTTTAGTTGTTTTTCTTCCAGATGTGATTCACCAGTTCCCTTTTATTTGATTTTTTTAATCTTCTGACTACAGAGAACTGAGTGAAATCTCAAGTCCACTGAAATAATTAGAAAGTAGAATTTTAAATGTCTTCCTCTGCACTGTAGATGGATTAGCAAAATATTTCTGTACTAAGTTCAAAATTTGTGCTGCCAAAGCTGAAGCATAAGTTGGAACCTCAAAGCAGAGTTTGTCTCTGAGAAACCCTGTCCAGCTGGGACAGATAATAGCTAGCACAACAATCTCTGAGATGTGGCCATACTGTACTTAAATTTTTTTAGTAGTCTTTAGAATGTGTTCTCCCACATTTTCCTCTTAAAGGGCAAAGAGTAGAAATAGAGAAGTTGTCAAGCTAAGAAAGATTATGGCATTACAGTTTTACTGCTCACACAACCTTTCTTGAACAGGTCATCTCTCCTTTTAAGCTTAAAACATTAGCTTTCAAGAAGACAAAAAGAAAATAAGGGAAGAAATAATATATATTACTCTAAAATACCATGTATGCATTATAATTCTGTGTACTATAATAAAAATATATCACTGAAATTATTACATATATATGAAATGTATCATCCTTTTGTCGCTGTGATTTTTGTAAAATAGTTTTATTGCATTTGTATTCAACTACATGTAGGAATGTTTTATTCAGGACAATATTTTATCCAAATGGTCTGTCTTTATGCCCATTTCTAATTTTTCTCTTCTTGAATACTGCACATGATTTAGTGAATTCAGCTATCTCAGCCAGAGAGATATCTGTCACTTGTCTGCCTCTTTAGGGACTGAGGGCTGTAGTGGGCTAATGCCCTGCACTGCTCAATGAAAAGCATCCCATTTCCTCTTTTGTAAATGTATCCGTGTCACTAGTTTGCCAGTGACAGAGTTCAATACAATTAGGGAGAGTTTAATACACTATGAGTTGTGTGTCATAGATTTAGGTCTTAAAATATTTAGTACAGCTGAGCGGGGGAACAGAATTGGGGGTTTTTTGCCCATTTTCCACCTGTCTCTGGCTTGTTTTGGTAATCTCTCATTATAATCCAATCCAGTTTTTCCAAAACTATATTGAACAGAAATATTGTGAGGATGCATGTATTTTTGTGAGAGACAGTTTGCTGTTAGAAGGTTGATTTGGGCCTTAAAGTCTGGTAATAACTAAAGCTTAAATCAAAATCAATTAGCAATAAATGCATTTAAATATACAGCCTATATATTCCAGGTTTCTAGAACAAGCCTAGAACAAGGTAGAAGAGATTGTCTTTTACATTTTATTTCATCATAACTTCGTACTTATTTTGTAAAGGCACAGGGTAATGTCACTATGGGTTGTTGAAGAACCTGTTTTTACAATGTTTTGGTGATTTTGAATTATCTAGGATCTGACTTGACTCATCTTTAATTTCATCTTTAATCAAAAATAAATGGATTTATGGCCAGAGAGAAGAAGAGCTAAGCTTTCAGAGATGTGGTTCCATTTTGTAGCCTAATTAAAGATGTTAAAGTACAAAAAATATTTCCACTAAGCACTGAGAGATATTAGCAGTTTCAGTTAAGGATGCTCACAAAGACACACAGACTTGCATAACATTTAGGCAGAAAAGTAAAACCATTGTAGTAGTAATGATTAACCAAAAATGAAAGAGAAAAGGGGAAAAGAAAAAAAAAAAAAGAAATGCAAGCTATAGAAAGGATGGGAAAAGTCCTCCTTTCAGTTGCTTTTTCTTATTGTTGTTTCTCCCCCACATCCATTTCTGGTCCTGCTGTCATAGGAATAGCAGTAACTGTGAGCTTGGATGCTTAAAGCTGTAAACATCCTTTGCTTTTACGAGATCTTTCCCACATGCTGTGTCTCTCCCCCTCAGCTGCTGAGTTGTCACATTTGTGTTAGTTTAGTATAGCTGCTCCTGAACTCTGACATCTTGTCTGAGCATGCAATTATAGTTGGACATTTCCAGCCTCTGGTAGGAGCTTGATAGTTTATTATGAAGAATTACTGTAACTGACAACCAAGTCATTGAAATGTTGCAAATAGTGAGCCTAACCATCATATAGCTGGTTTACAACACTTCTAAATGCTGTGATTTTCCTTTGTTGTTTTTTTTTTATTAAGGGCATGCATCTTTCAAGGATTTTAGAGCGTGGTGGGCTTTTAAGGAGCAGCAAGCTGGGATAAAGTTTTAGAGCTTAGTTTAGTACTTTATGTGGAATAGGCTTTTTAAACAGTTTAAGCTTTTCTCATACAAGTGAAACTTGCCTCTTGCAACTTGAATCTGCTTGAGCAGTCAAGAAGCTCATGACCTTCCAGATTATGCACTCAGATTTCTCTTGCAAATTTGTCGGCATCTAATTAAAATTATTCCCTCTGTTTAGGAATTTATGAAGAAACTGGAAGAGAAAAAGGCAGAACTGAATAAAGCAACAGGCATGGGAGAAGCTATTCTGGCTATCTGCCACCCAGACTCCATCACCACCATTAAGCACTGGATAACAATCATCAGAGCCAGGTTTGAAGAGGTCAGTATATGTTGAACCATCTTCATTGCAGCAGTCCATCTTCAATTAGAACATAGCTGACAACTAACATGGTAGTTACACTGTGAGGAAACGATCCAGCTGTTGAGAACTAAACATTTAAAATACCCCTGGTGATGGATGTGAATACTGTGCTTCCGTAGGCTTTCTTTCAAAACTTCCAGGGCTTTAAGAGCTAAAGCAGATGGTCAAGCGTCTTTGTTTGTATGTATTAAAGGAAATACTGTCTGACACTTCCCAAATGAAGAAAACCAATAGTTTCTAGGGGAAATCAAAAAGTTACAAAGGAAGGAAAATACAGGGTAAATGTGAAGGATTTTCTGATTACATTAGAGAGGATTTCAGTCCAACATATTCTTAATGTAGAAGATATTTAGATGATGTAAGTGGTTACAGGTAGATTGTACCCTTAGCTGTTAGAGTGATATTTTCTGTTTTATATTAAGCTTAAAGAAGGATGAAATACTGGTGATAGTAAAGTATGGCTTCAGGAGTGCCCAGGAGGAAAACTGACTCCAAATCCTGTGTGATTCACTAACTCACGCATATAGTTAAAATTCTTAATATGTTGCCTGAATGTGCTAGTTACTGTGTTTAGCAGCACCTAATGCTGAATATCTGTGGAAGAAATGTGTTGGACTAGGAACTCTAGTTACCTAGCTACTGTTAATGATCAGCCACTACATTTAACACCTTTGATATTCAAACATCAGTAGGCCTAAGAAGTAGCTCTGGGTTTACAGTTAGCAGAGCAACTGTAAATACATTGTGAAGAGTTTCATATGTGCACATACTCATGTATTGGTTCCTTTGTCAAGGTCTTAGCATGGGCTAAGCAACATCAACAGAGACTGGCAGGAGCTCTGGCTGGACTTATTGCTAACCAGGAGCTGCTGGAAGCCTTGCTGTCCTGGTTGCAGTGGGCAGAGACCACACTAACTGAAAAAGACAAAGAGGTTATCCCCCAGGAGATCGAGGAAGTTAAAGCTCTTATAGCCGAACATCAGGTAAGGATTATTAAGTGGCGTGTCACTCACGTGGGGCTCACATCTCAGCTGGGCCACGAGATCAAGTGCCAATCTCCTTTTCTTTTTTTCTTACAATAATTGAATACAAGCAAGGATAATATTAGGAATAAAAGAAAACCCACATGAAATGTATGATAGTGCTGCCACCTTAGATCTAGTGCTGCAGTGTGGCTTTATTGATTAAATATCAAAAATAGGTTTATGAAGTGCCAGCGGGGAGCTGCTGGTGTAGTGCATGCTCATGGACTTACCCCAGCTCACACACCAGAGCTGTCTCACTTGGGTGAAGTGCCATGTGGACAGCAGGATCTTGGAGGCAAAATTCTGTTCTATATCACCTCACCATATACAGTTAATAAAGGAGGTTGACAGATTGATTTATAGATTTAGCCTTCTTTTAGCAGACTGGCCATAGTGATCTTAAAAGCTTATACTGCTGATTTTTCTTATCTACAAAACATTTATCTATGTCTATATTGTGAGGCTGGCATTGTAAGTGTCTTGCTGTGCACTTCTTTTAAACTTTGGTGTTTTGTTGTTGTGTATGTTTTTCATTCCTCTGGTTACTTTTGTGTATTGTTAATTAAGATGCCCTCTATCTGATTGCAGACATTCATGGAAGAAATGACCAGAAAACAGCCTGATGTGGATAAAGTCACAAAGACCTATAAAAGGAAAGCACTTGAACCCTCTCCAGTACAATCTCATATTCCTGTCCTTGATAAGGGGAGAGCAGGAAGTAAGTAACAGCATATTTTGGGGTGTGTCACACATACCATTGCTCTGCCTATAAAGTTTACAGATTGCTAATAGGTTTGATAAACTTCTCGTGAAAGAGGGTAAAATTCTCTTGGCTGACTTTTCTAATTATCTCTAATTTTTTATAAATTGTGAGGAAATTTCTCAGAGCAGACATGTATTTTTACATTTTGTCCTAATTCTCATGAAGAGCTATTTTTAAAGTGTGCAGCCTTTCCTGTGCCCTTAAACTTCCACAAGCAAGTACATGCTAAGTCTTTGCAAATCTTCCATTATCTGAAAGTGCAGACAACTTTACAGACAGATATAGAGACAAAACTGTGTTCCTACCGTCTATAAAATTATATGAATCCAGTTAGAAGTGTGTTCAGTGAAGTTGAATGGAAAGTGAATCATCAAGTGAGGAAGTTGCTTTTTGTATTTTTAGATATGCCCATTGTATTTTATACTTACCCATACATGGAACCTGCTTTTCAAATGAGGTTGTTTAGTTTGCAACTCTGAGAGATTTATGAAGATTTTATTTAAACTGTGCAGCTTGACTAGTGGAGCCCTCCCTAGCCACTTCTGGCTAGATAAAAGAGGCTGTAACCACCACTAGTTGTTCCCCAGCAATGGTGAAAAAAAAATCCCACTATATGGAATCATCTTGGGGTATGACCTCCTTATTTGGGACAGGAAGGAATAATTTTAGGAAGGTCAAGTGCATTTCATGTGGATGTCTGTTTTGTTTGAACTGGGTGAGCCGTACGCATTTTATCATGTTTTAACAGGAAAGCGTTCCCCAACACCAGGCATTTATCCGTCAGCAGCCCAGGCACAAATTGAAACCAAGAATCCACGGGTAAACCTTTTAGTCAGCAAATGGCAGCAAGTTTGGCTTCTGGCCTTGGAAAGAAGAAGAAAACTTAATGATGCTTTGGACAGACTTGAAGAGGTCAGAAAAGCACTGTACAGAATATACATACTTTTTGCATAATTTTCTTTACCCTGGATTTACAGTACTGTAAACAACTTCCATATTTGTTGTATTCTATTGTATGACACAGCTAGCTGAAAACACTGTGATCCATGCGCTTTAAAAGCTGTCATCATCATTTTAAATGAGGAGAGTTGAGATATTTCAAATGCTTGCGTAGGTCCTCAAAGAATCAATTATTCAACAAAACGCAGATGGTATCTATCTCATTGATGTTCTAGAGTGATGGATTTCAGCTGAAAAACCTTCTTTCTGTTTTTTATTAAGCTGAGAGAATTTGCCAACTTTGATTTTGATATTTGGAGGAAAAAATACATGCGATGGATGAACCATAAGAAGTCTCGCGTGATGGACTTCTTTAGGAGGATTGATAAAGATCAGGATGGAAAGATTACAAGACAGGAATTTATCGATGGCATTCTTTCTTCAAGTAAGTTTTGAAATTAACGTAATGTTGAACTTGGAGCAAGCATCTCATGAAGTCTTATTGTCTACATAGTGTCACCTATGCATTTTATTGTGTTGGAAGGTCACAGATTTCCTTTTTGAATTTATTAATTATTATTACTTTATAATTATTTTGCTTGAAAATATTTCTAGAAAGTCTTTCTAGTTATTTTACATTGTGAAACAGGTTACAAATGCCACATTTATATTATAGTTTAATTATTAGTTTGCTGGTTTACTGAACTCAGATTGTCTTTCCTATTGTACACTAGCTACTTCAACAATTACTTTTTGATTGATTACTCATAATAGTAAAAAGTACCTTATGTAACCTAGAGATGATTTTCAAAATCAGTTTGTAGGCTCATATGATTTTTATTAAAGAACTTACATGGAATAGTTTCAATTATGGAAGGAAACTGTAATTTTTAAAACAAATGTTTCCATGAGTCATGACAGTGTTCACATACCTATGTAATAAAGCTTCAAATGCCAAGCAATCAAACTAGAAAGGAATTTTCCTAGTTTTCCTGGTGGATCGGTATTCCTTAGATACGGTGGTAATATAAGTCTTCCACATCGTACATGTGATCATATTTCCTTTTAACAACAGACTCATAACAGATAAGGGCATAATACTTAAAATAATCCTTTATCTTCAGATCATGGAGACTTTTGCTTTGAACAGTAATGATTTGGAATTGGGCTGCTTCTAGTATTTCATTTTAGTGTTACTCAGTAAGAAAATACTGTACTCTGTATATTTTCCCCAACTTTAGGAAATGCAGTAAAAGATCACTATATGTGAATATTTCTGTTTTGCTTGAATTAATAAAAATTCATGAAAAAAACTAATACCACCAAGAGATTAAATAGTTTACTCTTTTAACTCAGTTAGTATCAATTTATTATGACAGCCAAACACTCCTGTTATAATCCCTGTTCATGACCTTGAAATTTTCTTTGACCATTTCATTGAGAATCTCTTTGTGGGTTAATACTGTGCTGCTGTTAACTTGATCTAAAGAAGGACTTCATGAAACACCATGTATGGATCTACATTGAGAAGGCTTCACATTGCAGATTCAATCAGCGCTGAAATGCTTGCTTGACCTTTCCTCACTAACTATTTATCTTATTAATTTCTGGTATTTTATGCACTTTGAAGGTCAAAATATTAACACGCACCTCTCCCCCGCCCCTTCCCGCCGCAAACCTCCGAATATATTTTACAGTTTAATCTGTGTCCTTGCTTTTGTTTCTGTCTTCGAGCCACACTATGGTACTCATTTTAATCCAATATCTGGGTAACACTGGAGATTCAGATTAGAGTGTTTTTCAGAAATACTCCTTCACTTGTTTGAATGTCCTTATTTTTTTGATAAGCACTCTCTGTCACCCAATGCCTAATCATTTTCTAATATTTGTGATAAAGCCTTTCATTGTAATGGGACTGAAAATCAAAAAAATTTATGTTACAGAGTTCCCTACAAGCCGACTTGAGATGAGTGCTGTTGCAGACATTTTTGATAGAGATGGTGATGGATATATTGATTATTATGAATTTGTAGCAGCTCTTCATCCAAATAAGGATGCATACAAGCCTCTCACAGATGCTGACAAAATTGAAGATGAGGTACGTTCTCTGCTTTGTTAGGTTGCATTCTGTTTTACTGGAGTCATATTCTATAATAATTCATTTTAGTTTCGCTTCTATTTAATTTGAAGCTTTCTAGGTACATAAATCTTTAGAAATGTGATAATCAAAGTAATTATCCTGTCATGGTGTTTTGCAGGTTACAAGGCAGGTAGCGAAATGTAAATGTGCGAAACGGTTTCAAGTGGAACAGATTGGGGATAACAAGTACAGGGTAAGTCTTTTAAGGACCTCAGTTCTTTCAGCTTTCCTCATATGATATGGTTTACACAAGGAATTAGGCTATATGAATTCACAAGAATCTTGTATGACAATTACGCATTTTCTTTAAGATTGTCTATTTTTTTTTTCTTGTTAGAACATATAGACTAAAAATATGGAAAATTGCTGGTGCTTGTATTTATTTTCACTTAAACTACTGAAGCTGTTTTCAATCCTAGGAATTTTTAAGAGCTAACTGCACGCATCTGTACACATGCATATCTACATGCAGTATATCCTCAAAAGCTGGTCTTTCTGCCTGGATACCTTAAGTGTTGAAACTGTAGCTGGTTTTCTATTAGTTTTATAAAAACAGTGACTGATATTTTCTTGTGGTATTGTGTTGTGCTTCAAAAGTCTTTTACCAAAGTGTATTCAATCATTTTGACACTCTTTTGTAATTTTATTGGAACACACATACTTCTGAAGTATAAGCAAAGCATTAGATAGCTGAAGAATTATTTTAGATCACAGATAAATAAATATCACACCAGTAGAGAAAGATCTGCTACCCCTGGATTCAATAACCAGAACAATTTGAGTTAAAATATGCAATATTTGGCTAAGAGAGATTAATAAGTATTTGTAGATTTTAAAAGACCACAGAAACAGCAATGGGAAGGAAATGAAGGCCTTGAATATTTTCCAATATTCAGTCTCTGGATGGCTAGTTACCCACTCATCTCTCAAGTAGATACTTTATTTAGAATGTCTAATGTGTTAGTTTGCATGTGTTCTAGGTCATGTAGAGAATTTCCTGTAAACTAATCGTGTCTTTCTTCCATTTTTCATTTCTTATCAGTTCTTCCTGGGAAATCAGGTATAAACCAGTGGAATGTGTTATGAAGTTTCTTTTTTTCCTTTTTTTTNTTTTTCCCCTTCTAACACATGGTGATTTAAGCTTGCAATGGTCAGTCTTCTTGCCATCCTTTAATTTTCAGCTAATTCATTGCTGGTCAGCTGTGGTATTTCTTTAAATGCTATGGAGCATTCCTTGTCTCAGGATCCCTCCTCTACAATCCCTCACCTGCTTTCTTTGGTCATTTTCCTCATTAAGGAGATTACTTTTAAAGGAACCAGATAATGGTCAGCAGCAATTCTCACAGCGAAAAATCTTGAGCATTTAAACTTCAATTGTAGAGATTGCGATTATCCAATCATTTTTATAGTTGAATCCTTAAAAATTCTGGCTTAAAAAGCCTTTTTTAGGCTATTTGATTAAAGGCTAATCATGGCAAATAAATCCAAGTGTCTTATCACTTACTTATTGAAAATTGCACAAAAAATACTTTCATCTTTGCAAAAAAAAGGTACAGTCTCTATGCAATCAAGCAGCCTGATTAAGAGTTATTATCTTATGTACTAACACAGTGAATCTTTAAATATATATTTTGGAAATAGGCAAAATAAAATTGCTGTTCTCATTTAGACTAACCCCTCTCCCAAAGTGTTTTCAAGGAGCTATGGCAAGTCTGTAACATACTGGAGCTGTGTTTAGGAATAATTTGTGTCACCTGGGTCACTGGTGAGTCCTCCTTCGGGAGGAAATGCTACCCAGCACTTACTCCTGTGGCACACACTGATACACAGCTTCCTGAAGTGCTACATCATATCTGCCCAGTAAGAATGGAAACACCTTATGCAACCAGGTGTCAGGTACTGTTAGTCTTATGCCTTTAAAAAGGCAATAGCAGATGTCATCCATTCTGGACAGGTTAGCGCCAACAGCAATAGCCATTTTAAATCTCAAGATGTTGAAAATGTGGGTGCACTTTTGTTTACTAGCAGAGCCTGTTGAAGTATAGAAGAAAGAATAGAGCAGTGGATAATGTTGCCACATGCCTCAAGCAATATATCTAAGCAACAATTTAAAATATTTTCCACATATAGAACAAGTCTCATTTTGAAAGAACTGTTTGAAATTATGTTAATCCTCTTATCTGTCATCTGTATTCTCAAATCTGGGAAACATAGAGCATTTCTTGAGAAACTCTTACTGAGGCAGAACGGCACCTACAGGCTATTGTCAAGAACAGGCCTTTTTGTAGCTTAAACTCTTTGATGGTTTTTACCCCTGGTTATTTGAAATAATGTTAAATACTGTTTAAAGAAAGTTGGTATCCAAGCTGTTTCAGGAAGGAAATCAACTGAGTTATCATAAGAAGAAATTCCATGATAGATACTATTGTATTACTGTGTTACTTTCCAGCTCCACTTTCTGAATTAACCTCAGCTACATGGGCAGTTTCCAAAGTGCACTGTACTTGACCCTTGGTGTAGTTGCCTGATGGGGTCTAACTAATTAGGCTGCGATGTGGAAAAAAAAAATAAAGAAAAGAAGCAAGATACTATCTTCAGAATCACCAGAAAAAAAATTTAATAGGAACAAGCCAATGAAAGTAAACAGCATTAATTTGCATGCCTTTTTAAAAAAACTTTGATCTATAGATATAAAATGGTTCTTTTTTTGGCACATATTGAATGCATTATTTAAAAACTCCTACAAATAATGCTCATGTGAATGTTCTTACTTATAAAAAAATATAATTTATTATTGAAATAAGAAGCAAGCTTTGCTTTTGTTTGGTTCCTAAAAGTAATATTCCTTTAAACTTATTCTCTCTTCTTGGCTTGAGTAGTACCAAACAACTAAAGTCATCTAACAAGTAGGGAGCACGTTTGTTGTGTGGTTTGTTCAGTCCCCTCACTGGAGCAAGTAGGTACAGTTGAATTATGGCCAGCCTTCTCCAAGGCTCAGAGATTGTCCCAAAGAGGGGCATTCAACTCCCATTGGTTTTAGTGAGTGCTCTGCATGTTTGTGGGAGGGTGCACTGCACTTGGCCTGGTGATCTGGTATCAAAATTTTTTAGTCGTGCTGGCTTAAAAGTACTAAATTCTTCTGGTTAGTTTTCTTGAGATTGTGAGGTCAACATTTTGGTGATGTTTTCTTTGATCCGAATTTGAATGAAGGTACTGCGTACAGGTTTTGTTACACAGGTTTTGAGAGCAAAATATGCATTAGGCCTGGCCATCAGCCCAAAGGAAGGATGGACTCATACAGGAACTTAGTATGAAACACATTGTTGTGCATCTCTGAATCGTGAAGAACCTTGATGTGTAGACAGAGGAATGACAAACACAATGATAGTTATTAATCATTCATTGCTTCTTTAATGTTCCCTTCCCCACATGCACCTTGGTATGGGTAAGCAGTGTCAGCACATAGTGCTATACCTGAAAATATTCCCACTGATGAATCAGTTGATAGAACTGTGCAACACTCATAACACATTGAATGTCCAGATTATATACTGATTGTTTGAAGTGATGCTGCCTTCCTTTCAGCTGACAACATTAAAAATCAAGACTGTTGCAGAAGAGTGTTTGCTTAAGATTTTACCAGTGAAATAATGCAAATAGGTCTTCATTAATTTGCACCAAAGCAGACTGTAACCAATTAAATAATGTGCTACTGATTTCGCTTCTTTTATGACCTCAGACATTTGAGAATCAAGCATAAAATTAAACCTGAGTTTCTTTCTTACCATCCTGCCATCTTCTTTTGATTAATGCAGTGCCATCTGATTTGAAATCTTAACAGCTTTAATAATCTGCATAAACAAATTGATTTCTTTTTAGCATTTACTAATAATTAAATATCAAAATAAACTTTTTAAATTTTTTTGATTTTTAACCTGTCAGTGTTGAACTGCATCTGAATGCTTGAGAACCTCAGACTGTAATTTGATTTTTATTCCAGTTTGGTGACTCTCAACAACTGCGCCTTGTTCGTATCCTAAGAAGTACAGTCATGGTCCGTGTTGGAGGTGGCTGGATGGCACTTGATGAGTTCTTAGTGAAAAACGATCCTTGCCGTGGTATGTAACAGACCTGTGAAAGACTTGCAGCATATTATTTGGATGCAGTCACCATTCATTGTCTCAAGATGGAGATGGACTTGTATAAAATGCCAGTTGTTGTAAACATCATCTCACTAAATGTCACATTTTTTGTGAACTTTAAATCACATGGTTGAGATCCTCTTCAGTTGCACTGATGTATGTCTGGAAAACTGTGGTGTCTTTTGCACAGTTCCTTCAGTTTTATAGTGATGTAAGTAAGTACTGAACTTAGCTCAGATAAACTTTATGGCATGTAAGTGGCTTATATGACTTGGCAGAAATAGAACACAGAAATGTCCAGTAAAACCTTCTCAGCAACACAGTAAGTCAAAATAAGGCAACTGAATTGGTGAGTAACACCACCACCACAAAAACCTCTGGCTGGTGACTGTTCCCAGTCTTTCAGTCTCTACCTTTGTAACCTTTTCTTTTCCTTGGCATCTTCCCCAGAAGCACTTTGTAGTGCCCTGAGCCTTACACAAAGCAAATGGAAAATGTTCAGGTCCAGAGGACATTGTGCTCCAAGGGAGCAGGGAGTGCTCTATCATTGAGCCCTCCAGGGCATTGCATCAGATGAGCTGTTTTCTCAGTACTCTATAGACAATACTGAGTACTGTAATAACCAATTCCAATAAATTAATTGGATACTTATTAAGTATTGGATCTTTCAGTGTCAATGTAGGAATGAATTGTAACAGTCTACCTGTCAATAGGCCTGAGAAAAATGTTCGGGATACAACAAAACTATCCAAGTTAACCCTTCAATGAAGCCAGAGCTTCTGAGACACATTTCATTTTCTACTACTCTGCTCTTTTGAGGAATAGAAGTAGAAAGGAATAAAAGAAGGACCCTTTTTCTTGGGTATATGTAAGCAGATGTCAACACAGTGGGTCTAAAGAATACCTGTAAGAATATTCTGTAAAATCAACATCACTGGATGTTGTGCATTGGTACCTAATCCTTGTCTGGTTGAAGTCAGTGATGCAGGTTCAAACTTTTCCTAAACCACTTCACCTAGCAAATTTGCATTTCCACCAAGTGCTCCTCGTGTATTCAGGTGAATCACATTGCAAAGAACTGCTGTCATAAACAGCTTTAAAAGTACTCCACCTAGTCATATAAAATCACTTTAGCTTGTGTTACTTCTTTATGTCAGCAGATAAATACTGCTGCTACACAAGTATACTTGGGACTGTAGCTGAGTCTGTCTAAATGCCATTGCCTTTTTGCCTAGGAGACCTTTGAGAACTCACCTCAGAGCACTTAGGGACAGCTTTTGCTCAAGTCCTGTCTTTTGGCCTGGTGCTCCAAGTCTCTTGCATATGCAGCTGCTGTACTTGATTTCTTCTCCTGCTAACGATTTTCTTTAATGTGACCCATGTCCTGTGTCATTTTTTCTAGTTCATCATCACGGGAGTAAAATGTTACGTTCGGAATCAAACTCTTCAATTACCACTCAGCCTACTATAGGTTGGCAAACCCCTCTCTTTGTCTCCTTCTCCTCTTCTTCTCTCTCTTCATTTCCTTCCCGCTTTTTTAATATATATATACTTTTAACTATATGCTTCACCCATCATATTTAGCTTAACATGTTTCTACATGGGCTGGTGCTTTGCAAGCTAATTTTTTGACACGCTTGAAGAGTGTTTCAAAAACGATTGTCATTCACACTGACACAGTTAAATGCTAACATGTCTTGCATTTATTCATGCAGAACATTCTCTCATATGTATGTTTGTATGTGTGTGTGAGTGCTCAGCCACCAATTACCTCATCATAGTTTGGTTTTCATGTTCATCATTGCATGTTGCCAAACTACATAACTTCATAGTTTTGAATAAATATATTTGCTGCTTTCCTGTAATTTGTATTTAGCTATTTCTTCTAGAACATCCAAGCAAGTATTATTTATTATGAATAGCTGTAGAGTTAGCAAAACTGCCCATCAGGTTGTGTCTATGTATTAATAGTTGATTGATTAACAATGATTTAGCACGTTGAGCATTCCATTATCACGCTGACTTCCTTTGACAGTGGTTCATTCCTGCTGGCATAAGTATTAGAATAAGCGAGTCCTGCACATAACTCTTCTGTGTCCAAAATAAATGCATTGCACAGTAATGCATTTTATTTATTGTTAAAATGTGTTGGAGTTGGCATGGCAAAAATGGCAATAAGCAGCCTTGTGACAGCTTTCATATCTGAGTCGATGAACACCTCTCTTTGCAGCTAAAGGGAGGACGAACGTGGAGCTGCGTGAAAAATTCATTTTGGCAGATGGTGCCAGTCAGAGCATGGCAGCCTTCCGACCAAGGGGCCGTAGGTCACGACCCTCGTCAAGAGGTGCTTCTCCCAACAGATCCACTTCTCTGTCAAGTCAGGCTGGCCAGGCAGGTGCCCCACAAGCTGTTACTACAAGTACACCAAAGGTAAGGAGAAACTACAAAACTGGACTGGTTAACAAATGGGATATAGACTGAATTTTTTGGGTTTTTCCTCTCTCTAGTAATATTGGTGCTTTCACTAGCTTATGGAGAAAAGGTATCTCCATTTTATTTCATAGTCTGGGGTGGATCTGAGAAGTGTTTTCAATGTGTTTTCTCTACTGTTTGTTTGCAACATGGCAGTAGAAGAATTTCTACATTTAAGGTGCCACATGAACTAACCGGCAGTTTGGGAACTGCTGATTTGAAAGATCAACAGACCTCTCCGTTTCACTTGAGAAATAAACTCTGTCATCTCTTCATTTTAAAACATTTGTCATTAACTCTTTCTGCTTAGATTTTATTTCTACTGAGATTTTGAAAGCCCAGGTATCCTCCATGACGTTGTTTTCCTCTACTGTCCTTCATATTTTGATTTACCATTGTTTCATACAGACACCACATCATTTAACACGCAACTATGGTAAACCATGGTTGACAAACAGCAAAACATCAACTCCTTCTAAGCCACCAGAATCCTCAGACTATCAAGGGTCATCTGCAGAGGTACAGTAAGGACAGAAATTCTAGTCTAATGACTTCCTTCACTAAAACTGTCACTTCACTAACAGCCACTAGAGTTTCAGTGTTTCTGAGCTGCATCCTGTGTATATTAGTGCATTGTCTTTATTTTAGACCTTTGTCAAATTATTTCTTACTTTTTTTTCCTCCCCGAGTTTGTTTGGGTTTTTCATGTTCTATTTTTCATGGTTTTTTTAATTTTAGGAAAATACAACCTCAGTGAGCTAATGTTTAAAGCTCAAGTGGTTAATAAATCATAAAAGTGTGGAATGAAATGGTTGAGTAAATGTGGAGAAATACTTCTTTTAAAAAAATAAAACAGTCAATATACTTTGCAGGTTTCTTTCCTAAAATTGTTTACTTTGAATTCATGAAGTACTGCAATGTTTCTGAACTGCAGGCACGGGATTAATAAATCATGATGTCTGGTGCAAAACCATTAAATAAATACCCAGTCACTGTGAAGAAGATGGCACAAAAGTCTGGCTGTGATACATAAATCCTTACAACAACTAGAAGTTTGGTTTAGGGGGTAGTGACCAATCATTGCTTTAAAAGGATAGCTATTTGATGACTTAACAGGAAACTAGCACGGCTTACATGGAAATTGCTAGTATAGCAATTAGGATTGTGCCGACAATTAGGTTGTGTGACCAAACTTTGACGGGCTTGGAGGCAAAGTGTTTGTTCTAATGTCATCACAGCCAGTGAAAAGATTGCAGCTGGATCAGGCTCCACACTGATGTGTTATTTGTGGGAGTTACTCTTGCCCTGGGTTGGATGGGGGGCTTGGAGAGGAGAAGCTTGTGCTACCACTCCTTCTGTTGTATCTGCTTTTCACAAATCTGCACTTTGATGCCTATTGCTGTTCATGTGACACCTTCTGGTGTGAAGTTTCCATAACCTCAGCATGGCTTTGCTCAAAGATGTACAACAAACTTCCTCCTCCCTCCTTCTGTGCATGTTGTTGTGCACACTGCAGGTGTGTCTGTGGGTGCAGCACTGCAAGCACACAGGTCTGTGGCTTAGAGTGATTCACAGCACAGAGTTTAGTCAGTTGTCAGTTTCTAATATATTCCTGTATTTTCTTTCATCTCTTAGCTGGTAACTGCAGTGAAAGATTAATTGATGGTACATGAAAGGGTTTATAGACATGGAAAGGTGTTGTTTTCATTGAATTATAATGACAGGAAAGCAGCTGGCCTGATTTCATATGGGGGCACTGTATTTCTTATCTGCTCTTACAACTGCCAGTAGTTGCAGTGAGTTTCTTTTATGTAAACCAATGTGGTTTAAGATTATGAAGGGAATGGTTAGGGTGGGGTAGGTTCAGTGAATTTCTAAGGCATTCTGCAGCATTTACCACCCAAGAGAGCAGTTTTTATTTTATATGTAAACTGCATTTGGGCTTAGGGCAAAACTGAATTACAGGCTAGTTTTACTTTCTGCACTGGTGATTCTATCCCACTGCCTTGCCCAGAGTGCAGCAGCTTCAGTGAGGTAACAGTATTCCCTTTCTCCTTACCCTCCCAAGCAGTGTCTGTATGGCAGAGATTCCCAGGGTGTGGCTAGCTGCATGTCAAGCTCTGTGCTTGGCTTTAATGAGAGTTTTATACTGTGACCTGCCCTGTCAGAGCCGGCACATGGCTCTGGAGCATCTCAGCACACTTTTGTTCAGAAGTGCCAGAAATGGTCTGAACTGGCAGCTGCCAGGCAAGCTCCTGCCAGGCTTCTGCTCTGCACTTAGCTCAGGGCAGCTTCCAACACATTTCTCTGAATCTTGGTTTTCAGTACCTAATTCTACCTACAATTGTATGGGGATTAAAGGCACAGAATGCAGGATCCTGGGATCCAGTCCACTCCACAGACTGCATTCATCACTGCTCTGTTTGTTCTTGTTTTTGGATATTTGTGAAGTATTTTTGCGTAAACTAAATTACTGTTTATACTGTAGTTTTCCTCTTCTTTGCATACACCTGTTATTTAGTGAGCGATATTCATTTTGAGATCTGATGATTCAATTTTTGTGGCTGTGAAAGAAATTTTCTTCTTTGGGGCAGATTGTAAATCAAGGCTAATTTCAGAAATAAGAAAGGCAGGGCAAGACTGTGTAGTAAAGACACTGTAAGGCAGCATATTGACAACTGGGACTTTTAAAATTAGTCCTATGCCCTTTTTTCTGTTTTTTGTTGTTTTGGCTTGTTTGTTGTTTTGGGGGGTTTTGTTTGTTTGTGTTTGGTTGTGTTTTTTTTCCTAGCAAAAGGTTTCTGAAATTTCGTAGCCTTGTTTCAATTTTAAAAATATTTTCATCACCTATAATTACAGCCATAATGGTGGAAAGACAAGTTATGCAGACATAAAATCTCAATATGTACCATCAACTACTCTTACCTGCTTGACTAATTATAAGAAGGTAGCTTTTTTCTTCATGTGCATTGAAATACACACAAAGATGTTAAAATGTTAAGCAGACTGTTAAAATTTGTTTTTGTTGTTTTACATTTGGACTACTTCAAATGCAAACTGCTAAAGGAACATTCTGAACTTCACATTTTGAATAATGCCCACAGTGGCTCAAACCAGTGTTCTAGATTCACAGTGAATGTTGTTATGATGATCATATTCTAAGCTATGTAGCCCCTAATACCAGTCCTTATCTTCAGTTAAAAAAGCATATTTTGTTGTGTTTTGGTTTTCATAGGGAACACCAATTCAAGGAAGTAAACTCAGACTGCCAGGGTATCTATCAGGGAAGGGTTTCCACTCAGGAGAAGACAGTGGCATCCTGTCAACAGCAGCTACCAGAGTCAGAGCTCAGTTTGCAGGTGAGTGTCTTGACTTCAGAGATTGATCTGCCACTTGCTTTGTTTTCTACCTGAATACTTAAGGTCACATTAGGGTTCAAGGGATATGTCAGAAGAGTGGGAAGGAGTAAAAAGCCCATTGCTGAAGGTGCACATAATCAGACCCTCCATTCACATGTTCAGCTCTGGATGTGCAAATTCATGACTGCAATCTTCTTGACAATATATCTGCCCAAGGAACTAGGGAAGAAGCATTTACTCAAAGGATCCAGTTCTTTACAGTATTCAAGTTATTCTCAATTGTGATGGAGCAAAGGGGGGGTCACTTAGTCATGACCTGTCCATTTCTTTTGGAAGAACTGCAGGGAGCAGCTGTAGATTACCTTATTAATGGAATATTCCACAGAAATTTTTAAAGCAGTATACAAAAATAGAAAGCAGTGAAGCTGTGCTTTTCAACACAGTGTTCTTCATACATACAGGGAACCAGATTTGTGGAGATCAAAAACACTTAATAAGTAATTGGAAAATTATGAAAACCCACATTAATTGTTTTCTGCTTAAGATTCCTTGTTGTGGTTTTTTTCTTCATGGCACATTGTCTGGGCAGGATTTACTTAGCAGGCTTGCTGGGAGCTCATCTCAGCCCTTTGTTGGGCAGGATGTATACTTTGCCCTTGTTTAGTTGCAGCTTTCAACTGTATGGATTTTAATTTTAAAGAGGGGTACACATTTAAATATTCAGATTTTCATTTGCATCTCCAGGATGCCTATACTTAGAAATCACAAATGCGTGAAGACAGCAGATACTGATTTTTTTTTTTTCCCCAATTAATATCTGAGAAAATGGCAGGGGAAAGAAAGGCTCTGGCTGTTGAGTAAAGGTACAATTGCATGTCTAGGAAGTCAAGAAAAGCTGCCAGGATAATGCATTTTTTTAATGAGATGTGCTAGTGATGAATTAACTACGTGTCAGCATTTGATCTTGCATTTTCTTTTCTTTAGTGTGAGACACAATATCATTTGGCTTGCCTGGCAGAGATCTAAAGTTTAGTTTGTGCAATGAGGAGTTTCTGGGGCTGCCAAAGACCCAGAAAAGACCTGCACAGGTTTTCTTGATCCTAATGGTTATCTCCTCTCTTTCTAGAAACCAGAAGAACTCCAAGCCGGCCTGGTAGCCGAGCAGGAAGCAAGGCTGGCAGCAGGTCAAGCAGCCGCCGAGGCAGTGACGCGTCTGACTTTGACATTTCAGAAATCCAGTCTGTGTGCTCAGATATGTCAGAGACTGTTCCTGCCACAAGCAGGCCGACACCCCGAGCAGGTTCTCGGCCAGGAGCCGCCAAGCCTTCTAAAATTCCAACTCCTCAGAGAAGGCCGCTAGCCAGCAAATTGGACAAGTCCTTGAAGAGATAATATGATTGGCTCCATGAAGGTCTTTTCCTTTTGCATTAAATATTTAAGTTCATAAGATGTAAAATATTATGTAGAAATTACTGTGAAATACCGCAAGAGGTGGATTTTTAATTCTGCAGATGGCCTTATTTGTGTATTTGTCTTCTTACTTTGTGTATAATTTTTGTCAGATTCTTTTTTGTTTTGCCACATCCTGTGAGAAGGAGAAGAGTTCTAATGTAAACTAACAGTTGTACACAGTAACATGTAGAAAGTACACTAAAAATAACTGCCGAATGTACAGTGTACTGAATGTACAGTAAGTCTCTGCAACCTCAATAAAAAAAGGCCTATCACTATGTCATTAGTTAACAGTAAAGGATACCTCATGATTTTTCTTTAAAAAAGAAAAAGAGAATACTGAAAGCCAAAAGACACAATTACACATTTTGAGCTAACTAAACAAACACTAAACGATGTATGTCAAAGCTACTAAGGAATACAAACACACATTCACAATACCCTTATTTATAGATCATCTCTCAGAGAACTCACAGAGTTAATTAAGCACTTGCCAATAATATGATACTCCAATACCTTGCAGCATTTCTGTGCCATTGCTTTCAATGAGGCCAGACACATACCGGATATCTGAACTATTATTCTGTAAGAATATCAATATAAAGTGCATTCATGTAAATGTGAGGTTTTCTTTCGCTTGAGTGGATGGTAGCACTGTATCATTGAACTCATTTTGTATCAAAGCAATTTTGCTTGCAGAAAGCTCAGAAATAAACATGTCCCTTAACTTTATTTCTATCGTATTTCTTATTTCACAGGAAGGTAATTTTCTGTGTTATGTTTTAGGGCATATGCCATTTCAGATGACCAGTAATTACCATAGGAACACAGGCTTTTAATGTTATTTCCCATTGTCAGGTATCTGATTTTGGTTAGCTACTGTATTTGTTTAATAAAACTTCAAATTGCACATATCAGAGCATATGAAATTATATGTAATTATTGTGTGTCGACAGTTATTTTCTCCATATTAAACTGTGTCATTTATATACCATGTATGAAAGGCATAGAGAGTAATTCACTTGCTCATTCTAGCCATTCATGGATTTATTGAAAGAATAGCTAATAGTTCAGTTTCACTGGAAAAAAGGTGAGCTTCAAATGGGAGTGCTGTGGCATGGCTGGATAGATGCTGTGGTAAGTAGTGACAGAATCCCTAGAACTTTTAAATGCCCTTTGATAATACCAGAAAGACTTGGGTGGGATTTGGCCAGATAAACAAAATAATACTCAAAAGATAATTGAATCAATCAAAATCCACTTGTATCAGGATCTCCTTCAACACAGAGGTGCACAAAGGTTTGTAGAAAGCCTTGATCAACCAGTCCTACTGGGCTTGGGAAATCAGCACAAATGTTTACTGATTACTGAAGCATCAGTCTCTGCTGCACTTTTATCTTTCCATTTTTGACCTCTCCTGTTGCTTCTATTCATCCAGTGGTTGCTTTTCTAGAACATCAGAATAGATCAGAATGACTTTAGTGTACTTTCTGAAACTCCCAACACCCTTGGATAGTTTTCAATATTTAGAGATGATAGCTGAAATATCTCTACTTTTAAGCAGAAGGGAAAAGGATAGAATTTAGGCACTTGCATGGATAATTTGACTGAAAGAGGCGGTTGTGCCTAGTGGGATATTCTTGGTGTGTTTTTTTAACCACAAGGCTGATGTTCAAGGATGTAGGGAGGACAAATCTAACTCCTTTGCAAGGGTACATGCATAGTTCAGCACCTTGTATCCCAAGAGCAACCTACCTACACAGGAGGTAGTGTTGGCGCCTACTTAAAGCACCTTTTATATTGCAATCTTAGTTCAAATATATTTTTAATACCTCATTAGTTATGCAACTTTATGGAATTTTTGTATGACTACATTGTAACTTTACAGAAATATTAGAGGGGTGACCAGCCTCTGAGAAATGCAATGCCAGCTGACACCCAAGGACAAAGTAGATTGCTGTGACTTGCTAGTGATTGCAAAGTAGGGGAGGATGGGGGCTGGTGAAGTGGGAAAGTTCATTTATTGGCTGGAGAGAATCATCCAGTGTCAGAAACCAAATTAACAGTAAATTAAATAAGACTGGGAATTCGGTTAAAAAGCCTAAATCTGCCTCCACATGTTATACCTTAATTAACTTCTTCCAAAAATTAACTGCCTTAGGTTGATACTGAGAGACTTCAAAATTCTGTTGCCTGACAGTTTATACTGCTTTTGTCAGTTTATACTGACAAAAGTCTGAAAATAGACAATGGATGATCTATACTTCTGTGACCCAAGGATGAATCTGCAGAATTTCATGGAAAAGGCATATTGTGAACATACAGATAAGTGATAGGTAGCTCAGTTTTAGTGAACTATTTTAGTAAAGAAAGTAGTGGTATTCAATTTCCATCTTTCTGTAATTAAAAAGCATTTCTTCTTTGGTATCAGCATAAATGGGAGATAAAGGATCAGCCCTACAAGTACATCCCCACCTTATTCAGTTGCATGAGTTTTTAGGTAACCTCATAATTGGAGATGAGGTTTTTTCCCTTTTTTTCCCTTCCTTTTAACAACAGGAGTTGATCATAAAGTCATCAGCCTGTTGGGGGACCACAACCTAGTGTAGCCTGGATTCTTATACCTGTTTATTCTGTGATTGTCCTGCACAGTGAAGGAGCAGAGGTGATGAGCCAGAAAGAAGGGTTGGACAGCCTATGGCTATGGGAACCATATTGTTAAGTGAATAATGTATATTTAGCACTTGGAAAAGCTGGCTCAGTTCTAGGCTCCTTTACTTTTCCATTTTCAGCTTTCTGCCTTCCTATTTTGATGCATTCAAAATGGGAAAGTTTCCACAAATTTTCTGAGATCTGCAGATGAAATCTGTAGCAATCTAGTGATGCCTCCTGGCCTAAGCATCTTCAGCTTCAGTTAAGGTATACTGTGAGCTTATAACATGCTAATGCAATAGGTGACAGTAATTCAGGTTTTGCCTGCAGCACATCTCTTTACAAAAGCACAGGAATGATGTTATATTTAATCTTAATTCAAAAACTAATGCATTTCATAAAAATAAACTGATGCAAGCAGCTATACCATACCATAGTGAGGAGCAGGGTTTGGACCCATGGTTGTCATAGCTCTGACAAGGCTAGCAGTACCCCACAGCTTGCACATGAGACTGGGGCTCTGGCATTAGGTGTGTTCCTCAGAATATGTGGCAAGAGGACACATTGCTGAGCACTTGCTCTTAATGTTCTGTAAATAACCAGGGATGGAAAATGAGCATTGCCTCATTCACTGCACACTAACTGCCCTTACTGCTGCCAGGTGTTTCCCATCCTTAGGATGTTTGGTAGCACCTGAGCTCACCCTGGAGAAGAGGTATTTAGCTAGATGTTTGTGCTGACTGGGGGTTATATGGGGAAGTGATGATAGGAGGTTTATATATGTGTGCAAGGTGAGTAGGCTTTTATAGAAGAAAGAAAATGTGCTTCCCCAATGAAACTTGTTTTCTCTGCTGAATTTGAATAACCTGTTAGCAGACATGGAGATGGTAGAGATGGTTGACTTGTTTGCTTGCCTTTTTTTTTCAACAGTGCAGGTAGGTTACTCATCTCTGTGGAAAAAAACAACTTACATTTCCTAAAAACAGGAACATTGTAGAGGAAAAGGGAGCTCTTCAGAAATGGATGAGGCAGCACCTTAAATTCTACATAACTTGCACAAAAATGTTGGGTGGCTGATAATACTGAAGTATTTTTAAGTCCTCTGGTATTCAGAGTTTTGCTGTTGTAAATGAAGTGGTATCGGACCTGGAGCTAAAGGAATCTCGGGGGTTGTTTTTCTATAACTTATTAGTTGTTCTGAACTGAAATTGATAAATTGCTCTGAATTGCAGCTTGGGGTGTTCAAACTGTGTTTCTCTATTGGCAGGGTGAAGGAAAGCGTGATGAAGGTGAATTGTGTAACTTAGCTGGAATCCTGGCTGCTTTAGTATGAGAGTGTTAGTACATGTGTTATTAGCGCTTGGATAGTTGAATATGAATTAAAACCCCAACCTATAAATCAGGCCCTGTCAGCATTTACAATACTATTTGTTCTTCTGAGAGGAGGCAGATGGAGTGGTGATAGCTTTGTCTACAGGGAAAGCTGATGTGGAGCTTTTGGTAGGGGTCATGATGATCTTTGCAACAACTGGAAAATTATCCAGTACCATTTTTTTTTCCCTCTTTTTGAGGTTTGATCCTCGCTCTTCCAAATCTTAAAGTCATAGAATAATTCAAGTTGGAAAAAACCTCTAAGCTCCTTCTGTCCTTTAGGCAGAACAATGGGAACCTAGGGATCTATGAAAGAGTTTGCAGTGTCTGGGCTATTTTTAAGGACAATGAGTTCACATGATAAGGAAATATCTCTGTAATTTAAAATATCAAAGTATATGAAAATACTCAAGTAGGGATGAGGAAAACAGGCATGTAAATATAAAATATTGAGGAACTCCACATTTGATTATCGGAAGAGGGAGCGTGACTTTAAGCAACACTGATTTGAAACTTTATAGACCAAACCAACAAAATAAGGGAATTCAGACTAGGTAATGTCCACCAAAGACTGAAGTAGCTAAGCTGCTGCTTGGAGTCCTCTTTTCTTGTGTGAACACAAGAGGACTGAAAACTGTCTAATAAATAATGGATGCCTTTTCCATAAATGTACCGGTAAGCTCAAGAAAAGTGCGTATCAGTTTAGACTTGAAAAAATTATAGATGCAGTAATAAATGAGATGGTCATGAATAAATATACTATGGAAGAGCTGGCTTAGCTTTTGGAGGCATGTCATGCCTTAGAAGCTGCTTGCAAGTCCTTGAAAGGATCAGTTAATGTGGACAAATGCTGAGACTGACCACATGGCTTTGCAAAAGGAATCAGTGGTTCTCAAAGGAGTGAGTACTTACGGGATCAGACGAAAGGGCTTACTGAGGGTAAATTGAAAGCTAGGAAAGAACGTGCTCAGTTTTAACAGAGGAAAGAGTTCTGCAATGGAGCCCTTGACAGGTTTTAACATAAAGCTGCAAACGCTGGCTCAGAGGTTCCTGAAGTGCACATTGTTGGACGGGTGCTCTGGAAAAAAGCATCGCTGCGTTTCTGTGATTCATCGCCTCTCCTGGGGGTGTGCATTGCTTTCCACTGATGCTGGGGATCCTGCAGTGACTAGCTCAGCCCTAGCCAACTGATCTTCAGATGGCTAATCTAAGCAGAATGAATCCCACCCCAAATTAATGAGTTTATTTCAAGCTAAGAAACATTGGATGGGATTTTCCTGAGTTGTTTGGAAATTCCGCTTCTAGCATTTATTACTTTCACACCTTTCTGCACTAGAAGAATTTTAGGGTATGGAAAGTATGGATCATCATATAATTTTGCATCATTTCTAGTCACATTCAGGAAATGCAAACCATGTGAGAGGGATGGAGAATCCCATCACGTTATCACTCTCATACTTTAGGAGCTTTTGAGCATTCCTGGGATCCTTCAGCAGCAAACCCAGGTACAAGTGTGCTCCTCTCTGTGTCACATCTATCTCTGTAAGGCACTGCCAATCCTGTTTTCTTTGAGTTTTCCAATTGTTGATCCTCCTGGGATCCACTGGCACAAGGGAAATGAATGGGTCTTTCAGGAGACAGTGGCAGATCATGCAAAACCTCAAGGCCTAAACCATTAAAAAACTGAAGTAATTGAAAAGAATATCATGTTGGCATGTTTCTCTTCCTTCCAAGTGTCCCATGGATCTGAGGAAGATAAGTATTTTTTTTTCCAAAAGACATGAGCTATTCATTAGAATGGTGTGATTGGGGTTGTTGTTGGTTCTTGTTGGTTTTTCTTTGTTGTTTGTTTGGGGTTTTTTCCTATTTGCTTTCTAAATAAACACAATTCCGTATGGCCATGCATGAATAACTCTTTCTGGAATGAAGAAAAGTAAGTAACTATTTCTTTGAATAGTTATCCAGTGATAAATTAATTCAGAGCAACAGTTTATTATATTGGAACTAAAGGGTAAAGTATAGTCATTCATTTTTAAGCAAATGTAATTTCTTTTGTAAAAATATAATGAGATGTAGTAAACAAACCACAAATAAATTAGGCAAGCCTAAGGAAGGCAGGATGCTTGCAGTGGAGGTTGTTTCTGTGCATTGCCATTGTTTTTTCCTCACACAGTGTATTTGCAGACACAGTTGTTCTGTACAACAGCTTTGCGGCGTTTTCTGTTAAACTGAGCAAACTGAATTTTGCAGCCCATGTGTATGGCTCTGTAACAGGAGCTGAAGTGATGCTTCCTGTGGCCAGATGGTGAGGAATGTGTGTGAACCCCAGCTCCTGAGTTTGGCCGGAGCTCCTGGTTATGGCCCCACATAAGCAGAGCTGTCTCTTCTCCCCAGAGACCTGGCAGTGACTCTTGGGAGGTGATGCCTCATCAGTCCTGCTGATGTTTGGGGAGAGCCTGAGCATGATCACAGTGCTTTCAGACACTAGAAAACCTTCCTTAGGTCCACTGATTAGGTCACCTGGTCAATGCAGACTTCTGCATGGGACTTCCTTTTTATTAACATGCTGTCTTTACCTACTAGAGGAACTAATGAAGGAATAATATTTAAGAATTTGTTATCTCCACACAATTCAGGGCATTCATTTCTCTCTCTCTGTGTTTTTTTTTTTTTCTTTCCCTGCCCCTCCAACCCCTCTAGCTAATCAGGATTTATTAAATCTTTCCAGATTTCTGAGGAGGATTTTGTTCTTAATGATGCAAAAGAATTTCAATGTAGCACTTGCTAATGGAAAAACTCTTCTTAATTACTATTGGAAACTTCAGCCCCTGAGTAAGAACTTGATATTTGCTAGCTTTAAAGCTTTCCATGTGAGAGAGCTCCTCCTCCCCTCCAAGCTCCCACTCTGTTTCCAATAACGTTTGCAGGGCTCTCCAAAAATGTTGCGATGATCTCATGCGGTAAAGTGACCCTGGTCAGTACTAGCCCAAATCCTCCATGAGGCTGTATCTGCCTGCGGGGGCGTCAGGCTGCCACCACCAAGCTCTCCCCCACGGCGGGAGAGCTGCCCTGAGGCCGGGGCACGCTGCCCTCCTGGAGGCAGAGGGTAACAAAAGTGTCTGTGGGCAGAGCTGGCGATGGCGGGGCTGGCAGGAGCTGCTTGCAGCCTGGTTTCATGAGAACAACACGCCTGTCATTGCTGCCACTGCTCACCCCCAGCACCAAGACGATTTATCCCCCTCCCACCCGTGGACAGGCCATGCTCTAGTGAAACACTAGGAGAAGCTGACAATCTACCAGGAATTTCCTAAATAGCAATACAAACTAAAAAGGGGGATTACCAGATGGAGTTTTTCTATCAAAATGGCAGAGATTAGGGAATCTTTTCCTTGTCTTAGATATGGCCTGTTGTGTCCAGGATGTCTTTTCATATGGTCTTTATATAAAGTCAGTCTCTGGCCCTGAATGCTGTGTTATTGAACTCTAGAGTATAAGATATGGCCTGCAGTACTACATAAATAAAAGCAAATCTTTTCAGCAGAGTAGTCAAATGATGTTGAGGGAGTTGGTGTTCAAGCAGAGTGATCTAATTTGTCTGTTAAAAAAGTCTCTGAAAAAAGATATTAAATTGTGAGAAGATTATGCTATGATTGTTAAACAACCAAAAAATTTTCAGAAAAACGTGTTGGATGGGCAATATTATAGGCAGCTGCATTAACATCAAGTAAAGGTTTGGAAAATTCAATTTTGGGGCTTGATGCTGGGTTTTTTGCTATTAAATGCCTGTGCATGAGCTTACTAAACTGAGATCATTTGGATGTATACATGGTTTGGAAGGTAGAGTTGGAGATAAAATCAGTTGGATTAAAATATAAGAGGAGAAAGACATCATTGGGTTGTTGTGATATTGACTTGCAAGGAAACATTTTTTCTGTAAATGCACATGTGTAGTCCCAGAATGGAGCACCAGCTGTGTCTATCTCTGGAGAGATCTAGCTAACAATGCATGTCAGAAAAAATTATAGCATAATTTATTCATACCTCTCAGAATAGCAGAAATACGGCTGAAATCTGTGTGCCTGAAAACAAAAGGTTTTGTCTTAGTTCCAGTCTTGCCCAAGGATGGTCTATAAGTCATAAAATACTATGGCAAAGAAAAAAGCAAATTAAAGTATAGTTCCTAATCAAACTCTGAAATAGTGTTAATAGTGTTAAATTCATGGAACAATGGACTTGTCAATTAAAGTGGGAGCAGCAAGCCCTGTAACACAAACTTTTTTCCTGGCTCTGAGCATTGGGGGTTGTGGGGTGGGTTTGGGACTGACTTGATCAGGCCAGGATGGCTAAAAATCAAGTTCCATTTAATTTTTTTTAAGTCAGCGTTCAGTTGTGTTTTCTGTCAAGGTTATTCTTCATTTAGTCTTTCAGGAGGGGAGACTGGCCAAAAGAAAAGAAGGAGTCTAATATTCGATGTCATCTTGCAAGAGCTGTCCTTTGGCAGGGCTTTGTTCTGGCAGTAAAACAGGAGATGGACGGTGCTTCTTCAAGCTAACAACATTGGGAGAGTCTTTTCTCAAAGAGATGTTACAAAATGGTGTAAAGAAATAAGCCAGAGTATCAGGCTGGATGATATTGGGGCATTTCTTAGGCTGGTATTTCTGTAAGAAACCAGTATAAAGCACTGGTGTTGGTGATTGTTCTACAGTTTAAAAAAAAGAGGTCAAGTTACTGGAAATATGAAAAATACCATAAGTGATAGTTTCCTGGCTAGTCTTGGTTTGCCTCAGAAATGCTTTGGTGATGCTGTGCTTCCAATAAACATTAGTATCACAAAACACATTCTGTTTCCAGCACTTCTGATGGTGAGTCTCCTCTCAAATCTAACTCTTTGTTGTCTGGTTTGGTGAAGTGGTTACGGCACTCTGCCAGCACTATTCCTCTGTCACTAAAGCTGTATCAACAGTGATCACCAGCTGAGCTGGCAAGATAGAGATGGCATTTCTTGCTCACAGAGTCTGGGGTTTTTTTCTTGACTTCATAGTTCTGGGTGGAAAAAAGATGATGACTATTTGGTATTTCTGTTGCCTGTGGTGAACGAAACCAAGATACAAAAAGCAATGTAAGAATGCAAAAATCAGTAGATGTGAGTACTGTGAAAAATCACAAATAAATGCAAGCCTAGCTTTAATCTTCAATGGTTTGCCTTAGGATGTATTTTGGTATTCATACACATCTCTTCCTAGCATATTGGTTCACCTGGAGAATGGAATTCAAAGTGTACTGAAACGCTTTTCTTTTTTTTCTTTTTTTCTGAGGCAAACAGGTGGTTGATTTAGCATGGGGTAAGTATTCTGTGTACTTCCAAACTTTGTCTTATGTTTGAGATACCATGTTATCTAAGTCTTGTTCCAAAGAGATGTTTAAAATTAAAAAGCAGATGAAATGGGAGAGCAAAAAACCACCTCTTGGTGAAGTTAGAATTGTTCTGAACAGTGCGGCTCAAAGAGCAAATGTTCACATGCATCTTGTTTATAAATGCAGTACGTACCAAAGCTGTCTGCAGGACAGAAGTGTTCAGTTCTTGTAGGAAGTCTCTCAAATACAAATTAGGGTTACTGTGTCACTGCTGGTCCCTCATTCTGGTATCTGTAACTTCTGCGGAGTGCTGCTCCTCTCTTACCATTTTACATTTAGAGAGTAGGAAGAAGGGAAGCAGGAATATGCCACCTTTGCAGATAGGAACCAGAGAAGCAGATTAAGCCCATTGGCTGGGAATAT
This sequence comes from Cyanoderma ruficeps, assembly GCA_008694505.1. Taxonomy (NCBI): domain Eukaryota; kingdom Metazoa; phylum Chordata; class Aves; order Passeriformes; family Timaliidae; genus Cyanoderma; species Cyanoderma ruficeps. Next base: position 7,894,515 of record VZDJ01000302.1, read on the forward strand.
TCAGGAAATTTCCTGGCAAATCAGGAAACTGGTTTGGCACATGCTAATCTTCATCTTCAACCTGAGCAGAACATCCCTCTCTTTCAAGAACATAATTATTTAATTATGTCTGTTTAGGAAACTAAATTTAATCCTCCTTGTCTGAAAAGACATCCTGGCTCATCTGGAAGTTTAAATTATGTAGCAAAAATAGCTACAAGTCAGCGTTTACTCATACAGTATTATCTGCTGGAAAAGGCATTGGATATGCTAGTTACAAATGTACAAGTCAAGCAGTTACAATGCATTGTGCCCATCGAGTGTTTCTGCTAGGGAGCACAGGCTTAAGGGAAACACAAACATGAACATGAATTTGTCTTTTAGTTTGGGGCTCTGGAATGTTTCTGTTCTAACAGTGTTCTAATAAAACCAAAACATTGACTCTTTCCCAGCAAAGTTATAAATAGAAAGTAGGCACCCTCCTTCTTATACAGAAAGATAAACTGCAAAAGGAGATTGTTCACAAAATGAAAAAACATCCCGTTTAAAATGCTGATGTTTTACTTGTGTCTCAGAGCTGCTGCACTTCTGCAGCAAGCAGCTACCATTTCTCCTTCATTGTCCCATGTAATTGATTTATTCTCATGACTGAGAACGGCATGATGCAGCACAAATAAGACAAATAGTCCTTCTGCACACTGGCCCCTCTGTGCCTCTGACAGGTGAGCTGATGGTGATTCTCAAGTCTAGATGGCCTCAAGCAGCTTTGGGGCTGTGCAAACCGTGTAACCACAATCCATTAGTGACACAGGTCAGAATGTACTTCTAATCCTGTTTTAGAATCACAGAACCATTTAAGCTGGAAAAGTCCTCTAAGATAATTGCCACAACATTAACCTAGAACTTCCAAGTCCACCACTAAACCAAGTCCATAAGTGGCCCATCTACACAACTTTTAAATATCTCCAGGAATGGTGACAGCTTCCCTGGACAACCTGGTCAAGTGTTTGACAAACATTTTCGTGAAGAAATTTTTTGATCCAAACTTCTTCTGGTTCAATCCACTTAATGTTTATTTGGGTCTGGAACTTGCTTTGTAGATGATATAAAGCTGGGAGGAGTGGCTGATACTCCAGTGTTGTACTGCCATTCAGAGGGTCTTGACAAACTGGAGAAATGGTAACCAGGAACCACACAATGTTCACCAAAGAGAGTAATTATGAAGTCCTCCACTTGAGAAGACGTAAATCCAAGCACTAGAATATTCTGGAGTCTGATCAGATGGGAAACAGTTCTGCAGGAAACAAAGCTGGGGCTCCTGGTGAATACAAAGTTGATGTGAACCAGCAGTGTGTCCTTTGGCACAGGTGCCCAGCAGCTTCTTGAGTTGCACCAGCAAAAGCTTTGCTAGCGGGCAGAGCTGAGTCTTCTGCTCTGCTCAGTCCTGGTGGGGCCAGGAGGCCCTTCTCCACTTCTGGGCTTCCCTGTACAAGACATGGGCTAGTAGAAGGAGGCCAGCGAATAGCCACATGATGAAAGGATTGCAGCATTAAAATGAGAGTGAGAGAGGGGGAGGTGTTACCTGATTGGGGCAGAGATGGGAGTAAAGATGGAAACTGGTTCAGTGGTGTCCAGTTGTTATGAAAATGATACATATTGATTGGGGGGGTTGAGAAATTAAACTCTAAAAGTTGTTAGAAAACACAGGCAAGAGACAAGAGGCGATCGTGGAAGAATGCAGGGCCACATCTACAAGTGAAAAGAACATGCCAGCTCAGTCCTCACAGCTCTCAACAGCCAAGATTATACTTGGGCTTTCAGAGGAGAATGGGCCCATCCCTGGACCAAAACAGCCAAAACTGCTCCCATTCAAGAGGGGACCCCGAAAACTTACATCTGGATGTCTGGGGACAGGGACCCTCTCTGCAACTGAAAGCAGGCTGAGCTAAACCCTCGGAACCCCATTCAGATTCGGCAAAAACACCATCAGAACCTGAATGAGAACGCCATTTCCAAAGAAAATCCTGGCCCGAGGAAAAATAAACTGTATAAAAACTGGACTTTGGAAACCGCATGTCGGAGTGTGGATGATCACGGACCCAGCGCGGGCTGGCCTGATATCCGCCTCCCAGTTCGATCGAACTTTGAACTCTGCTGTGACAGGAACCCTTGTCGGGTTCATGACAATTCGGCCAAATTGTGTCATTTTGCTGTTTTTGCTTGTTTTATTTTTTCTTTCTTTTGTATTATCTTTTTGTTGTTTTTTGTTCAAGATCTCTATAATCTATCTAATCTTCATTATAATAAAGTTTAGATCTTGATTAAGAGATCTGTGTCCCGATTTTTATAACACAGTGAAAGGAGGAAAGGCAGCGTGCTCAAGTTGGACTGCAGAAAGAATACTTGGAGACTTTGCTGTGAAGATGCTTGATTGTTGAAAGAGCTTGCCTAGACAAGTTGTGGAGTTGACGTCCTTGGGAGACATTAAAAACCTGACTGGATGTAGTCCTGAGTGGCATGTTGTAGCTGACCATCCTCTGAGTGGAGGGCTGGGCTAAATGATCCCAGAGGTCACTTCCAACCTCAGCAATTCTCTGATTCTGTGACTTGTAACCTCATAGTACAAGATACAAATTCTTATTTTTAATGATATTTGATATTTATGGGATTTACTACTAAAGGAATATTGAGAAGCAACAGCCACACCTATGGCTCCCAGGGAGCTGTTTATACAGGTAGACAAGACTTAGGATCATGAAAGAGAAGGGCAAAGAAACAAAGGGATTTCCTGAAGGCAAGCTGCAAGCTTTATCTTCCTCATTCCTTGCACAGTACTCTATTCACAAGTAGGTTTTTCTCCCTCCTCCCCCCCCCACAAAAACACTCTGGATTTTGTTTCTAAGTCTGCATGGTTAAAAAATGAGATATGAATGCACAGATCTCACTTATAAATTTACTAATATAGATTACATTTCTGAAACAAGTTTGCTGTCTATTCAGCAGTTGAGGGAAACAGAGGTACATTGATTCTGTGAGAACCTCTTCAAAGGTCCATTCACAGCCATTCATGGGAAGTGCTACATTGCCGGGCATGTGCGAGAGAAAAAGCACTTTAATTGAATGCATGAGGATCTAACTGACTGCCAGATTGTGACTGGCCTCTGTGTAGGCCCAAAGTTGCACATGTCCTGCTGGGAGCAAGAAACTGCTGCAGAGACAAGCCACCCTCTGACTCTATGAGCTGCCCAGTAGACCAGGCGCCGCAGAATGAAGACAAATCTGTCGAGGTGGCCATGGGAACTGAAAACGAGGCTTCTTGCAGTACAGATCATTCATTTGGCTGAAGGACCTCCTAAATATAGCTTCTATCTGTGCACAGAGCTGTGAGCTGTAGGTACTCTGAACAGAGATGAATGCTTTCAGGTTTAAGTTGGACGTTAAGTCTAGTCTGGGGTACAAATCTACTGTCACGTTATTTTTAAATTTGGACTCCAGTTTCATTCTACCTTTGCTTGCTTGTTGTATAATATATTTCATTTTCTGTTCTTCAATTATTAAAAGCTAATCTACTTATGTTTTCCTTGAAGAACACTCTGATGGATACTGACTAATAACACAAAGCATCCATAAAGAAGGTGAAGAGAGTGGGTGAAGGCAGCAGGGTCTTTGAGGATGCACTTAACGCTGTTCATTAAAAAATACGTGAATCTGCTTCAGAAGATTTGATAAACATTGATTTTGCTCATAGAGAGCAAAAGATAAAAAGCAGCCCCCCCCCCTTCTCTTTTTCTGCAAAATGAAAGGAACTGATGTAATTGTTCTAAATCCAATACAATGAAGTTCTACTGGAGCAGTGCCAGCAGTGTATTTCCTGCCAGTGTCTGCTCCTCCAATCAGTTTAATTATGAGCAATTGTTTGGGTTGTGCTGTGAAGAAATATTAGAGAATGGAAAAAAAGAACATACTTTGGGTCAGTATTTTGCAACTGATTCATGGTTTGGCAGAAACCATTAACTAGATTTTATGCTTTACAACACTGTAATAATATCATTGTGGATCAGCCTTGCCATATAAGCACATAGAGCACAAATCCACTGTTTATTTTCACAAGGTTTTAGTTGAAGCATTTGAAAAATGCTGAAATAACATCAGCTATTGGCTAGAATTTTTGGTTAATCATGTGCCTACTCTTATCCAAGGGATCTAGGCAGGCTATGAAAAACTGGCTATTGTTAATGTCTCCTGTGTTTATCTGTCATGTCAAATTTTTATAATAATTTTTCTTGTGCTTGACACACTTCTCATGTCTTGCTGCTGCCTGCAGAGGCATTTTGTAATCCTAGATCAGTTCTTTTGTAGGGGCAGACTGAGAAAAGATGGTTCTTCTCCCAGCTTGCAGGATTTCTCTCCTTGTGACTGTTTTTCTTGGGATGCCGAAGATCTAATTAAGCTAACAGTACTGCTCTGGAAGTGAATCCTGATTAATGTGTACATCAGCTTGTGTGGAATGGTTTCAATGCAGACTAGAGAGGGTGTTCACTGGGGCCTCTGTGCTGAATAGTCTTCGTGCGGAGATCTTGCAGGACAAAACCCAAAATGCCTGTTAGTGCAGCTTGGCAGCCTGGTCAGCTGCCAGGACGGAAGCCAGCCGGGCACGGCACTTGGCTGTGCAGGGGAGCAGGTTCCCACATTGCCCAGCCTGGTGTAGCCACCCCTGGTGTCATTCCTCTCCAAGAAGAGAATTTTAGATTTCAGACATTGTCAGATACTACTGATCAGCAAACTAGAAAAAAATCTCTTGGAATACAGAAAACAAAGAATTCATAGCACTTGTGGCAAGTGTTAGTTTCAGAGGTTCATGCCTAGATCTGATATGACATGCTGCAAGAGCATGCTCCCTCCAGGAATGTCATATAAGCTAGCCCAATCCAGATCCTGTTCCAACAGAAGACAAAAGATGCACTTGTTTTCATATTTGCTAATGGAAAATGTCCATTTTCCCCCCACTCTCATGTGAGCTGTGACACTTTTGTTTTCTGATACCAGAACAAATCTTGGATAACTAACACATCTCTCCTTGTACTGAGTAATACGGCATTAAAGCAAACAAATTGTGTAAATGCTGCAGGTGGCATTTTGCATCTCTGCCAGGTTCTGCAGTCTTTGCATTAAGCATGTTTCTTAGATGTAGCTTAAGCCTGCAAAGTTCAAGGGGTACAAGGGTCCAGCTGTTTGCAAAAATTTGGGGATCCAGCTGCAAATCATCTGCGACTTGGGCTGCTCCAATTCTGCTGTTAAAATGTGAGCAATGGTTATTGCTCACATAAGCAAGAGAGTTCTGAATTTCAACAGAGTTCAGAGATAATAGTGAGAGGAACAGAAGTTCTGTATTTGGATCCTGTGTTTAGTATTTTCTTACATATCTGCTCAGCTTGAAGATCATTTGAGAGATCATATTGTCCCTGATGGGGTGCTGCACCTCTGCTACCTGACCATGTCTTGGAAAATAATTTTCCATCAGGAAGCAGTGTTCTGTGAATACAAATCCTTCCCATGAAGAGATGTTGCAGAAAGAACAGTAATCTTGGTAGTTCCAGGAAAGAGAGATAGGGCAAATGAAACTGCTGTTTGGAAAAGCAGGATCAAGAGCATAATTGGAGATAAGGAGATAAGATTGTGTGATGCATTGTAGATGTTACCAGGGAAGAAGAGATTAAAATCACTCTATTCTAGGTCAATTGAATAGAATAAAACCATGAAATACTATTTTTTTCTAGCCACTGACATACTAATAAATAAGGGGAGAGATGGGTCTCATAAAGAAATTTCCATTACCACTGATGTTTTTAAGAGCTGTATTTTGTCTAAAAATAAAATTTGTTACGTTGCCAGATTTATAACTTTTTTTTTTCCAGCCATGTTTTTAGAGTTACCCAGAAGAGTGTTGTTGATTTGAGACCATGGCTGTGGCCTGTTCTGCTGCTGCCTTCTGCTCTACCCTCAGGAATGACCAAAATGGGATGAGTGCTTGCCTGGTCCTTTTACCAGTCTAATTATACTGCTTAGCATTACTTGCTGATTGGAAGCTTTTTGTGTCAAGGGAAGTTGTGTCCCCCTGACATCCCCTGGCTGTTCAGTGCTGAACCTCATCTTTCCTTGTTCTGCCTCATCACCAAGTCTTCACTTGTTCTAAGCTGCCTCTTTTTCTAAACAATTTATGACTACACTGAAAGGCACAGTTCCCTAACATAATCTCCATAGGAAAACTGGAATTTGTTTTATTTCTACATTTTCTTCTCCCACCCTTAAAAACATAATTCTATAAAGGATGTTCCCTTAACACCACGCTGTGTTTGTTGTGTGTCTCTGGGAGGGACCTTGTTCAACTTTTTTTGGAAATCCAAGAAAACTATTCCAGGTATATTGCCCCTGCAGTGACTCTGGTAGTGTGCTGAGACATAACTCCCTTGTTTTCTGGGAACACTCCTCCTCAGGCTATCACATTGGTCTGTCTGCTGCTTGCATTTTTAGCTGCAGTTTCTACTGATTCTTCAAGTCCAGAGGTGAAATTTATTGGTTAGCAAGCTAACTATTCAAGTTACAGAGAACTCTTGAAGAAAAAAAAAATTGAATTTGCCTCTTCATATTTTTCTAATACTGTCACTATTCTATAGCAATGGCTGGAGTTGGGTATTAACACCAAGGAACATTTTAGTCTCCATATAGCATCTACCAGTAAAGATTTTTATGGTTTTTGCATACAGCTTAGCATATAGACAAACTGTAGTGTGGCAGTACTCATGCAATGTCTGAGCAGTCCCATCTGTAGCATTAAGCTGTTGATTCAGGCCAAAATCACACCAGCAACCTTTCCAGTTCTTGCCTTCACATGCAATTCCTGGGCACAGCTTGGGAGCTGGGACCAGTCTTCATCTTGTGCTAATAGCTGTTTTGGAGACAGTGCCTCCCCTCATCCCACCTCCCTTTTTTGCTGGATGGATTTAGTGGTAAGGATGTGAGTTGCTCCCTGGCATCTGGCCTGAGTGCTGTAGAATGGTCCCAGTCCTGGTCAGTGCACAGATGTAGCCATTGTGCTCATTGTGCCATCACAGGGACTCTGCTGGATACCAGCCTGTGACTGCCCTCAGGAGAGAGGTTTTATCTATTTATTAATTTTCCTTCAGAAAAATGTCTTGGAAGATCGCAGTACATCAGCATTGTGAAAAGCTGAGTGAGCTGTAGTTGATTTGCAGACTTATTCAAATTCCATTTGGAGACCTGCAAATATTTTCTTCCATTTAATTTCTTCCATGCTGATTTCCCCTGAAAACCTGCCATGAGGCAGTGCCTGTCTGCGTGTGTCCCAGCTCCTGTGGCTCAGTGGCTTCTCTTGGCCTGCACAAGGTGTCCTGTGATCTTCCAGTAGCACTGGCTCCATGAGTGTCCGCAGCTGAAGGACACAAGTGCTTTGGATTTGCCAGTTGGTCTTTTCAGACTGTTTCCAGACAGCCCCCACATACACTCTGTTCTGTCTCATCACAGAGCTCTTGGGTCTGTCCTGCTGCTATGAGACAAGTGCTCCCATCTTCATGCAGTGCTTGTGCACAGCGATCACAGGTAGGGTCCTTCAAAGTGGCCCCACCTTTTGGGTGTTTTTCACTTCTCTGACAGTGTTATATTCATTATGTTATTATTTCATGGCACCCACTGATTGAAATATCCTGTGATGTTTCAGAGCCTTTATTTCATGATAAGGTTCCTTAGTTTCAGTGGCTTTTCATGTACTTAAAGTAGACAAAAGTCTTTGGAAAGACATTGATACTTTCTCTTCCCCCATGTCTATTTCCTTGCAGTGCCCTCACCAGAGGAACTCAGTGAGCTCCTCCTGCTCCTACAAGGGGTCTTCAGTATATCCATACAAGAGAAAGCAGTAGCCGCTTTCCTGGGCCTCCACAGGCTGCTCCTTTCCACCCAGCCTGTTTTCATGGGTAGTGAGATTTACACTCCTGGGAGTTGCCCCAGCAGAGCAGAACTGGCTCTGGCTATGCCTGGCCAGCTTGAACAGACCAAAACGAAGATTAATTGACTTGATCTGACAGCATTAACTTGCCACTGAGACCCAAACTAATATCTCTGTGCAGTCTGTAGGCCTTACAGTATATAATCAAAAGCTTGTCTGTTTTCATATTCTGTCTCTGACACTGGCCAAGAGCAGATGCTTTGGCTAATGATGTTTATATCCAGGCCATCTTGCTAGGACTCATCCTCAGTACTGCTAAAATGACTATCCTACTGTATGGTATATATAGGACATTAAATAAGATTGATGTTAAAAGCCATCTACATGATATAACACAAAATATAGTGTAAGAAACTCTCAGGGTACTGATGTAATAAAATGATTTCAAGCTCTCATTTATTGCAAATTATCTGCTTTAATTTTTTTTCACCCTCAAGAACAGTTTGTATTGTGGGATTAGAATCCTTTCCTTGGGTCTCTCAATTCATCTCTCATGCTGTTGGCTAGATTGTAAACCCTGTAAGCAGAACTGGCTTTGCACCCTAAAGTGCATACTTTTAGTGTTTAAAAATCCCCTAGTTTTAGAATTATTTTTTTGTTGGTCAGGTTGCTTTACTCTGCAAATCTGTTCATAAGGACAAAAAACTTTTTAGGTCTATCAAATGTTCTTATCAGAAAATAATAATGTGTTATAACCAAAACAGTAAAAACCCATTTCATTCTTTTTCTAATTATAGAGCAATTTTCCATAAGTTAAGCAATAAAAGTATTTGGCTGAAGGAAACTTATGGTTTTGTTTTGGGGGGTTATTGGCTTTGGATTCCAAATAAGCTTCTACCCTTTGGTTAATTTTTCCTGCTTTGCCTCATAAGAATTCTCCTTTGTTTGCAACCTGCTCTGTAGCTAAAAATGTGAACATGGAGACTCTTAAGGAAGTGCTAACACTATGATTGGTACTATTCTTCACAATGTAGATTTAATTCCTTTACCTTTTTCTTTATTTTTGTCTATTTTTTTTTAAGTCTGTGTCTTCTTTCTGTATCAACTTTCTTTGTTCTGGTGTGGTTGTTGTCCAAGTGGAAAGAGCAGTTAAAAAATGAATTCCTATAGGTTTTAGGTGCTAGTCGTCTAAGTAGTACTCAGTCAAAAATGGTTGCGGTTATTTTCTGTTATTTATGTTGTTTCTATTCAAATATGTTGAAGGGAGTCCTATCCTGCTGGGTATGCTGTAATTGTCCCAGTTGCTGGAAATGTAATTTCCAATGAAGTGTTGGTTTGTCTATCTGGATGTCCCAGCTGGAAGACAATCCAGCCTTCCTGTCAGAAGCATCTTCTCCACACAAATTCACAGGCCATGTACATGGGCCTGAGAAATCTCTGTTGTACAGATTTGCCACTTTTCTCCTGGCATCCAAAAGACTGCAATAAAATTGCCAAGCATTGAGGGCTGCTGCACCAAGGCAACTGTCTTATGATGGTGAAGAGTGACCACCACTGGCAAAAGGGACTGCTCTACCCTCTCTGCTGGGATCAGATCATGGTGTTGTTGGACTGGGGATCTGAAACAACTCTACTCTTGGGGTTAAAAAGAAAGATAGACCTCAAGGGAATAAAAACTTTACTATACAAATTCCAGTATCTGATCAGTAATTAAAGGCCACAAGAAAGTTTAGGAAAACAGTACCTGTTTAACTCTGGTTTGTGCCCAGTAAATGACTTGAGGCTGTGCAATTTCTGTAGTAATTCTGCAGCTGTTTCTAATGCTACTGCATAGGGATAGGCTTTCTACCACAGGTGTTATAGATATTCTGCTAAACACTATTTAAACACTGATAACTGGTAAAACCAACACAGATTATTAGGAATGAGGTAGGAGGTGGGATGCTTAAGAGGTCTTTGGTGATCTCTATGCCATATCTACTTTGCAAAAAAAGAATAAGTAATTCTTTGCTGTAGGGATTTGGAAGTAGGTAACATAAAACTCAGCTATCAAGAAAAAAAATACTTGGAAAGCTAAAACAAAAAAAAACCAACCAACCAAACAAAAAAAACCCAAAAAAACCCAAAAAAACCCCCAAAAAAACAAAAAAACAAAAACAAACAAACAAAAAAAAGCCACTGGTCTGTTTGAAGCAGAAAATACCCTGTCCAGAACATTCTTCAGAAAAAACTGCACTTTAGACTAAGCAGCAGGGGTTAGTTGTGGAAAAGAGTAACTACTTTGAATGACCATGATGGGCAGAGAGTGTTTAAAAAGAGGCTAAAAAATAGACTATGTGGAAAGTGGACAATGAAGCCGTATCTCCAACCCTCTCATGAGGCTGAAGGTCAGGAGCTGTAAAGAAGCCCAGTCAGTAAAGGAGGCTAGCTTGACAGAAGCATCCATAGATGGTAATGAAAGGAAGCAATTAGGCCAGCTCCTCCCGTGGTATTCTGGCATCTTTTCCAAGAACAACGAAGAATTTGGATGACAGGATTAAGTGCAGTGCTGCTCTGTGCTAAACCACTGAATGCTTCTGGGAAGCAGAGCTTATGCTGGTTTGTCATCCTAGAAGATGGGTAGAATTGTTAAATTACAGGCTATGGAAGGGCCTGACTGTTCATGCTAAGGTGTTGCTGGCATCTTTGGTTGTCCAGGCACCTCTTTCTTCATGGTTGGTTTCAGTTTTTGTTATTAATACACTTACTGCCTTTGAAGGAGCTTGTTAGCACAGGCAGCACCCCCAGCAGCTATCAGGATCTCTCCTGGCCCAAAAGTGGATCAGCTCATTGTGTGAGTTGTGCCTGCACATGATAACAGCCCCTCAGTGGGGTGCAGGCCAGCGGTTCCCAGGCACTGCTGCCCATCCCTGAGGAGTACAGAAAGCCCGCTGGGGCATGCCCCAAACCCTCTCCTGCACAGACAGCACTGATCCCCCTGTTCTCACCTCAGCTGCAGCCTGCAGAGATGGGGTTATTTCAGTAACTTTTATCTCTCTGGGCACATTGGCCTCAGGGTACTGTCAGACTGGAGTGAGACATCCACACAAGCAGTCTGTGCTGAGCCCTGCCAGCTACACAAGACATTTTGGTCTCCGTGCTTCTTTTGCCTCTTCCTTCTGAAAGACATACATTATCTAGGGTTCTCATTCTCCTAGGCAATCCTTTATTTCTTAGATGAAATTTATTTTAATTCTTTAAAATTTCAGAGGAGGCTTCATGCTAAATGCTGTCTACAGAAAATTTCATCTTCAGCCTGTTCAACACCAATGTCTTTCTCTCTGTGGGGTAAGCAACCCAAATTCAATTTCAATTTAAAAAATTATTTTTTTCTTTTTCCCTTTGCTTGCTCAGTTGTTTTTTTTTTCTTTTGTTCATTTTGTTGCTCACAAGATTGTTAGATTTAGCTGAGAACTTAAAATCTTACTCTGTGTCAGCCTCTCTGTGATTACAAATCTCCTGGATTAGGTGCAAGACCTGGGTGAGTTCCTCACTGCAGTGCTGTCTGCAGCTTCCAAATCTGTGTGAACTTCACGTTAATTCTCTAGAACATGGAAGAAACAGCTAATAGAAGAAGAAATTGTAAACCTAGTAACCAAGCCAGTTTCTAAAGTTAGGGTGGGAAGGTATGCAACAATTTAAAGCCAGGAATCTGACTAGCTCCCAGAATAGTCTGGTATAAACCTGGTAAAGAGTTTTGATGTTAATGGAGTGCCTAATGGAGGTATCACGCTTCTCAGTAGCACAAGGGTCTTTCCTCAGTGTCCACTAACACACCCAGTTGCTAATTCTAAACATTCACTCGGCCTCCTTACTTCTTTCCACTTAGAAATGTGACTAAAACCAAAGAGTCTGTAATTGAAGACAAGACCACAAAGAAAGTAGGAGAGATAATGAAGGCATCAAGAAGAAAAGAGACACATGGGCGAATGAGAAAACAGAGAAGCTTAACAGCTTTGGTGCAAAGCTGCCAGGAGTTTGACTGACAGGTGAAAGCAGCTCAAGAGACCTGCCATTTTGAAAAGGACAAAGAAGATACTTTAGGATTTGAAGTGTAGGTTGTCACTTTGATTTTCAGCCTTCTGATGATTGTTTACATATTCCTACTGGAGTTTCTCACACCTGTAACATAAACAAAGTAGATTGTTTTCTCATCCCTCTCTGTGATGAACTGCTAATTTGACCACTGGGGTCTGTAGTGGTTTGAAAGCAAAACAAGTGAGAGGCTCCAAGTCAGAAATACAACTTGATAAGAAGAAAGGGGAAAAAAAAAAGGTAGGATAAAATAAATCTAATAATACAAAAGACCACTGACAGAGTCAGAATACAACCTGCAGCAGGGTGATGGAAGCAGTCCACATGAGGGGGTCTTCCTGAAGCAGTGATCCTGTAGAAAGGTCTGGTAGCTCCGGTCCTCTGGGAAATCCAGTGGGTAAGGGCTGCCTGTACTGTCCCCAAATCCCAGATTATATCTAAGTGAGAATGCCTGGCTCCTCCCTCCTGGGTGGAGCATCTCACAACGGGATGGTGAGTCATGCAGAGGAGTCTTTGATGGCCCATTAGCGAGAGATCACACCCTGAGGCAGTTATCTATGAGTCATCCAGCAAGGCATCTGATGGGCCATTAACAGAAGATAGTCAGGGAGAGGGGTCTGGGAAACACTGCTCCAACAATTGGATTCAACAGTTCATGAAGATGGTGATAGAATACTTTGTGCCCATCCTATACTACAACCCAGGACTGGTCAGAGGGGTGTTTCTCTCATCTCCCAATCCTTGATCACATTCCGAATCCTATTTAAACCCCAAATCATAATAAACTGTCTCTTTTGCTTCTCACTTCTGATGGTGAGTGTGGTTCTTTCATGTCATGAACAGCGACAGTAAGTAACTTTTCAAATGTTGCTTTTATAGAGCTGGGCTGGTTGAGACAAACATGCTGTCCTGGGGGCATGATGATGACATATTTTATGAGTCAGATTTTGTTCTCAGAAATAGTTTGGTAGACAATTATAAGCCAAATATAAAAAGTACAATTAGATACTAAATTTCATACCAAAGAGGAAAAAAATAGAGGAAGCTGTGGATAAAGTTTTGCAAATCTCAGTACTCAAGAAAGGTAAGTAAAACATCAGTCAGTGAGGATTCTGCCAGAGTCCACTAGATAATTAGGCAGAGCAAATAATTAAACATTGGTCTTAAATCACGTTACAGTATTTTCCTCTGGTTATGGTGACATTTGTTTAATACACTTAAGTTTTTCCTCACAAACTTATGAAACTATTGCCAGTTTCCACCAGTGAATCTGTTCAGCATATGCTTTTGTAATAAGTAATTTTATTTGTAGTGCTTGCTCCTTTAGTTTTTCTATTGGTATAGATATTAATAATGTATCAAGAGGTAATTTCGTGCTCAAGAAGTAATTCCAGTTTAAAAAAACAGATCAGCAACAGAAATACTCTCATTTTATTGAAATAGTTGTACTAGAGTATTGTGTGCTTCACTATGAATCAGCTCAAATTTACTATAAAGTCTGTATAAACTAGTAAGATATTCCCTATTCTCTCAAGTCTACCCTCATATCTGGACTTGTTTCCTACACAGAGCCATTAGATTCCTGACTTGGGAGTCTCTAATACCCTTCCCAACCATTTGGTAACATCCCAAGTTTTATTTTCCATGGTGAAAGCCTGAAGGGGAAACACCCAGTAGTTAAAAATTGCAAGTTCAGCAATGAGATGTAATGTCAGAAGTACTGTATAATGAGATGCCCAAAGTGAATATACTTAAAGTTTTGGTGAAATTTCGGATGTGATTCTGTGTATGTTTCACTCTCAGAAAAGATGTGGACCAGAGCTGGACAGAGTTCAGAAACAAAGAAATAGAAAGATAGAGGTTTAAAAAAATCATATCCTATGAGCTGAAGGCAGTGGTGATGTTTAGTCTAGAGAAAAGAAGACTGAGGAGAGGCATGATAACACTGTTTGTTAAAATATTTTAAATGATACTCCAAGGAGGAAGGGAATAGATTATATTCCGGGGAAAAAAAAGCACAAGCAGCAATGTTCTTAAATTGCGGTAAAGGAGACGTGTTAAATTTTAGGGGAACATAAGCTGTTTTAATATTGAAGATAGCCAAGGAATGGAGGATCTCAACAGTAGATGTGAGAGGTGATGGAAGCCCATTATTAGGATTCTGTAATAAATGACTATACCTACATTCTGCTGTGTAAATATCCAAAGTATGCCTGGAAGGATTTACCTCCGTTTTTAGGAGCTGTGGTGAGCTGCATAGTCTCTTAAGGATAATTGAGGGTAACCATTCTTCCACCATGACGTGAACACAACTAATGAGAATAAGGCAGAAGCTGTTGCTCATTCCGTGTAGGTGGTTTCAGTGACTCAGGGCATTACACCTGGGTTTTTGATAATGCAGAAGAGGGGCTCTAGGGCTTTGGAAAGGGGGCATCTGAAGGCAGGCATGGGCTCCAGGTAGGTGTCAGCTCTGTGGGTACTGCTGCTGCTTAGATGCTGCCGTTCAATATAGAAATGACTTTGCCTTGAATCTTTCAGGGTGGTTTCTGCATCTAAACTTTTGTCTTTTTTTCTGTTCTCCAAGTGTTCTGTGTGCTAATGCCAGGGCACCCAGCTCCCACGAACTGGAGAACTCTGCTCTGTTTATGTATATTTGCCTTCTTGCCTTTCAGCTTTCACTGACACTCTCTGGGCAGCAAAGACTGCTTGGGCCAAGTCCACTCCTTTCCAGGATCCAGTTCTCCTAACCAGCATATCATGCCATAGATGTTTCTTTTGAAGCAAGACACTTTCAGAACTTGATGTAGTTTTTCTGTTTAAGGTCTGTTTACAGTCCAGACAGTCCTTATGCCCTGTTGTTCCCAGAGTTGCTCTTTGTAAACTGTCACTTTCTGCCTTCCTTAAGAATTATCCTGAAATCCATATGCATGGGATGGCAGCCAGAGTTTGGTAGAACTGATTTAAGACGTGAGTTTATCTGCCTCAAATATCTAGAAGAAGCTGGCTGCAACTTTCCTTTAAAAAGCTCACTCATACCAACAGCAGATTAGGGTATAAATAATCCATTTGGCAGAGTTAATACAAAAATACCTCTCTGTTGCTCAGCACTTGTTTTTTATCCATTTTCTTAGTTACACTGCCTCAGTGCCTCTGGCACCCACTATGCAGTTTCTATTTTGGCCAGTTCTCCGAATGATGGGTCTCAGGGACCACGGGGCTTTCTTTTAAAAGTGGAGCTTTTCCTTGCATGCCGGTGGCATGGTGGGGGAATGGAGACCCCGCTCACCAGCTGCACTTTGAAATCACACACATCTCTCAAAGCAGCTCTAAGCAGATAAGCCCATTTGTGCATCCCCAGCTCTCCTCCTTCCCTGGGAGTGCCTTTGCGCTCCCGGCAGTTTTGTTGCCTAAGCCTCAGGGATCAGTGCAACCTTCAGGAATGAAGCCTTCCTTCTTTTTCTCCCCCCCACAACCCGCGTTCCCGGAGCTGCCCCGGCCATCTGGCCGCATGACTCATGGCTTTTAGACCCAATGAAGGCCGAGACAAAGGAGCCATTCTTCAGCTCAGACTGTCAGCCGCTACAAAAGTTGTGAGATAGCATCTCTCTCTCCCTCCTGAAGACCCGGGCCCTCCTTTGGCGCATGAGCCCCTGCAGAGCTGGCATTGTGTCCTGCTGCTCCGCTGTTGCCCTTCTTCGGCACCTCTTGGTTTCCTCTTCGGCTTCTTGGTTTCCTGTGCATGCCCAGGTTGTTTGTCCCAGCTGCGAGGTGTCCCCTCCCAGCCATCGTTCGCTCCCTCGCTTGGCAAGATGCTTTTCTGTTCCCAGCTGCAGCTTTGCCACCGCTGCTTGTAACTCGGGGAACAGAGCCCAGGGCAGTGAGGTGCTGCTGAAACAGGGCAGGAGCCCTAGCTGCCTCCTCCCCGTCCTTGGCTCTGCTGCACCCGTTGCCAGCCAGGAAAACTATTGTTCTGGGCTGAACTATGCTACATTGCCTAAGCATCCATCAAATGCAAGAAGTGTCTTACATCTGCCTATTTACTGAGGTCTCCATGAGCTATTTATTAAAATATAGTTGTATCTATTTTTTCCAGTGGGTTAAATCTCTCACTGCACCGCCCTTGTGCTATGTTGGAAAATAATTCTTGTTTCATTTTCTACAACCCCAGTTACAGGGATAGTTGTTAGTGGAAGACTCTTAGCAGATATTCTGTGTTTGTGCCTGGAAAATCCGTGTAGAAAAACAGGTAAATCTGCGGTGTCAGGGCTATCGTATATCAAAACTAATGCATTCAGACTTTGCTTCATGCATGTTGGGCTGATCAGAATGCTGTTCTCCCAGCTGAACTTTAAATCACAGTCAGCTTGCTGTATTCCAGGTCTGAGCTGTTGCTCCAAGTGAGCTGCCGGCCATCCTGGCACCGGTAAACATACTGAGCTAAAAAGGAGAGACAAAAGAGGAAAGCAATGAGTCAGTTGTAGATGTGGGGGGAAGGTCCTGGTAGAAGAGTAAAAGACATCATCTCTTTTGCTCATATTTTTGCATGAGGTGGAGGTAATCTAACAGTTTACAAGATACTGGGGGAACCAGGCCAGGCATAGCCAAGGCAAGTGACACCTCAGTATGCAGTGCCAGGCTTCCAGCTGTGAAGAATCTGTGTTGATTCTCATCCCAGTAAATGTATGTTTTGTCAAGGCTGAAAGGAAGCTCCTGATCCTTTGCTGGCATTTACTGCTATAAAGGCATCAGAATTAAGCAGGCAGAGACCAGTGGAGGCTAAGTGGAACTTTCAAAAGCAATAGGGAATACACTGTGAGCAGGACAGGGTGACACCCCCAGGCCCGATGGGAAGCCAGCAAAGTCTGGAAAGACTCAAGCTTCAGTGTTTGCATGGGTGTCCCTCTGACAACCTTGGCAGGACAGCCCAGTCCCAGAGAGCCGGGTGGGTGAGATGTTTTTTAGCAGCTGTGAACCTGGTTATTGTGTGCACTGGGCCACTCCTTCTCTTTGCTATTGTTTCACTTTTCCGGCTTTGTTCCTTTTAACTTTTCCATCTGATCAGGCCCCATAGCAATTAATACTACTGTAAACAACCACTTAAGACAGCTCCATATGCTTTAGAAATAATATTCATGTTTTCCAGTTGAGAAAAAACTGCATTGAATGAAACCTGCCCAGGCTCTTCAGCAGGCGCTGGCGACCTTACAAACACGGCACTGGGACAGTTATTCAGACAATCCCTGCATTCCGTGGATTAGAGCACTTCTCTTTTGCAAGATTTCCACTGTGGTGCCAGCACTTGCTCTATGAGCATCTAATTACATTTACTACAGCATATGCCAGTAAAAAATAATTTGCCAGAGTCAGGCATGAGCATGAAGTATAATTTAGGTGTATGTATGTACAGGTACTTTGTGCAGTGTAACTACTCAAGATGTATTATATACACTGATGTCCTATGTGGATAAGTATTTCTTATGGATAGTTCATTCAGCTCCAAGAAGAAGTAGGATCTTCATTCTACTTTAGGAGTTTTCAGATTTAGGAATAATGCTCCATAAAATTCTCTGTGTGTGTCTTGTCGGTGAATTCCCCTTCCCTAACTGAAATTGCACCTCTCTCTAATAGATCTGTCTCTTTTGCATTTTCACTCAGCTACCACTACCAAGAAATTTACCTAATCTAGAGCATCAGCTGCAAATAGATTGTTGCTGGTGACAGTCCTGCAGGAGAGCCCTGCTATCTTCCATCCCCCAACCACAGTCCTGGCTCCTTGCTGTTCAGCAGTTCTGTTGCGTGATTATTTTCGTCACTTTCACTGTCTGCAGCTGCGTATTTACAGTACAATCAGCTGCCAATATCTTAGTGAAAAACATAGCAAAACCTTTTCTGTTTCTGAGATTTTCTACTTTTGCTCAGGCTACTCTGTCCTGAATTCCTAGGGATATAATCAGGAATAGTTTCATTGTGCTTTCCTTACAGCCTGTTTAATGGTATTGGAGGAGTTCTCCAGTGCAGTCACTATGTTATTTAGGTGCTCACTGATATATACCTTCATCCAGCTCATAGCTCTTTGCTTAATTTACAGTTTAAACCACTGAATTTTGCCAGTATTTGCCAGGAAAAATCCCCTGCAAGGTTCAAATTTCTGTCCATAATGTGTGCATTGTTCTCAGCATATGCTCCTCAATATTTCAGCCCCAGCTTGTGAACTGACTGCTTAAAACCAGCACCAAAAGCACAACAGTAGTGACCCTTGGGATGTGGGCATCTGTTCTGCTCTCCTGCCAGGGCGAGCTCCACTGCTGGAGCTGCTCTGTGGCACAGGTATTACCAGCTCAGTGTAAAGTGTGAGCAGATGCTGGAGGCAAATGCAGCTGCCTCTGTACTCTTGCTGATTCCAGACTATTTTGTGGTTAGTCTTTGTTCTACCTTCTGCCTTGTTGTCATTATAAAAATCAGTAGGAGAGCTCATTTCCAGGAGGATACCCCAACCATATAATGAAGAGAGTGAGTTTTTTGCAAGCTATAAAACCCATGTGCACTCTTTAGTGATCTTTTACAGCTCTTGTGATTTAGACCAAAGTCTTTTAGACAAGATGTATTTTATTCTCAGCAGTCTTTCTGCAGTCAGTCTGTTCTTACAAGGAAGGTTATTATCAGTAACTTACCATGAAAAATCAATATAAACTAGATGTATCTGCTATTCAAATTATACTAAAGAGAATTGCCCAAAATCCATTAAGAGATTAATTAAAATATTTTCCTTTTTTAATTTGGCTTCCAGCTTAGAACAGTCTTCAAACTATTCCATTAGTGCTGCTGACTCCCCTTTCTGTTCAGCTAAAAGCTGAGATAACATGTGCTTACAGCAAATGAATGATGCAAGATGATCAGTATGCTAGTACAGCTGTGCTGGAGATTTGCAATTGCATTTAAACCATTGGTAAATTTACACAAGCATTTTAGAGAGTGGACTAACTGGTTTCGAGGCAGAGCAAAGTACCCTCCTCCTCTTGATAAAGATGTCATTAGGGAAGAAGGGGAGTACCACAGAATTATTTATACAGCAAGCACTATTTGTTTTAAGGCATGATCTCTGATGTGAAAGTAGTCTCAGAGATTCTAAAAACTTATTTCTGACTAAAATAAACAAATAACTAAGGTCTTGTAAACCAAACGAAGAAGTACGGAGCCCTTCGAATGTTTTTATGAAGTCATTTGTTGAGACAACTCAGTGGCGAGGGCATTAAAGGAGGAATATTTAGTAAATATTTTGCTGCCCTCCACTGGACAAGCAACAGCATATCCCCGGCAAGCACGGTGCCATGGGACCGTTCTACTTCAGATGCAATTGAGGTTATGTGTTCTACCTCCAGTAAGCATTACAGGGCTTTGGATTTTGAAGCTAAAATTGGATGGTTTTGATTTTAAATTGAAAAATATTAAAGATCTGTCTGATAGACAGATAGATCTGATAGAGCAGTTGTTGTGGTGTGGTTTTGGGTTTACCAGTTTCTGTATGCATCTGTTGTTTGTTTTACAATGATTTGTCACATATATCCCATGTTAAACCCTTCTTGGTTTCTCCCGAGTGATTGTCTCATGTCAATCACAATTATGGCTCCTAGCCATCACCTTACAGCCTCGCCCTGATGTCTGGAAGATTCTAGCGAAGACATCGAGTAATTGGCAGAGTGTCTGGTTCTCTCGCCCCCCTTAATGTATTGATTGGTTCTATTGATTGTCCTTTGTGTTCTGGGTCACTCCCTTCACCCTCTGGATTGGTTCCAAGCTGTCCCCTTCCCATTTCCCCACCCCCATAGTTAAGGTGCTGTACAGAGAGAAGAAGCTGCTTTTGTGGGCTCTCTCTGGGTGTGTACAAGTCCCACAAGGGCTTAATAAACCCCAGCTGAATTTCTCACAAGAGTCCTCCCTTCTTCCTCGCCACTGTTC
The DNA here is from genome assembly GCA_008694505.1 of Cyanoderma ruficeps. Lineage (NCBI taxonomy): Eukaryota > Metazoa > Chordata > Aves > Passeriformes > Timaliidae > Cyanoderma > Cyanoderma ruficeps. The sequence goes on from VZDJ01000302.1 coordinate 7,914,484, forward strand.
ATGCTTCTGCAGAAGGCAAGAACCCAAAGGATCGAGGATGTATCGCAGAATACGGAACTGTACCGATACTGTGGCGTCGGTGCTCGAGCTAGCCAGAAACGGGACGCGAGTTCCCTGAGAACAGCACCGCATCACCTCCAGCAGTGAACCATCTGCTACCTGTGAAGGGGTGGACCAGAAACTGTTGCACATTCAGGCTATAGAGGGATTTACTCTTTCTACTCTAATCAGAAGAGCAATACGGGATTGGGGGTTTGTGAATAGATACCTGGATATAGGAATGATTTATTCCTTTCCATACTCCTGAATTATTTTTATCTATGAATATGAGATATCTGCAGGCATCTATGCCTGTGGTTGGATTTTGTGCTTAGTCATTGTATATAGCTTCTGTGGTTTATAGCAATGATGTCATGTTGACCTTGCCATTAATTCATTAGCAACTTTGTACCTGCTGTAGTCTTTGGGAGAGGACTCACATCAGGATTGTATCTAGAAACATTTATTATTAAAATACTTTCTAGTTTGAATAATGTTTGAGATGATAGCCTGAAAGAATCACTTTATCAAACCAGGAGACTGAGGCTGAAGGGCAAAACATTCTCGTGAAAGTAGAGAAAAGACAGCTTAGAAGGGAAGGGGATTTGTGAAAAAAAAAACCAAAAAAACAAAGAAGTGGCAGACCTGCATGGACAGGGGTCAGAATTTGTTGCTAAGAAGGCTGGAAGAAGTATTCACTGTGTAACTACAGCTGGGAAAATTCCTGTGTAAGGGACACTTTTGATGACCATAGGCTTGACATATGATGTGGCAGAGTACTTCCTTTGGAGCTCATTAGGTTTCCATTTGTGTATCGCAGAGCATATATCGAGCTGACCCACTCTGGCAAGGGACAATTGTTGGTTTTGACTATGAATATTTTCACCACTAATTTTGTTCTGACATTTTCATATGAAACAGAGGAAGTGGAAACAAGAACAAGAAACATTAATCTGTTTGTTTTCAGTCCAAGAAACTAGGCGTGATTCATATCAGACAATAAAAACGAACCACATGATAATCAAACCCTAAAGACCCCAAAACCTGGTAGTAGCTGCTTGTATGAGGATGGCCACATCTGTTTTTTTTTTAATGTTCATGTAATTTGCAGTTCTGTCTCAGTATTATAATTGAAAGGATTATAACAGAACACATTTTAGCTCCAGTCTTGCTTTGAAAGCTACTTAATGGCTACTGTGCTAGATTTGTTTTATCCTAGTTGATAATCATGCTGCTCCTCTTCTGGTTCAAGTTTTACCTTTCTATTTCTCCCAATGTCAAAGATCTGTTTTGTTTTTTTGTTTTGTATTTGTAATGTTGCTTTCCTGTATTGCAGGAAATACTCATCATATCCTTACCAGATGGCTGTTCTTTGTGAGTGCCCCTAACACACAGCATTTGGTTAACTGTGTTAGAGGAATTCTTGGATTTGATTGCTCTCCCTTTTCTTCATAACAACAGGTGATTTCATGCATCATAAGGAATTTTATTAAACAAAAAGGAACAGCTGCTTAAACTCCAGTTCATATGAGATTTTTTAATGTTGTATTATAGAAATATTAAAAGCATTTTTTTTCCCCAAGGTATCAAGTACAAAATGTTCAGGCTGTCTTTTAAGGTAAATATATACATACTTTAGCAAAAATGGCTTTTTAATAATTATGAGATTTGTTTGACATGAGTAATTTTGATCTTTACCTTCTAAAAATAAAGAGTAAAACTCCTCCTGGCTGGTTCTTATGGTGAAAATGACAAGAAATAAATCTGTTTAATATCATACCTTTCTATGTAGAAAAATATTATCCATGTCTGGATAACTAAATTCAGGAAACGGGAAAGAGAAAATAATCAAAACCACGTGAAAAAAATAAGGCAGCTACAATAATCACCAAATGAAAGTCTAGAGCAAGAAAGAAGAGCAGAAAGCTGACTTTTTAGAGCAAACTTTCACAGTAAACTCTTAAGCGTTGCATTAAACTCCTAAATTCACTTCTCAGCAAAATAGAGTTAAATTATCCTACTTCCTGAAGGTTTTTAATACACGTTGCTTGAAATTCTATTATTTTTCCCACAAATGTGAGGAGATAATATATTAATATTCTACCTGTGGATGATGCTACCTGCTGCTTTTTTATTGTAGAGGATTCTTCAATCTAAATTTCAAAAGAATTATGGTGTATATTTCTAGACCATGATTTTATATATTTAAATATGTAGCACTTAAAAATCTTTTGTTCTATGTAGACATACTTTATGTTTAGACAGAGATTCAGAGCACATTAAATAAAGTTATCAACTTTTTTTTAATGTTCAGACATATTTTTTGTATAAAAATCAGTTCAAGGCTAATGCTTAAGAGGTTGTTTGTACTGGACTATCACTAATGGTGATTAGAATCAACAGTAAATGTCTGAATGATAGATACAAAAATAATGTATGTAATGCACTATTCATATAGCACAATTTCAGGTTGTTTTGGTTCTACTGGTGATGCTCCTCAGTACTTTTTTATGCCTGTATTTAATCAATGCTGCAAGTGTGCAAATCTAAAAATGGTCTCTCTTATTCCTTTCTCCTCGTATCTGAAACTTCTCACCTGGAATCAGTCAAAAATACTATTTTTGTTATATTATACATGCTATGATGAAGAAAAATGGAGAAGTAACCATGCTTTTTCTTCATAGTTTTATCCATGATATTTTAAAATGGAAATAGTCCAATAAAGTCTGTTAATAATACTAAAATACAACGTTTTGTGGGTTTGTTTTCTTTTTTTTCCCTGAGTGAAATGAACTTAAGTATTAAAAATGATCACTTTTATTATAGCATAACCTTCCCTTTTTTTTAATATACACTTGTATTTATGTGTATTATGTATTTATATGTATTTATTTCCTTTGTCTATACACAGAATTAAAAGGCATCCTGAACTGTACGTTCATTTAGGATGCATCTTAAGATTAAGTTTAAAATGGTTTACTTTCTCATGTAAAAAAAACGAATGGAAAACATCCAAAGATTATGCTATTTTATAAAGTAACCCACCAAGTTTGTTTCTAAATTGATGAGTAGGTCTTTCAATGTATTCTGAAATCGTGAATCTCCTTTAGTTGGTATAACATCTTGTATATCAGTACGGAAACACTGGTACTGAGCTCTGTGCATGGCTCCAAGATTTCCAAAGCCATTCCAGTGTTGTCACAGTCCATGATCTGCAGAGACACTGCAGCTATACTTACATAACTGAAGCCCACACGTAAATTAAGTAAGTGGATGCAATTATGTTTCATGCAGCTGGATAAGAAACACATTTCCTGACAAAACACTCCCTTTTTATGTCTAATTACCTATGGAATAAGCAACTCTGAACAGCAGATAATTTTTTCCCAGGGCAAGAAGTCATTGTTAGAGCTGGGGAAGGAAATGTCTCATACCTTCCGACTAGTCTATTGGTTTGAAAGTGCATTTACTGTAGAATGCAGCAGGTAGCCAAAAGAAGGAAATTAATTAAAATTTCATGGAGTTTTCTTAAGGGAGATATCAAATAATCATTGTAGACATGGGGAGCTGGGACTGTTCTCCAGTCCAAACCATCCTAAACCTCTGGTTTTAGTAGGCAATGAGGAAGCAGGTCCATAATTTTGTCTTTGTTTGACTTCCTCTGAGGCAGTCAACAAGCTCTTGGGAATCACCAGTGCCAGAGCTGTGCATGCCCTTGGCCTTCAGACTTTCTTGGAAAGAAGAGGAGCATCTTCATTCCTTTGAATTGCAAAACCTGGCAGTATTAAAATGTAGTCCAATAAGTAGTCCAATAAATAACCAAACCAGATACATTTTCTATTGGCAGCACTCACAAGTTTCTTGATAAGTATCTGCTTCTAAATAACAATTCCACCCCAAAAGTCAAACAGATGGGCAGAAAACTCTACCACGGACAAATTTGCAAGGATCCACCCCAAACAAATGAAAAAAAAAAAAAATCCAGACTGCAATGTTCAAACTTCTTCAGGGATTTAGGTTGTCTGGGGCAAGTGAGATAGGTGCAGTTAAAAAATTCAGCTCATGAAATGTAGCCCACTACAGAAATTCTGACACAAATCACAGAAAAAGCTCTATGTAAGTTATAAATAAAGCTCTCTGTGACCCTTTTTAGGAGACAAGACACTACTAAACAAACAGATCATTGTGTTAATTGCAATCAATACACATAAAAGCACCTTGAGATCACTGACTTTGGATGTGCTGGAAGACAACCCACCTCAAAGGATCAGGTAAGAGGGCAACTGGCTCTTGGTGGTCTCATCTGCTGTGCAGCTGCCAGAGCAGTGCTGACTGTTGCAGGGAGAGTGGCCCTGGTGTCTTCAGCAGAGGTTTGTCAAAGGATAAAAAAAATAAATAGTGACCTTTTGTTCTTTGAACTTACTAGACATATGGGTAATTAGTCTCAGAAAGCGTTATGCAGTTAACTACTCATCTTAAAATGTGTCTCTTGAAGTGGATATCTCTGCTGCATTAGAGGACCATGAAAATAGCCATGTGAGAAACCTTGGAAATGAGATTTATTGAATGGATCTTTTCTCTATTTGTCAGCAGGCATACTCTAACAGCCCTTACATGTATTTTTCTTACAGTGTGGCTTACCCCAAAGGCTTCCCATCCGAGTAGTCCATCATTGCAGCCTTTTGACTTTGTGAAAGGCAGTCCATGGCTTGGGTGGAATTTACAGCAAGTCAGTAGTTCTGGCAGCAAAGACCATGTTGTCATTCATGTCCTGACAGGAAGGCAATCTCTGTATCTCTTCTATACCACACCAGATCAAACATTCACGCTTAGGACTGTAAAGAATGCAAGGAAAGATTTTAATGGCCCTTGGCACAAGATGGCATTGAGCAAGAAAGGAAATAACCCAAAATTATTTCTTGATTGTTAGAAGGTCCATTCTATCCCTCAAAGTAAGGAGAGCAACACTTGAAGATATGAATATATTTTGCCATGAAGCCATCAGCTGACAAGTCCTCTTTTGGTTGGTGGATCAGGCAGGTGGGTCACTATTTTCTTCCTCCTAGTACCCAATGCTGTGTGATGCTGACTGCTCCCTGATGGGACTCACAAGTGAATTATTTTTCTGAGAGATCAATCACCTTTTTTTCCTAGTACACCCTTTTTCACCCTTGTGTAATCTCTTAAGGAATGTCTTCATTGCAGTCAGTATTCTTTTATTTTTATTTTGGTGGGAGTTTTTGTTTGTTTTGTTTTTTAAGTCTGCCAAAACCAGTCACTTTTACTGAGAATTTTCAACAATCTTTAGATAGATTCCCACCCCACCCCTGTCACCCATTTATTTATCATATAGAAATAGGGAAAGAGATTCCTGATTTTTACTAGAATAATCGAGCTTTTAATTGTGGAAAGCTTGTTTTTCTTCTTTCTTATAACAGCGTTACCCCTCTTAGGAGGTCTTTACAACTAGTCAGTGTGTTTCTTGGAAATGGAATTAGGCATTATTTATCCAGCTCCTCCCTCTAGTGGTGACCATAGGGCTCAAAACCGAAGGAAATTTCCATGCTTGTGAGCTTTATAGCTACCGGTCACAAAATCCTGTGTATTGGTGGCACCCTTTTTTTCTGTAAATGCAGTGTTGCAGTTACTAAGTCCACTATTTTTGAAAGAGTTTACTGTATTAATTTTAACATTTTTTGTGGATACTAAATGGAAGAAATTAAGAGGGAAGGAAAACAGTTGGAAGAAAATTACATAGTACACTTTGAATTAAAAGAGTGTTGTTCCTCATAAAGCTGCAGACAGTGAGTATTTGACCTACAACTTTCAATTGAAAAAGAAAATTATTTTATTGTTGAAATCAGTAAAGATGTAATTGCCTCCTAGTTCGTATTCAATTAGAAGATACTGTGGTTTCTCCACAGCACCTGAAATCTTGTTTGAGGGAGGGAGCCTACTGGATACATGCAGAGATGAGTTTAACCAGCACAACAGTGTCTGGGCCTGTGAGGAAGCAGAGGCTTCCCCAGGCTGATGGACATGGTGGCTGCAGTGCTTGCATGGTCACAAGCTGTATCCTGGAGCAGAATGTGTCTCAAGAAACTTGAAATTCATTGTAATGCAGATAAAGTCTGCTTGGAAGGCTGCCAGAAACTTCCCGATACAGCCAGGCTGTGCTCTCTTCCCAGCAATGCAGTCTTCCTCTTATGATTGCTTTTCCTGGTGATTATTTAATATTAGCTTGCCAGTTCTCCCTAATTCTCTGTGATTGCCTGAGAACATGCAGCTCTTTTTATTGACTGCACAGCTGAAATGAATTTATAAACAGAGCAAGTTTTAGTCTCAGTATATGAAGCAAGAACATTTGGAAACTGATTTTTTCTTTTGTCAAAATGAAGAGACTGATGCTCATAGTGAATTCTGCTTGTGGAGGGGGCTTAGAAAGGAGTTGGGGTTTAGGAATGGATCAGAGTTGCTGTGCCTGTGAGCCAGCCTGGTTCTGTGTAGGTCAGCTCCTGAGGGGTGCCTGGGTGCCCCGCTTGATGTGGGAATTGCAGGAGCCCCAAAACATTTATGTGATTGCACTTGCAGTGTCTGCCAAGGGACAGATCTTCTAGGAGAATTTACAGCCGTTCTAATGTACTCGGAGAAGAAGCAGCTTCGCAGTTCCTCACACAGCAAAAACAAAACCAAAGCCAGAACCAAGTGCTGTTCCCAAGAGCTGCTTGCTGCAATCCCAGCTGGTTGCCTGCACTTGGCACAGACAGGGGCTGTCTCTCTCCACCTCCCTCTGCCTCCTCCCTGTCTGCACAGGCTTTGTCTTTGAAATCTTCTTTCCAGATGCAGGGGAAGAAAAGGTCTGCCAGCTCTCCAGTGCTTGTTCCCTCCCAGCTTGCAGAGTCACTGAAACTCATTTGCCAGCAAATTTGCCTTTGGATGGAAATCAGAACTCAGAAAATAAATAATGCCTCTTCATTGCCAGCATGGAGAGAGTGCTGAACTTGGTGTCACTGGAAACCCATGAAGCCAGTGTGTCAGCAGCATTCAGCAAAGGCATGGAGCTCCAGGCCACCAGATAACCTTTAAACACAGTGAGCTGTCCCTGACAAGCTTTCTATGTTCACATGGAAGTGCTGCTTTTTCCTTTCATGGCCCACTTTTCTTTTAATACAACTACCAAGGGCAGAAAGGACAGTCTGAGAGAGTTATAAATATAGCAGCCATATGCCTCAGTTTTGATATCAAAACAAGGTACCAACCTTCTATTACCAAGCCAGCTTTGAAGCAAATAGGGTGAGAAGCAGGGCAGCAAACCAGGGTGCAGGTGGTCAACACAATTTTTTGATTGCCTGCACACTGCGATTCCACAAAAATCTATAAATGTCTTTCCACACCTCTCCCCTCTGCCTGTGGAAAAGCACCTGGCCTCCAGAAATCTGGCCTTGTGTAAAACTTCCTTGGCTCCTCTCAGCAGTGAGGAAGCAAGGGCCGTGGTGTGTTGAGGATGACTGCTGTGGGATTTGGGATTTTAATCACTCATTAAGAAGTCAATGTACACTTATGATTCTCTGTGGGGAAAAAAAAATAAATTCTCAAACTGAAGCATTCTGATGTCACTCTGAGCAAGCTGTCATCCTAGCAGCCAGACCTAAAAGTACGTGGAGGAAGTGGAGAGGTTTTAATCACTGCTTTCATGGTAGGCTCTGCTCTGGTACCTGATCTCATCTGTGCTGTGCTGTTACATGTCCTGCATGTGTGATGTGAAGCTCATCTGAAGCTGAAGCTCAGCTGTCACCTTTGCCAAATGCTGTAGGCTGCACTAGAAGTGCTGGTTTCTCAGCCATGAGTGTTACTCAGAATATACACTGCTGTGGGGATCAGTCCTAGGGTTAGTAATAACAGCATCTTCTCTTTGCACCTCCAGGACTGTACTGAACTACAGGGTAAAACTATGATATCTTCTGCCTCAAGGTATAACTAGAAGGTGAACAGAAAGTCCTGTGCTTCAGCATAGTCATTTAAAAATATTCAACAATAATAAATTCACTTACAGATGACAAAATGCATTTACCTGTTGTTAGCAGAGTTCTAGGTGATCCAGTAGAGTGCTGAATTGTGAGAGTTGTGGCACAATTGTGCAATTTTAGTGGATTTCTATTTTCATAGGTCTCTGATTAAATGTTCTTTTTATTTCCTTAATAAAGACAACACTTTTCTTCTTCAGGCAATAGTAGTTGTTTAAGGTGAGAAAGGTCAGAAAAGGGTACATGTTGGAGGGAATAGCATCTGCTTTCTATTCTGTGTGCTTTAAAAAGTCTGACATAAGTTGCTACCAAGCAAGCTAACATTAAATTTTAAGGAGAAAGTTAGTACCTTGACAAGGAGCTATGCCACTTTTTCATAATTTTTTTTATCTGATTTTTTAATCTGTAAATGGTAAACATAAAAGCATGAGGAAGAAGAATTAACTTCTTTTACGAAAGATATTAGATACTTCCTTTGTGTAACTCCTTTACAACCACAGAAACTTAGGCTAAGAAACTTGGTCTGTATGAAGACACGGAAATTGCTTAAAGATACATAATTGCTTGAAAAATTAGATGAGATCAGGAATATAAAATTGTTAGTTTAGTTGACAGGTTTTTAATGCTGTAGTATTTTCTGTATTATGAATACATTTCTCCTTCAAAGAAAGACAGCTCTTGCCTCTCGTAAATTCTCCCTGCAATACCTACGTGTGTCTCTTGCAGTTTAAGTATATTCTTGGAGTCTAAAGTTGAAATACATGTAGCATAATGTCATTATCTTCAACAGAGCCATAAAATTGTTATTACTGAAGGCAGCTGGTAGTACAAATTACTTTTTTCCCTTTGGGGAGTATCTAAAAGTCTTAAAACAGAGGACAGCCCACAGCAAATGCAGAGAAGGTTGATTTTATGACTTGTCTCCTACATGAAGGTTTTGTATTGCTCTTACTGTCATCTTTCCATGTTCCATTGTCTAATTTCAACCAAATGTGAGTCATCTCAGAGTAAGCAGTCAAAGTCCCATAAGCTTTGGGAAATACAAATTAATAAACTCTAAAACATGAAAACCTAAACACCAAGGGTGGCTGCGGTTAGCACTCTGGTTTGAGTGAGACAAACAGAACTCAGCCTCTTTTCTTCTTGGCAGCAGAGGCTGGTCAGGCAGCAAATGCCATCTAAGCCCTGCCAGAGGTCTGAACCAGCTGCAGCTTGTGGCAGTTTTCCCCACGTGCCAAACTGTGTAAAGGTTGGCAGAAGATATGGAAGGAAAACAAGGGCTGAATAGTTTATAGTGGGGATGTGTAAGGATCAGTGGTGATAAAGCACACTGAAACAACCTTCATTTGTTTTGCAGTGAGTCTCCCTGCTACTGCAGCCTTTGCCAATTATGGTTTCAAAACCGAGAAACAAATTTGAAAGTCCTATGGTAGGGAAAGTCTTGGTGTGCAAGTGGTGATAGCAATGACTCAAAAGACAGCTCTCTTCTTGCTGAGTGAATACTGAATTGGTGCTGCAGGATTTCTGTAGAATGACACCTTTCTAACCATGAGCTTTTCCTGGTGACTTTCAGGAATTGTTTCTGGTTACTTACGGTTTTTGAATGATCTTTTTTTTTCTGTCACAGAAATAGAGAGACTAACACTTTCCCTGTCTTTAGATACCAGAGGGATGTTTCTAGGAGAGATTTCTGGCTTGCTGAATCTGAATTTAACCTTACAGAGAAATGAAACCAATCTGACAAGATCATAGATATTTGCTTGTAAATTTTTTTCTTATTTTTGTAAAAGCCATATTTTAAAACAACCACATTGGAATATTTGACTATAAACATACTTTTAGCCTTAGCTGGATACTACAAGAAGGCAGTACAGCCAAACACTGTTAACCAGATAATTACAGGGAATTTAGGGAGCATTTTGGTGAGATTTTTTGATGGAGCTGTTTCTACTTTATTTTCCTGATGTTTCTAAAGCTCCTTAACTAGAGGGACTACCTTTTCTAGAAATTCTTTCAATTAGAAGTGTGTCAAAGAAAGTTCTTAGTGCAAATGTCTGCTTCTGTAGACAGCATGAAGAAGTAATGTTCCAGCAGCTGCCCACTCTGCAGAAACTTGCTGGTGGTTTATCCAGGACATTGGAATATTCTTGTATATCCTTACACTAGGTAAGTGTACTGGAAGAGAAAAATAAGCCTATTTCACAAGTCTAAATGTAGCTGAAGCACTGACATGGAACATGAAGGACTTTTATTGATGTAATGTTATACTTGATTTTGTTCTCATTGAGTTGAAGTGAATCTTCCATTTCCTTCAGCAGGAACCAGGGGTGGGTTTTTTTTACCTACAGGGAGAAAAAAAATTACATATTTATTGGGTTTGAATGTCCAGGATTTGGTATTGGCAAGCTACAGAGGTCACTTCAGTGAAAAACTGACAGAAGCTCACATGACAGAGGCAGTGCCAGCTGGCTCCAAGGCTGAGCCCATCCGTGACAGTGGTAGCACCTCTGGGATAATAACACAGTTATAAGGGGGAAAAACATTGGTTGGGCAACTGCAGCCAGAGAAGAGAGAAATTAAAATATATGAGACCAACAAGTTTTCAGGCACCAAGGTCAGTGAAGAAGAAAGGGGAGGAGATGCAGGAAATACTGGAGCAGAGATTCTTTCTGCAGCCCATGGTGAAAACAATGATGAGATCTAGAGAAACAAGACCATGGGGTTCAGGAAGTGTTAAGCTCATAAGTTCAGAAAGGGTTAAATTCGAAAGGCTGTTTCATTCATTGCTTTGGCGGCCAGACCTGTTGCTGGAGAAAGAATAGCTGAGACACTGCATTTTCTAGATCTATCACTCAGCTGGAGTTAAGGTCTTTCCTGATGAACCATATAAATGTGAAGTTACTGGACAAAGGAAAACAGGGGTTCAATCCTTTCAGCTGCAAGAACATATCCCTCTGTTCTGGTCTGCTTGGCATCTCTCTCCTCAGTAAGACTATCAAGGGAGGGAGAAAGACAGAAATAACAACCATTCCCAAACTTTCTTCTTGGGGATGCAAGACAAACCTAGACACTTGTCTGTAGGTGACACGAGGCTGAGTTATGAGCATCAGGAGCCATGAACAGGAAGGATCAGCTAGTTCAGGAGGTACAGGAGGACATGGGCTTGGTCAGTGCAGAGTTTTTAAAACTGCTTTAACAAGGCAGGTGGGGTTTTTCAGAGGTTTTTTTTTTTTAAAGATATTCCATCTGTACTTTTTTTTGAAGGTATCACACTAATTTAGAGATTTGTATTTCTGGGTCAAGCAGAAGTCAGAGAAGGATCTAAAAAAAGTGTCGTCTGCCCTGAACCATTGAGTGTGTGCTAGTGCCACCCAGCACTGAATGACATTTATTTCACTATCTTCACCTCAGCTCAGAAATCCTGCAATTTCTTTCACTTTGGAGGCCAAATTTACATAAATTATTTGAACTGACTGATGTGATGATTTGCTGAAGAAAAAAGGATGAGAGCAATATGCATTTATACTTTAATAGTTGTCTTAACATCTCCATTTCCCCCATCTTAGTGAAGAAAATTCAGCCCATAGACTAGCCTCTGCTTGAATGTGCAATGAGTGGATAAAAGTGGACTATGAGCTTGCTTCTGAGCCTTAGTCCTGTAAACACTAAATTGTTCATACCACAGCTGTTATGGCTAGTCACACATAAAGATTGGCTGAGCTGAGGATTTCAGAGCTTGACCTTGTTCAGAGTATTTTGTAATGCCTTCTCTTTTAAAATCTGTTATTTTGTGGTGGAATATAACCTTACAGCTAGGACTTTTCCATTGATTTATATGAGATTTAGTAGGTTTCAAGAAGCCTTTTAGATGGAAGATAAATTTGATATTGATCCTAATACAAAATATTCTTCATAAGAATATTTTCCATGTTGGAAAGTAAATTTTCTAATATTAGGAAATGCCCCATTCAAGACTGATTGTATTTATTATACCACAGCTTTTCTTCAGTTAGTCATACAAAGCAATAATAGATAATGCTATCTTAGGTACAGCTTTTATGTCTGTTTTTGACTTCAGTGTGTGGCTTTAGGTGTTCTTATTTCATGATATTTGAGCTGCTGTTAGAAAAAAAATAATTTGTTTTCCTAAGGACTTTTATCAGGCAGCGATTACTGGAGTGTCTTCTCTGGTTTCTGATGAGTTAGTTTTATTTGACAATACCTTGTATGCCAAAGGAGTGTTTTTATCTCTCCTTCAAAGCTGTGAAACTGTGGAAAAAAGAACCAAGTTGGGAGTGGGGAGAGAAGACACTACTACAATATTAGAAAACACATCAAAGCCCCTGAAAATTTATGTTCCACAGTATTCCTGCCCACTATGACCTTGATGTTAGCTACCCGCTCATAATCACACAGAGAACAGATTCTGAGACATCTCCTGAAATAAACACGAAGGAGAGTTTTCTTATAGGATATCCACTGGGTGGCAGAAGTAGATCAGAAAAAAACGCAGTCAAACATGGAAGGGACTTCCAAGTCTATCCAGTAAACTATTTTGTAGCAGCACTATATCCATCTGACGCCTGAGCTGGATGTGTTTGAGAATAACATCTTATGAGATAATATAGTGGAGGGGTTTTTTTTAACACTCTTCCTCTTTCTGTATGTAAGAAGAAGCAGATTTCTAGATGTGCACATTCTCATCCCTTCTTTCTTTTTTCCTCACCAACTACAGGGACAGCACTGTCAGAGCAGAAGAGGGCCTGGACTGCCCTGTCTCTTTCCACCCCTTTTTATAGAAGATGCCGTGGCTGCAGCTGGAGGCTTTGCTGCTCTGCTCCCTCCAACAGAACTTGCTGTTTTGGAAAAATTACAGAGGGAGATGTTTTAAATTCTGTCTACTCCAGTGTTGCCATAGCTAAAGGCAATTGTTAGTATTGATACAATGAAGATCCCTTCCAAAGGTACTTGTGCCCAGGTGATCCAGGTCCTTGAGCTGATCACTTTTACCAGTAGCTCTCCCTTTGTCTAACATAGGTTTGTAACTCAAACCAGATTTGCCAGTTTAAGAGAGGAGCTGAACCCTTGTAAAATAGTGGGCAACTAGTTAAGAGATGCAGAGGGAAGCTGATAAATTTAATAGTGATTAACAATCCCCACCCCGCTATGGTTAGTACCTGACAAGCTTTAAGCGACCACAGTGAAAATGAAGGTAAAAGGGCAGGAGTTATGGACCCTTGACTTGGAAAGCAATTAAGAACCAAGAGGTAAGCTTCATCCTTGCACATTTTTATGATAAAAATAAATTTAAATCATAGTTTACTGTTCCTGTCATATGTAATTCTGTTAGAAGCAAAGCTCACATTGTGATCCAGCACATTTCCCATGGGTGTGTATGTGCCCTGCTGTGGTAACTGAACATCCTTCATCTGTCCACTGGAAAGCCCTCAAATCCTAACTGACCTAAGACATCCTGAATATAATGCTTTATAAGAATATAATGTGAGGGTTTGTAAGAATATAGTGTTTTGGTTCACCTCCTGTTTTGTTTTGGTGTTTTGTGGGTTTTTTTTTGTTTGTTTGGTTGGCTTGTTTTTAATGCATTCTCTACAATATCTGTGAGAAAGAAATATAACTAGTGTTGTCATTGTATAGGATGTTTTTACAGAGAATTTGACCTTGTCACCAGAAATTGTCTTTTACATCTTCCTGTTTCACTGCCCACAAAACACTCATGCTTCAAAACTCACTCTATTACCTCTCCTCTGCTCTTTGTGGAGCTCCTGCTTTCTTGCACTCCCTGGGCAGGAGAATGAATGATGCAGTAACCAGCATGGTTAGTCTCCATGAATACTTTTGTCCTATCAAATTCAGGGCTTAAGAAGGTCTTTATTATGTGTTTTATTATTGTGAGGCTGTGAGACTGTGGCTCTTAGAAAGATGTGCTGCCTGGCAGGTGGGCAGAGCATGTGGTGGGACAGGTTGAGCTCAGCATCTGGAGGATTATTTTTAACTGCATGTAGGGCCATTGACCTGGAATGCTTTTAATTTACAAGGGTAGTTCCCAATAGCATATTTCTAGCATTCTTTCTTTAGGAGACCATGAATGCCAAGTTGTAATAACTAAAATGAGGTCAGCTATATCAGGCCCAAGCTATTTGACAGCACACTTTGCAACCTCTGGAATGAATTGGATGAAAGAAACTGTTGAATCTTGTTCTGGCATGACCTATTCCCCTTTTAAAAACTAATTATGGCGGTATTATTCCACTTTGAACTCTACTGTTAGATGCACACAACATTATGACAATTTGCATGTTTTTTCTGACCCACATGGTAGTGATTTTTAGATAAAACTTCTTATAGCTATATTGTGTCTAATCTTTGAGTAAAAATATGAAGCTATGATTCTATTGAATATGCATTGTTAACTACAAAAAATTCTGTATTCTATACAAATCTACACAACTTGTTTCATCTGTATTTGAAAATCAGCAGAAATTTCTAAACAAAGTTAGTATTCTGTAAATAGGTGTCATACATACAAATAATGTGTTTGCTATGTTGAGTTTTTTCACTGAATAGCAACAATCCTGGTACACAGCAGCAAGAGTGGTGGGGGAAGAAGGATGTTCTCCAATAGTCTGTATATTTTTATGCCAGATGTAAGAAAGTTTGTTTGTTGGGCACACTTACTGAAGAATTGCACATTATTCAGGTCCAAATTTACTGTCAGAAACAAATTCTTCCAGCTAGGCAGAATTCTGGGAGTTGTGGCATTGTGAAATCAGAGTATTGTTAAAAAAATAATCTAAATATTTCCTGGATATCACTTAAGAAATTACAAGTTTTGAAATCTGGATGAAAATTGTAATGTTATTAAAACATCTCAGAAAACTAACCCTAATCAAGTCTTGTTAATATTTAATTTTGATGATGTGTAAAATGCCCAGCATAAAATTTGCTTGAAGAAAAAGGAGCATACCAATTTCACAGTCTTAAAAATACAGAAAAAGCCCCTGAAGACATTAAATATACAAGAAGAGAGCTCTGCTATTGTGGTTGGGTTAGTTTGTTGCCTTTTTTTTTTTTTTTTAGTTCTAAACATATAGCTGAGGTTACTTAGAATGCCCTACTGTATTTAAATAACACACAGTAAAATATGTTTATTTTTTTACCCTTGCTTTCTGTAGTAAGGAAAATTAAATCTAAGACACTTTACACTCAACTGCTGGGATGGAAATATTTTTATTCATGGAATACATATCCTATGTACTATTTTTCTTTTTTTCTCCCCTCACTATTTAAACAAACAGCAGAAACTTAAGGCAAAGTTTAGCTGAACTTAAATTGTCATTAATTTATACAAAAATTGAACTGAGTACTCATGGGCTACTGCTATCAGCCCAGGAGAAATTATGTGCTTAGGGACATGGTATGATGCTGACATGAGCTTTGGACATGCAGTGGCTTACAAAACTGCTTCTAGTAACTCGAGTGTATACATTTTCCAAGGAAACAGTCCAGATTTTCCGAATAAAAGATGCTGAGTGGAAGGACATACTGGAATCGGAGAAAAAAGTCAGGGTGTGGGAAATGTGAACTCACAGAGCAGTTGAGTAATGCCAGCTGGTCCCTGTTCCATTCCTCATTGACCTTTCTGTAAATGAACCCTGGCATGACTCATGCTGCAGTCCCACCTCCACACCTTCTCTGCCCTCCCTCCCTTTGGGCCAGCTGAGAGCTTGCAATGGCAGTGACCTTCATTTGGCTCATTCATAACAGCAATTTGGTGTTTGGGCTTGGGATTTTTTCACCTTCTATGCATAAAATCCCTTTCTTTTCCTTGGGCTAAGATAGAATTCAGTGTAATGTGATGTAAAACTGTACCCTTTCAAAAAGAAGCTAATTTTTGCTTTTTTCTATAAGGTTCATCTTAACACTTCTTTTTTAAAATTTCTTCAACTGAGTATTGCCTTCTCAACTACCAGCCTTTTAATTATTTGACGGTAGTTTAATATGGTACATGTATTACCAAGGAAAACCAGCTCCATATCACACAACAACATGATCTACCATATTTTTTTTCATGTCAAAGGGCAATAAAGAGTGATGATTGCAAGAATATTATGTATTTATCCTGAAGGAAGGTATTAGTCTTGCTTCACTTCCTAGGTTTCCAGAAATCAAGTTCCCAAAGACACTGGGATCAGATTTTATGTCAGAAACATAATTTTATTGCACCAATTTATTGCTGAATCTTGTGTAATAACAGAATGGACTTGATTATACTTTGAGCAGTAGCACTTGAAATTATGGAACTGGAAAGAAAATTCATTCCTGTTCTCTGAACCACCCAGGATTCAGCAGACTTGAAAAGGAGTCAGAAAATCATTGAGCCATTTCAGTGAGCCATTGGAGAGCAAGGCAAGCCTTGCGTCACAGAGGCACCATGCCATTTCAGGAGTCTACAGCTCCTCAAATGCAATTCCAGTACATGTCCTCCTTTCTGATTTTTCCCCCCATCTTCCCCTAGTTTTTTCCTTATTTTTCTGGCTCCATCTCATATTTTAGCTCTTGAAATGGAAGGGGGAATAATCCATTTACTTAGTGGCAATTTGTATGTGTTAGGCAGACTGAAAGGGAAAAATTGTTATTTCTGGAGGTGCCAGAAGTCTGATATCCTGGATTTTTTTCAGGTATCTGTGTTAAAAACACCCACTGAATCTTAGGCTTGCTTTAAGCATTTCTGATGAACTTAAATTTATAACACCCTTTCACAGAAATCTCCACTATCTATTTTTAATGATTCCCCTGTTTCTTGTACTTTGACAGCTGTCTTTATTAAATTATGTTAAGTGAATGGTTGAGAGATTGTTAAGAATAGAAGTATTCAGTATAAAATTAACTTCCAGTGCCTGTTTCTTGGAGTTAGCAAGAGGAGTCTAATAAAAACTGTGTGCTCAAATAGGTCGTATTAGAATAATGGAATATGAATAAAAAACCTATGTTTCTGTTCTAAAATCTTCTACTGTAACATAATGCAAATCTTGAATAATCCCAGAACTCTTCTTATCTATTGTCCTCAGAATCATCAATTGTATTTTATTTGCTATAGATTTATAGATGTATATGAATTTTCAGTAGAAAGTATAGAAATAATATTTTAATTTGTCTGATTCTAGACTATGATGGGAGTACTTTCCACAAACTTCTATTATACTTTAGTAATTCTAAAGCTTTTATATGGAAGGCTAGAACATGAACCTGACAGTTTACTTAAGTAGCAATGTAATGATGCTTAACATTATTTTCTCATTTTGCTCATAACTTACACATTTTTGAAAAATAACCAAACAAAGGCAAAACCAGGAAAATAATATACACAGAAGAGAAGGGATCTCCTCAAAGAACCAAATGATGGAGGGGGAGGAATGAAAGATGAACTTTTGTTTAAACACTATTGATAGGGAAAAGGATTCCCCTTTCTGAAATCCTAGCCCTAATAAAACCTATTGCAGTTCTGTCACTGATTTTCATTCATGTAAATTCTATCTCTACATCAAGAATAAGTTTCTAGTATTGACTAGGCTATAGTACATGTGCAACATTTTGTGATGTCTGACTTTGCCTTAGCTCATTTTGGCTTCTGTATCTTTAATGACAGTGGTACATAGGTCATGATAAAAATTGAAATATTATGAATTCTTAATTAACATGATGAAAAAGTTGCTCTTGAAATGCAAACAAGAATTATTTGCTTGATATTTGCAAAGGGACATGGCAAATGGAACTGTTACATTTAAAATTGAGGAACTGAAAAAATATTGAAGATGATCTTTGAAGTGAAAACTGAATAAAATAATAGTGGGAATAACACAAAATGAAAAAAATAAGGGTAAGAAGAAAATATTTTAAAAACATTGAAAAATTATGTTGATAAGATAATGCCTTGATAAAAATGGGACTTCTTCATAGTTTGACACCTTTAAGAGTAAATTAGGCAAACACCTGGAAGAAATTATTTAGGATGGGGACTATGACTTAATGATAATTTTTCCCCTGCTTATAATTCATTGACTTCCATGCCTTCAGCTTACCTCAAGTTATCATTTTTTAACAGAATTAATAGTAATAGTGGGCTTTTTAATTGACTTTCACTAACTGTTTTAATAATTAGCAGAAATTTGGTTTTCGAACTGACTTTTTTTCTGATAGGTTTAGGAATCTCTATAGCACACATCTGACATGTACCATTGGACACGTCCAGCCATGGTCATCTGCCCAGTCAGGTTCAGCATTTGATCATAGGCTTAGCCTGTGGTTGGACGCAGACTGATGGGATCTAGCCTAAAATTGTTTGAATGTTTCCACTTGCTTTCTGGAGTTTAGAGGAGACAGAGCACCACTGCTCAGGTAGCATATCTGATTTGGTCAGCTGAAAGCCTTCTCCAGTGTCCCTGAAAATCCACTTTGCAAAGTGTCATTCTTAGAAGTCATTCCAAGTTGAGGATGAAGTTACTCTCACTAGATCTGCAGCCAAATTGAAATAACTAATCACTGTTCACTTTCCGTCATTGTAGTGTTATTTGGATGCATATTTAGGCATCTTGTGAATTCCTAAATATCCTAGCAGTCACTCTGAATTCTGTGCTCCATGTATCTGTTAGTTCTGTATTCAGTAAGTAAATTTATGGCAAAATTGGAGAATCTCCATAATAATCAAATCAACAAACTTTTGTATTTCTCTAAATTTTAGTCTTCAGCCATTTTTGTTCTGTGTAACTTGAGCTTGACAATTTGGTTTTCTTTCACAGAACATACTAGAAAAGTTTGACTTATCAGAGGTATATGGCAAGTAGCTGCAATGAGTCAGACATGGCATCTTTTGACTATTTCTCCATCTAGAAGAGTAGCTTGTATTTTCTGCTCTCTAAAAAAGTTGTATGTGCCCTCCTCACATATATAGAAACTTTCCATTATTTTACTCTCCCTGTTTTTGGACACAAGGCTCCAGCCCCCCATCACTGACGTTTTGTCTGAGGAAAACTGTGATCCTTTGTAAATGAGCATTATTTCTCACAAATTTAAACCCTGGCTCTTAAAAAGATTTGGAGTACTTTCCACTTCTACCAGATGTTCCACCCATGTTTAATGGGAACAGATGAAGTCATTTAAGGATGTAAGGATATTTTTTGATCCTTAGAACTTGGGTTATACTCTTTGCAACCATCTGAAACATCCCTGGTGCATTCAAGAGTCTAAATGGAATTCTGCATCACTGAAACAATCCACAGGTTATCACAACAGATGTTTTTATTTCCCCTTCCATGTCTCTATGATAATTCAACTTGAAGGATGACCATATATTCAATAAGTTAAAACTGTGAATATTTTCTGTTCCTTATCTTTTTCCCCAAAGTATCTCTTGTACAATTATGTGGATGAATGAAGACTTTTGTAAGCAGAAATATTTATGTACCTCCATGTCTTTATTACATATTTGATACAGTTATAAGTGTGGAAGATGGTGGTGATCACTGCTTCAAGCCATCCTCTAACATGAAATACAATTTCTTTTTAATTACTATGTGATATGCTCGAAGATCCAGTGGGAGAGAGGCTGCCTTGTTCCAGCAATTTACAACTTACATAAGTTATACTTTACTGCTGCTCCTCATTGTATGTCCCCACCACTTTTTTATACTTGGAGAAGACAAGAAACAAAGTAATAGCTCTATTCATTTCCTTTCACTATTTCCTATGGAGATTTCTGTTGAGTTGGTTCCTAGATTTTTTTGATTCTGGTGCTGCTTTTGGGGTCTATCTTTTCAAGAAGCTCTGAAATACCAACTGTGTTGTACACTGTCCTCATGATGCCTTTTTCTTTAGCTTCACTTACTTCTGATCATTCCTTTCCCTTGGTCCTCAATCCTTCATCCAGATTGACTCTAAATTCTGCAAAAGAGCAGTCCCAGTTTCAAAGAGCGCTTTGTAGTCTTATAGATGTACTTGCATGTTGATTTGTTATCTTTCTAATTCTGAGTCCTTGCTCAGAATGAGGGCAATGACAGAATTTTCTCCTGTCACCCTGCATGCAAGGTCATTGCTTCAGGCAATCACACTTTTTTCTACTGACATTGAACACTCAAGTATTATCCTGAAGCTCCCTTAATCTATTAGAGTCCTGAGGAGTCCCATGACTTGGATCAAACCATTACCAAAACATCTTGATGAGAAACCTTAATACTGTAACAGCACAAAACAATTTACTGTGAAATAAAGCATGGAGAGTAAGCTGTACTTCTCTTTTGTCTGCAGTGGCAGAAAATTAATATTAGGCACAATTTCTTCAACTCAACCACCTGACCACTTCTACTGTGTAGATCAGTAACCAGAGCAACAGCTCTGCCACTTCCAAGTCATGAACATCTGGAGAAAAGTGCTACAGGAAACCCAGCAGCTCTGGGGTTGACCAGTTACTTCTAAAAAAATGCTGCCAATAACCCCAGAATTTCTTTTCCTGAGGTGGCAATCCTCAGCATAGGTCTGATGCCTCTGAAGTCTAGTGCACCTCTACCACATGGGTTGGAGCCAGCTAAAAAACATTTTCTCACTTAGCTGGCCAGTGACACTTTTGTGAGACTTCTGCACCTTGAAGTCCTTCAGTATTTTCTGATTACGTTGACAATCACTCAGGTTTTGCCCCTGGGAAAAAAAATCTTCAGTGAAATTTCCATGCAGTTTCTGCTCATTACTTGCAACTCTTGATCATTGTTTTTGCCATGTGTTCTCTTTCTTCATCAGGAACCATTTATAAAATGACTTTTCACTCAGGCTTCAAAGTTCATCTCTTGAGCAGACTCTTGCAGGAATTGCCCAATCAGCTGCTGCCTTCCCATGCATCTGGTCTCCTGCTGGCAATAACAATGGCAAACCATGCAATTATTAAAGTTACAGCCCTTCCATCTTGAGAAACATCTATTAATGAAGTGCAAAAAGGAACTGATATTTAAACACAATTCTAATGTACATTACTACCTAAAGGCTGTTTATTGTTTCAGTTCTTGAATGTGCTAGATCAGAAATCCTAGGCTTACCTGATGTTTGTTTCCTTTTCATCCAGAAGTCACCCGCCATAACTTGGTCACAGTTGACACGGCAACATTTTGAGGCAGGACTGGGTTTTCGTCTTGTTCCTGTTACATCCAAAGCAACAACAATGAAAACACTGATAAAAGGAAGTACTTCTCCATAGAGGTTGTTGTAAATAACTTCTGTGTATTAATTTGTGCCTGAGAAATAAAGGATTTACAGGCAGGAAAAGAGACATTTGTTGAGAAGCCTCAGGAGAGGGGGGAAGATTTGGAGCCATCAGCATATGAATGAATGTGGCTCGGCTGGGAATAAACTAAGCCAGCATGCTTGATGGCCGAAACATCTGCCCTGAGACCAGAGACGGAGTTGAATCTGCAATGGACATCCTCCTCTGTCTCATCTGAAAACCCACTCAGAAATTGAATATGGTCTACAGCGGACACTCAGACATCTTTGTGTTGTCTCCTAAAAGCCCACTTGGAAAAATAAGAATCACAAAAGGGGGCCAATGAATACCAACACCCGAACAACTGGACAAAGGAAAACCCTGCCCCACGGAAAATAAAAAGTATAAAAACTGGACCTTGAGTGGTGGGATTTTGGGCCGAAGGAAGGGGAGACACGGTGTGATAGAGGCCTGTCTCATGTTTCACCCCCAATTCGATTGAATTTATCTTTATTGTGGCTGTGATTTTTATTTATTTCCATACTCGTAACGCGAAAATAAATTTAATTTTTTATTATTACAAATTGGCTCACCATATTTATAACAAGGTGCTTCCCAGAATGATTATTACATAACTCACAAGGTCAAAATCAGATTTTTGGAGCTGCATTTTATGAAGGTGTTATAAGATAATGATCTCATCACAGAAGAAGTCTTGAGTGCTAGCCAATACGAATATATTTAAAACAACTTTTGCCTACAGCACTTCTAAATTCAGTTCTGAGTTGATCAATATGGATTATATTAATTCACAAGAGAAAAAAAATAGCTCATTATGTGGTTTACAAGATACCTGAGTTACAGGACAGCTGTTGAATTAGCAAGTTCCTACACACAGGGCACAAGAGTATTACATGTAGCCTTTTATCTATGATTAATCTTACTTTTGTCCTTTTTTTTTTTTTTTTCTCATGGTAAATCAGAGTGATTTTATCCAGGTCAACTCTCTGTACAATCCAAATAAATGAAAATAATATAGTGGGAACAGATTCTGTATCTTGAGTCATGCTCAGTGTGGTACCCTGAAAATCATAGAATGGTTTGAATTAGAAGGGACCTGAATCATCTTGCTCCAACCCTCCTGCCAAGGGCAGAGACACCTTCCATCAGACTGGGTCACTCAGAACCCCATCCAACCTGGCCTGGAACTCTTCCAGGAATGGGGCATCCACAACTTCTCTGGGCAACCTGTTCCAGTGTCTCACTATCCTCACATAGTAGTATTTCTTCCTAATATCTAATCAATATCTAACCTAGTATCTAGACTGCCCTCTATTAGATTAAGGTCTAAAAAAAAGGTCTAAAGGTGCCAAAGTGCCTATTGAACTAGGATAGCATTGTGCAGTAAAAAAATGGGGAGTTTCTAATTTTTTTATTTTTTAATGGATAGAAACCTGTAATATTTCTGTAAAATCTTACAAGAAATGTCAATTTCCCAAGTTTAGAAGTTTCTGTGCTTTTTAAATACTCTTATCTTCTGTGTTAATGACTAGTAACCAAAAATCAATTTCACTATCCCTTTTAAAGACTTATTTCATTCATGAGAGCTATTGGCATTATGTAATTTCACTCCAGATTTGTATAAAGACCTAGTTTAAATGTTCATGGAGTACTCTCTGGTCAGTGTTTATACAAAGAGACAGGGTTCCGAAAGTGGACAGCCAATTTGAGTGTTTGAGCCTGGAGTAGACTAGTGTCTACATTAGCATTAGCATCATTAAACTGTAAAGAGCTGTCACTTAAACTGTGGAAACACAGCTTTTCAATCATGGTTTTTTAAGCAATGGTTTAAATGACAGGGATTGTGGAAATTTCTGTTTTGTAAATCCTGGGCTCCAGCTACTATTTTCCAGTTGTTGCTTCTCAGGCATTAGCTCTAGTTTCTCTTTTACCAGCCCCAGTCATTGCTCACCATAACAATGTAGAATTCATTTCAGAATGTTGACTATGCCACTATGGCAAACCAAAGTATGTTTATGGGAGAAGTGATGGAAAATACAAAAACATTGGTTTGCCATAAAGTTGTTGAATTTCTGTTCCTAAAAATAAAACCTGCTCTTGTGGAGATGATTTAAGAATGTGATGTGGTTGCTGACAGCATAATTAAGTAAACATCTTGCATTACTAGTTTTCTAAAGCATAAATTCTAAGTGGTATGATTACTATAGAACCTGTATTTGTTAGCATTTCCTACTGAGGTGGTGCATCTGTCCTCCTTCTTTTGCTGTTGCTTTTATATTAAATCTGTTTTTGCTGATTTCTTTGCAGGTGATTTTTTAAGCAACCTTAAAACACTCATTTGTGATGCCTTGGTAAAGCTTGGCATTGTCTAGAATGCAACCTCATTAGGGTGTCACCCTGGTGTCCTAAACATAGTCTAATCTCTTACTAACTTTTGCCATTCACAGGCATATGATTATCAGAACTGTAAGTACACTTTATGTGTGGGATGTGTGTTCAGGTGTAGAGAAATGTTGCTATTTACCAGGGTGGGCTTGATCCTATAAGAATTATCTATCATACAGAGGTGTAAATCGAGCTGGCTCAGCATCTACATTTATCTCTGAGTTTACCCGTTCCCGGCTGACTTCCTACTATTTAGTGGCTGATTGTAGGGGTGGATAAAGGTAAAAATAGGCACAGAATTTCACTGAAACTTCCCTGAGAACTAGAAATTATGTTTGAAGCTAGAAAAATGTATTTTTAATCTTGAAGCACAGAATATTTAGAGTTGGAAGGAATCCACAAGAATTATCAAGTCCCACTCTCAAGCAAATAGCCCATGCTGGGATTGAACCCGAAACCTTGGCATTATTAGCATCATCCTCTCATCAACTGAGCTAATCTCAGGGTCACAGATAAGGAATATATATCAATGCAGCTGCCTATTTCTATACGTAGAAATGTCACCATTTTGCATGTGATTATTAGTAACAAATACAGAAGTTGTTGTAACAATCAAATTACATGACCTGAACACTACTGGTTGGAAATTATCTAAATATATGTATTTTTTAACCATTATGCAGAACAAGATATGAATTTAAAAGATGCTCGCTCATGACCAGTCTATTTATCCCACACTGAAGGACATGGGAGAGGGCCCTGTGTTGCAGCTGTGAGAAAAAAGGAGAATTTGTGGCGGGTTAATTTGGGCTTGGGAGAATTAACTTTCATATGGTTTCTTCAGTGCTGAGTCATGCTATCTCCATGACTCACATCCTCAGGACAATGCCCTGCAAACACTATCCACACTATCCAAAAACTACATCCACACCAATATGCACACCATGAAATTCTTCTCAGTAAAGCTACTTTTGAGTAAAGTACTTCTGAGTACTTGCACACTACTTGAGCATGCAAGTCATTACAGCAGCAGGCCTACATAATAATGAAATGTTTATTAATGTACGTTTTATATTTTCCATTTTTTTTCATTGACACAGCACAGCTATATTCCTGTCTATTCTATCCTTTAAAACCTCACTAAGGAAAAGAAAATGGAAAAATTAAAATTTATCCTGGGCAAGGAAGAATAAGGGCTCCAGAATGTGATGTCAGTTTCAGGAGGAGGAAAATAGACATAGAAGAATAAGTGCACAGGTTTTGAAAGGTATTTTTCTTCATCCCAGGCAGTAAAATTTGAATCTTCAATATATTTAGGTAATATCAGTGTACCTCCTGAGAATTTCCACAAGAAAACAATTTTCTGTCTACATAGCCTTGGCTAATGCGACTTGTTTGTAAAATAACCAGAAACTTAATTTGAAACCACAGAATCCTGAGACAAAGAAAGGCATCGAGAACTTTCATGGTGTGGGAGGAGGATGACACAATTTTTGATTGCCTGAAACCAGATAGGAATGTAGTGGAGACCTCAAAATTACTAATTTGGATGTAATTTGTGCTTAGATTTTAGATTGTCATTTCATTTCTGCATGCCCTCACTGGCACCTCACTGTTTTATCCTTTACATAAGAACATTTTTTTCCCTTCTTCAGACTCATTATTTAGGAAATAACATCAAATGCTATTGACACGTAAATAGCTAAAAAAAAAAAATCACCATTTTAATAATTTAATAATAGGAAAATTTAAATGGGTGAATAAGCATGGTGGCAGCACAATGATCTACTGGGGGCTGTGTTCACATCCATTTTCAGCATCATCTCTTCTACCATGACCAGGATAATGGCTAACAAGGCTTATACTTCTATCCCATTTTTTTGCTGTAGGTTAAACAAAAGAATTTTTTGTGAAGCCCGAGAGATCACTGGTAGATTTAAGTCACAAGACCACTTCTTTATTACTGCAATTTTCCAGACTTGACTGTAGATTTGGTTAGAGGCAAAGTTTATAGTGTTATAATGTTTCTGAAGTCATTCATAGGAGATAGATTGGTTAGAGTATCATCAAAGTTGGTAAATGATTTGTGTTAAAGGAGTCACAATACACTGGCCATGAATGGTAGGAAATTTTTCATGCTATAAATAAAAATATCATTGTTGTATAAACAATGGCCCACAGGTGCTACACTTCGAAAAATATTGATTCTGTCAGATTTAAACCCTCTTAGAGTTGACATTTGCTGTTATGTACTCTGCCCATGGTATAGTTATTAAGATTTTTCATGAACATTTTTAGCTAAAATAGGTATTGTCCATGGCAGTTCATTTGCAGAATTTCTTAATCATCTCTCTTCTAGAGGTTCTTCTTTTAAACTGGAAAAGAAATATACAGAAAATACACATATGTGCATGTCTTTAAACAGATACATATATATATACACACACACACATATATGAACAAATTCACTGACAGCAATCAAACTGCATCATCATAAAGTGAGATATACATTTGCTCATGGCTGAGCTTCTCAGTTTTCCAAACATGTGGTCAGAGGGAGGATGGAAACTATCAAAGACGTTTCTTTAAGATGTCCCCAAATAGTGCCTTTCAGAGATACAATTTAGAAAGAAAAGCATATTTTGATTCTTTGCTGTGTTGAGGAAGGCAGGGTTGATGTTTAAAATTTCTGTCTTATTCGTGCCTAACTGAAAGGTGAAAACCCCTTCTGTCAAGTGTGGAGGTGTTTGCCTAATCTTTGTATGTGAGTGGGTAACACAGACACTTCCTGCCTTGTTCATTCACAAAAAATCCACTGCTCTTCAGTGATCCTTGAAAGAGGCTACCTGTTGAAGCATACTGGGGCTGCATTTGAACCCAGACTTGTGTCCTGGCTGAATGAGCTTTGCAAACACAAGCTTGTACACAGGCATGGGTATAAGGCAAGCAGGAAACATCTGGGGGAAGACAGTGGATGAGGTCTCTCACCAGAAAAGAGATGAACTGGTCATGGGTACTGGTGTCCCCACAGTAAAAAAAACCCCGATGTCTTGGAAAAGCATCAAGGTAACAAGCTGACGCCGGACCCTGAAAATGGCAGCGGCAGAGGGGGAAAGCGCCTTGAGTATGAGGGCAAGGAGCCTCTGTTTGCGACTGCTGCCATCCGTAGGCCACACTAGTTTCTGATGTAGGCGTCCTCTATTCACAGAGAAGTAGGGAAGCTGCACTCCCCTTTGCAGCTATCAGCCTCAGACCCATGTTAGCCAGGCACCCAGTCTGATCAAAATTAACCCTTCTGTGTTATTTACTTATTGTTTGTTTCCATATGCATTCTTTCACAGAAGGGCAAGGCCTGTGTGACACAGGTCTGATGTTTCTCCAAGAGCTTTCATGGATGTGTAGGTGTAGACATGAGGAACATTAATCACCTAGGTACAACCTGTAAACAAATAATTAGGGAATAGCCCCAGAGGTCTTAAATACTGCTTCACCTGGGCTAGGCAGGCTTGCACACCTCTCTCAAGTGTGGGGGTTCTTGAAGTTTTTGTGAAGGTGGTGAGGGTCACCAGCTCCTGCTTTTTGTAAAACCTCCTTACACATGAAAATCATATGCTTATTGTCCGGTCATCCAGTTACTAAACACAAAGTGTTCCCACTAGTCTGTTTCCTGGACACAGCAATCTCTGAGGCCAGGACTCAAAAGTCATTCTGCCCCTTCACCTGAAGACGAAATGAGGGGAATGTGTGTATCACCAAACTACCTCAAACCGCTGGCCTGTCCCTCTGGTAACTTGCTGATCCCCGATGCAGCCCGGGGTGAGCATGCTGTTCCAGACCGGGGAAAGCCTGTCCGAGCGGGGAGCGTGCAGTGCGGCGGGGGCAGCACGCGTGGGGCAGGGGGGCACGGGAGGCACGGCGGGGAGCAGCGGGCGGCGGATATAGCCGTGTCCCGGGCTGGCCCCGGGCCGGGCAGGGCCATGCCAGGGCGCGGGGCCGGCGGGGGCGGCGCTGCCGGCGGGGCGGCTCCGCCGGGCCGGGGCTGCCGCGGTCGAGCGGGCGCGGGGCAGAGCGGACACGGCGGCGAGCGCGCAAGGGGAGCATCGCGGCCGCGGAGGGACGGCGAGCGGCCGCCTGCAGGTCAGCGGGGTCCTGGGGACGCGGGCGGACTGCCCGGGGCTGTATCCCTGCGGGGCTGCATCCTGCGGGGTGCTCCTCGCTGCAGGGGCAGGCGGGGACGGGGACAGACACGGGCCAGGCGCGGGCAGGTGCAGCCCTCGGGGCGGCTTCGGGCGCCGCTCCGCAGCCGGGCAGCCGCCGCGGCAGCCGGCCGCGGGGACCGTGGGCCCCGGGGAGCCGGGGGCTGAGATAAGGAAACTTGTACCTCCTTCTTAGCAGAGAGCTGACAGTGGACTGTGTCACTGATGTGGGGTTTTTTGGGTTTGTTTGGGGTTTTTTTTTCCTTTTTTTTTTTCTTTTTTGCAACGTGACTGCGGTGCCTGCACAAGATTGGACTATCACGACACCCTCCCTGAATTTATTGGCACGAGATGAAATAGTTTATGTCCTGCTATGTCCTTCTATGCTGTACAGAAACCTGCTTTATTCTTGCACTGTAACCAGCACTGGGTTACTGGTCAACTTCTTTACTAGGTTGTGGCGTGGAAGTACAGACTTTACAAGAATGAGTAAAGTAGAAGGGTTCATAATAACTGCAATTATACTTGTTTCTGTACCTGAAAAGAAAAATTTGCTCTGTGGGCCAATTCTGAATATTGCTATTTAGTTGTGTAATGCTTAGATGCGCATGGTATTTAGGATCTGGTCTTCAAGGATTAAAAGGCTGGGAAACCAGTCCAGTGGTTGAGTCTGAAAATCTTCCACCTTTCAGGCACCTGAGGAAGCCTTGTGGATCTGTTATAGTTAGAAAAGAAAATAAAACTTTTGGGAAGTTTCCCCCAAACCTTATTGATTGTGGTAGTGGTTATTATATATATCACTCAAATATTTTTTCAAATACATAACATTGAACTAAAGGATGAGCACAAAATACTTCTTTGAAGAATCGTGCTAAGTGGTTTCCTTAGGAAATTTAGTTTCCAGCATGAAGACTTTGACAGCATGCTGAAGGTGTACAAAATCAAGACAAATTTAATTTGGGGATGCATAACTGGATTGTTGCAGACGTGTGATGGCATCTCTTGGTAGTTGTGACTGGGGTTTGTATCTGGTGTCAGTACTATCTGCGATTCTGGACACCAGAGTTCCAGCACAGTCTTACCACCCCAGCCGGAGATGAGTAGCAAAGGTGGTTAGAGAAAACAGTGGGAAAACAGTGAAAGAACTGGAATGTTGCGGTCTAGGGAAGCAAAAACTGATGAGAGATGTGATAACAATCTTTAACTGTGTAATTGGTTGTTGCAGAGTGGTGAGAAGCAAATGCTTCTCCACATCCAGTGGAGACATGACAAGAGTCAGCTTGCCGAGCTGCTGCAGGAGAGATTAGGTTAAATTGGTAGGGAAAGTTCTGTCTAATTGTACAGGTAATTGAGCATTTAATGTCCACCCAACCACCAGAAATTCTTAAGACAAATGTGATCCTCCCAGAGACACTAAATGACCTCTCCAGGTCCATTAAAGGTTCCAGGGGTGGCAGAGGCAACTAGGAGGCCAGCCTGTGAACTCATACACTCTTGATGATGATCATGCATATCAAAAAATCAGCTCTGTGAGGTAAACGTGTCTCAGTGTTCCATTTAGGGCATGGGTTCATGCCCTAGACCAAGAGATCTTGAAGGTCTCTTCCAACCTAGTGATTCTGTGATTTGTATTATTTCACTCACATGCCTAACTTCTATACTAGATTTTGTGATTCTTCTCCTTTCTGCTCGAACTGCAGTTGCCATTGAAATCTAATAGCAGTGTGTGATCTGCTGATGAACATCACATCTTGGTTTGGTACCATCACAGACAGTAAATTGACTTATTGGTAAATGTTAGGAAATTTCTGCTTAGCTTTGAAGTACAGTTCTGCAAAGCCTATCACATTGTTTCCTTCAAGTCCTCAGTAATTACCAGAGTGTCTCAGGGAGTCTATGAGGCAGAACTACTTTGATTTAATTAATGTCTGTATTGGCTATGATTATCATTGTGGAAAGTACTCAGGATATAATTCAGTTCTTAATTTGTAGTTTGTCCTACTACAATTTAACAAAGTTTTGCCTGGTGCAGTTATTAGCCAAACTAATTAAAGAAATAGCTTACTGAAATGAGTCTGGGTCATTTTCTTCCCTCTCCATTACCTAGAGATTTTTTCTGCTTTGCTCAATATTTATT
The DNA here is from genome assembly GCA_008694505.1 of Cyanoderma ruficeps. Lineage (NCBI taxonomy): Eukaryota > Metazoa > Chordata > Aves > Passeriformes > Timaliidae > Cyanoderma > Cyanoderma ruficeps. The sequence continues at coordinate 7,944,550 of VZDJ01000302.1, forward strand.
CTTTTATTGTGTTATTCTTTGTATTGTTGTTATGAATTTAAACATTAATTATATTAAAAATTCTACCACATTCTTTGCTTCCAGAAATTGGCTTCCCAGTCCAAAAAAGGATCACTTAAGGTTTTTGAACATCCCTATTTTATGAGTGGGAACAGACAAGGTCTAACCTGGCTTTCTAGATGATTTGTTACTATTTTTTGTACTGTGTTCTGCGCTTAGTATTTGGAGAGGCATTGAATAAAGCTGATTCAATTTTTCCAGTGTCTTTTTATGAAAAAAGAGACCCTTCCAATACTCTTAGGAATCTGTTTTATTAAGATGTCTTTGTTTCTGCCTTTTTTCTCTTCTTTGAGCTGACATGACCAGAGCTGAGCCCAGTAACCCTGCTGGAGACATGCTGTTCCTGAGGCATCTTCTGCTCTTTGCTTCTCAGCTGCTTTCCATCACACCCGCAGTGGCGTGACAGGCTAGTGTGCTTGAAGTAACCAAAATGTGCCTTATAAAATGTCTTTCATTTGTTTTTTCTGGTTTGCTGCTCTGGACCCCATCAGAGTTTCTCTGAATCATCTCAAGGATGAATTTTGTCAGGGCACAGCAGTGGGGACTCCCTGTGGAGGGGTGGCAGAGATCAGCCCGGCCTGTCCCACTGCCCCAGCACAGATCAGGGTCTCTGGGGGGCAGCGGGGCAGCCCCAGCCCTGCACATCTGGTACCTCCCTGGGAATGGGCTGAGGCCAGGCTGGGTGCTGGGCCTGCCTTGGGACCCGGCTGGATGAGGTCCATGGCTGGGTTGGGCTGGGCTGTGGCCTCACTGGGACAGGGGCTGATGGCCCCGGGGGGCTGACATGGGGGTCGAGCTGTGGGATGGACTGGTGAAGGCCTGTTGGTGCCATGAGCCCTTGACACATTTCAGAGCTTCACTGATCCAAATTTTGTGTTGAAAACATGTTAAATCTACCCATTAGCACAGTAGCCGGTGTCTGAAGTATCCGAAAACATTGGGCTTTAAGGAGGGTGGGCCTGCACAGACTGGAAGGCCAGCTTTGCCCTCTGTCCCAGTGTGACAGTCACAAAGAGACTGCCTGAGAGTTGAGCTCCCCCAGTTAGACAAACCGACGTGGCCTCCAGAACCAGTATTTTGTGATAGAGACATGTGTGGTTGAGCACCCCGTTGTTCTGCAGCACTTCCCTGGCTTGCGTGTCCTGCAGTGTGTTGGGCTGCAGGGTTTGCTGCCTGCTCTGCATTCTCTGCATGGAGAATCCAGTGCGTCTCCTTGACCACCGGTGGTGGCAAAGCTCAGATCTTTGGATTGAAGGTGGCTTCACCAGCCTGGTCTGCTTGTAAGTGGCCAATGCTTCTCATCTGGAGTAAAATTTAGGGTAAACAGAATATTCTCAAGAAGATTGCTGCACCATGGCAATATATATTGCTTTGTTGAGTAAAAACAACCCCATAATAATCAAGGCTTGACATTTCATCCCTGCTTTTGCCCATGAAAATAGGCTGAGCCCTGCAAGGCTTCTGTGTTCCTTCATTTAGAACTGGTCTGGCTGTGGAAAAGCACAGTATAGGGTAGAAGAAAGCGTAGGCCTGTGGGAGCATAGAAAAAATGTCTTGAGGGACTTTTTTCCTCTCTCTGGTGTCTGTGGTACTGGGGTGCTATGAGACTTACAAAAGAAACTTTTCTAAGTTACCATTAACCTGTACAGGCATTGTTTTAAAGCAGTGCTGATTGATTTAGCCTTTGAGGGTAGATATCAGGCGCACTATTCATGATTAACAGCAGATAGAGACCAGGGAGATGAGCAATGTTGATCATAGAGACCAGGGGGATGAGCAATGTTGATCATACTGAATACTACTATGAGTGGAAAGGAGAGTACAAGGTAAATATGTGTCAACCTTTTGGAATTTTGTGTGATTTATATAATTTCAATGTTGAGTAATTTATATAATTTCAATGTTGAATAATTGGTCTTTTTATCAGTGTGCTTCATGCTGTAGTAAAACAGGATTTGAATAGTGAGAAGTTAATGGCTGTTCTAAGTAAAACACACAGGCACTGGAAGAGACCCAGTCTCTATAACTAAGAACATGCAAAAATTGCAGAGGGGTTTGTTTGAACCTGATATAGTGCAAAATAAAACTATCATTCATGGCAGTGAGATTTGTGTTTTTCCTTGAATTTTCTGTCTGTTCAAGCTGGTTAAGTGTACTGCATTAACATATAGGAAATATACATTTCCACCTTGTGTATTTGTGTGGCTTTAAAGCCGCTCCATAATTCAAATTTTTGTATTCCAAGATTTTTCTCGCTCCTGTGGTTAGTTCTGGTAGCTTGCTCTGAAGCTCTAGTTTGAACTGATAACAAAAAGGGTCTGGAGGCTTCTTAATAATGACATAAATGAATACAGATGTGGAAAAAATGAGCAGGTTATGGAGATCACAGAGGGTAAGACAAGGAGGGACTGGGATGAATTTCAGGTCCTCTGGGGCAGGAAGGGTTGAGGAGGGGCCACAAGGGCCCTTTGGCTATGGGACTAGTGGTGGGGGTCTTCTGGCAGCTGACAAGGGGACAGAGGCATGAGTGGGGCTCAGGGCATTTTTAGGGCAGGGAATGTTGGCAGGGATTTGTGGCAGCAGGGTCTCTTTTATTCCCTCACCCTTTCTATCCAGACCAGTTCTTCTCATTGTCTTTTTTACTGGCCCACATTGTGGGGTGCCTTTTATCACCTCTGCAGACATCCATTTTTACTCAAGCCAACATTTTTTCTTTCCCTCTTCATTGCCCCCTGCCAATCTCTCCCAGGCTTTGGGAAATGGGCTGGTAATAACACGGACCCTGTCCAGCACCTCACGGGGGGTTCCTTTGCTAGCTCAATTGCTTGTGAGGCTTTAAGGGTAGTGTATTAGGAATAGGATAAAGGATCAAAAGAGGCTCTTACCATGAAATGTTCCAAGATGTTTATTCTCTTAGGGAAACTCAGGGGGCAAGAGAGGAGGCAAGAAGCAAGAGGTAAGAGGCAAGAGAAGGAACCAGGAAGAGCAGGGGCTTTTTACCCCTGCCAGGGAAAGATAACTGGAACTCAGCCAATTAGGTCAAAGGGGAAGGAAAGGTTAAACTATCTGATAACATGTTACAGGGGTCTGGGGCAAAACCATTCCCCTGAGGAATACAACAGGCTGGGATCTCAGTGTCATTTGTTCTGGCTGTTGGGAAGGTGATTAAGAGAGGTATGAAGGGAGGTGGGGGGCCTGTGCAGAGGTGAAGATAGCACTTCAGTAACCTTTCAGAGAGCGGTTTAATCCTTCTGGAGTCCTGCATGATGCAATGGATGCCTGGCAGAGAGGTACAGCAAGTCCGGTTCACATACACTCCATCTCTGTCCTCGGAGATGATGGTGGAGTGCTCTGTAAATAGGTGCTAACCAGCGTTTCAGGATGTAGCTCTGCCATTCCCATCTTCTTTAGCATAGGTAAAATCTGCTGCAGAAGTGGACTATTTGCTTACAAGTGTGCAGGTTTGTGGGTGTAAAAGATGATGAATGAAAAAGTGATCATTGGGTTTTTGAATGTTTTAATTAGGAAGTTAATCTTATCCGGGAGGGCTTTAAATGTGGAATATACATAGCTGTACATGTGCTGTGCGATAAAACTTGTAGGGTATTTAAAAAATATTTTATCTGTTGAATATAGAAGAGTGTCTTTACCCAAGCTGTCTTTAAAAGGGAGAAATTGAGTTGTCAGAATGAAGACTTCCTCATCTTCTATGGTTGGAATGTACATTAACAGTGCCATGTGATTTGCTCAGAACTATTTTGTATATTTTAAAGACTGCTTACTCTACTCAAAGCTCTGCATTTTTTTGCATTTAGTCCAGCTTACCAAATATACAATATTGATTTGCATTATCCAAACTGAAAGTTCTTTTCCCTTTTGTGTGAATATTCAGAGCTATGGTGATGATAAAACATGTCCTGACTTGCCTGAACTCATTTTTATCCTACATCAACAGAAAATGGAAGGGAAAAAACCAAGCTCTGAGCTCTAGTTTGAAATTAAGCCAACAATTTTTAAAGCATGCCAGCTTGTATTTTCCAAAATATAACAATCTGTATTTTCTTCATTAAGTAAAGTTAATGATTTCCAAAAGTTTTCTTTTTAGTCAGAACTGTTTCAACATATAAAAATGAGCCCAATTGAGGTGACTTGAAGACACATAAATGAAGAGTGCTCTAGCTGGTATTACGGCAGGAGTGTACATCTAGGCCTAGCCTTTAATGGGCACTTGAGAAGTCTTGTCAAAAGTACCTTGTGCTTCTTTTGGTATCAGTAGGTAATTCAAATTCCCACCCCCTTATAAGCTCCATAATTCCACAAGAGTTTCCAGGATCATGTATCTAGAGGTCTAGATGAATTTGCATAGTTGTACTAGGAGTACAATTTATAAAAGTATCAGATTATTGTGCTCAGTTTAAAATTTGTGGTATAACCCTTGCTTCACTAAAGTGTGCAGACTTTTGCCAGACTAGCAGATGAGCTGCCAGCAAGCATGATGGGCTTTCTAGACTGTCAGTGTAATGTATACATTTGAGGTAAAATGTATGAAGTGGTACGTAATTCTTTTCCTGATATTGGACACTGAGAAGGTTCAAATTATAGGTGCAATTAGAAAAGTACTGCCCTCAATGTGCTCAAACGTATTATTTTTTTTTTCTTAGTCTTTTAACCACCTGGGATACCCTTGCTGGCTCTCTTGGAGCTGCAGCCCCAAGAGGCTCCATTAGACAGAGATCTAAGCAAGGCTGTTTAAACCTCTTCAGTTGCAACCTTCCTTGACCAGATCAGTTCCTCCTTACTTGCATTTGGGATCCGATCCTGGTTTTCTATTGTTTCCCCTTTCCTCATTGCACATAGAAAAGATAGAATATTATCCGAGTTGATTGAAAGGCAGAGGAGAAAGAGTGAAAGCATAGCTGCAGTGTCCCATGTGGAGAAGAGGAGGCAGAGACGTCTGTGCAGTGCTTACAGGGTGGGTGGATTATGCAAGAACATGGCTTGATAGAAGAAGTGGAAATGGACCATGCAGAGCTGTTAGTATCGTGAATTCACTCCTTTCTCAGCTGTAGGAAATGTTTCAAAAAAAGCATTCTTTGGGAAAGTGGCTCTGAGATTAGACTTTATGCCCAAGACAGAATCCCAGGGGAAAGTTACATAATGCTGGACTTCCATTTTATCGGAGGTTTGATTACCCATGGAAAGTACACATGGAAGTCTCCAGCTCTTAAATTCTTGGGCTTGATAGCACAAGAGTAAGCTGAACTGAATGTCAGTGTCTTGGTAAGAAGCTGTGTGCCTTCTATTCCCAAGTGGAATGGTATCTGCCTAGCTATCACATTTTGCCTGAAAAATTTCCATTAGGAAGGAGCAGAACTGGGTGGGTGAAAGTGAGAGAACTTTTGAGATGCACCATCACTTTCTCTGTCAACTCATGGGAAAGAACAGCCAAGAAAAGTGGAAAAGTGCAGCCAAAAACATTGGAGTTAAAGTGCAGCCCTTCATAGCAACTTAAGTGAAACTCTATGTGGAAATATAGTAATACAAAGTGTTAATATGTGGAAGGGAACTTTCCAAGACAACCCCCTAATTATCTTTCCTACTGAAAAAAAATTGAAATTCTTACCTACTGAAAAGAAGTCCTCTTTATCTTTCAGAAACTGTCATTTGCAGAGAAAGTGAGCATCAAATGGCAAGCCTAAGCAAACCAACCAAATAAATTAAATGGCTTTTTGAAAAGCTCTGTCTGGAAGTTAAGGGAGAAAGAAAAATGGGGAAATCATGACAATTAGGGGACCTGGAGGCATTTTTTCTTATCCCGGAAAAGTAAAATTAAGAATTCTTCAGATCCTATGTAGAATGACACCAGCCATGAAACATCAGTGGTGATGAAAATGTATTAAATGCTGGCAATATATTAAACTGTGAAAAATATGCCCTTGCAGTACAAGAGAAGATAAAATGATAAAGGAGGTTTTTTACCCATTTACTGCTATGGAAAAGAATAAGAGGTAGGGAAGGGGAGAAAGATTTGCTGAATAGGAGTAACAGCAAATTCTTTTTAAAAGTCCTAGACAATGGAGGTTTATGTTTGTTATTCCCTGGTGAATTTTCAATGAGGAGAAAGGAATGTAATTGAAAGCCCCTGTGATTAAGTCCATTTGCTGTGCAAAGGGGCCCACATGGCCATGGCATGCTCATGACTGGGCTGAAATGAACATTGACAAGTTTTGCCAAAAAGGGGAGGGAAGCCGGAATGCAGAGGATTTCATTAAGGAGCTCAAAAGAGAGGACAGCTGCACCTAATTTTCAGAAGCACATAGTTGTCTTTGAGGAAGCTAAGCAGTACCAAGAATAAAGGTTAATTATTTCCTAAAGAGCAAAGACATTCCGTTTATTTTATCTCTTGTTTTCTTTTCTGATCTGGATTTAAATAAGGTATCTGCCCTCAGAAGAGGTGTTTCTGGCAGAGAATTTCTTCTCTGTCCATGCCTAAATATACCTACTAATTACTCACTGTAGTTATCAGTAGTTCATGGTTTGATGGTACTTCTCAGTAGTAAGGAAAAGGCATTCAACAAAACCGTCCTGGAGCTGTCCAATACAGAGAATTTCCTTTGAGGAAGACCTGTTTTTCTCTGTTCTTCAACACTTGACCACATGCAGTTTGGATTTGTTTCATGGTCACTGTATAGGATTTTTAAATAGATCTGGGTTATCCATGGCTTTTGCTCCTGCAGAATTACTTATAGGATGCCTTTGGAATGTTGGGCAACTGCAGGCAATGAAATCTTGCTCAGAAATCAAAGAGCTGTGAAAATTCTGTTACATGGTGATTTCATTCTGCAAACTGCTACATTAATACTACAGTAGAACTCAGGCACTGATGATTGACACCTGAAGTAAATGTGTAATCACTTAAAATCATTAATGAGTTTTCTTCTTTGAATAAACAGGAAATAGCTTTTCTCTCCTGAAAATGAATAGGTCAAGATGTTGAGAACATTTTGATACAATGGAAAATATTAATAATTATTAAAACAATTGTGATGAAGTATTCCTATGTCCTTTTGTGACACAGACTTTTTCATACTTTTTTCCTGAAGTAGTTATTTTCTAGTTTTTGTTGTTTATACCTTTTTCACTAGTTGACATTTTCAATCTATTTTTGTTTTCATGGAAACTTAACAATATGACTGAAAAGAAACAGGCTTTCTGTATTTGTATGTATATGCACTTTTTTCTTCTTTAATACCATCTGAGAACCAATTATCATGTACATAGAGTTCATCTTCAACAAGTTAATTCCAAAACATATATGACAGTATTTGATTTTAAAGAGCTAAAATATGAAGCAATGTTTGTATGTGTTATGGTATAGTTGCTAGTTGTTGTGGCTAAATTATAGCTAAGTTGTGTGAATTCTCATGAATTATATCGCCTAAAGAAGAACCGAGAATGTAATCACACATTTTGAAATAAAGCTCAGAGACAAGAAAATCCATTTTAATAAGAGTGGATCTATTTCTTATAGTTTAAGTAAGAGAACAGTAAATGGTACTATACACACCATCTTTGTCTTGATACTATACCAAAGATTCCCCCAAAATTCATTTTTTTAAGGCTATGACAGTTATGCAAAATGAGATTGTAAATAACCATATGAAATTATTTAGCCTATTGTGTGGATTATCTAGAATTCACACACCACTTACATAATTTTTGAAGTCTTAAAGTACCTTCAAATACCACATTTTTTGCAGTGGCAAATATAACTTTTATAAAATTACCCTGAATTATTTAAGTTGGCATTCTCAAAGGATTCAATATTTCAGTAGTTTTGTATTTTGTAAACATATTATCAAAATTGGAGGAATAGAATTTCAAAGAATACTTCTTTTTGTTTCTTTTACGTGAAAAGCAATGTTTGGTAGAGGTTTGAGCATTGCATATCATTCTGTAACTGGAAATAGAATAGCTGGTATTTAAAGTTATATGATGTAACATGTATGCTTATTTATTTTGACAACTTCCTGATCTGTTTTATTCTCAGATCCAGTTGTACAGGCAATGTTTTGTTTATTTAGGCCTTAACACAGCAAATTACAGTCCAGGTGCAGATTTTATGATCCTTTGAGATCACTATTCTTTTGTTTTGTTTTGAGTGGAAACTGCAGTCTATCCAGTCATTTCAAGTTGAAGAAGTCACAGTCTGTACAACAATTGGTTTTCTCTAAATCCACAGGTGTTAGCTTTACAGCTTGCAGGTAAATGCTGTATTTATTTTTACATGTCTGTGTTAAAGTTTACGTATTTTTTATATTTCAGCACAGGATGTAGACAATAACATACTTTATTAAACATGAATCTCTCCCTTAGTATTAAATATTGTAAAAAATTGTCTATATTCTTTGGCAGAGGTAAGGTAACATTATTATTGGCTTGTAGCCAATAGTACACTTAACAGCTTCTTTAGGGTTTTCCTCTTCAGGATGTCTCTGAGGAGAATTGGAGAAGTGCCTCTCTGGCACTGTCTCATTGATGCTCTGTAGCACTGACAGCCAAGATGTGTGGTAGAGGCTGTGCCTAACTCCAGACTACCTTCACCAGCATGAGGTTGCCCTGTGGTACAGAGATTTCAGCACCTGTTGGTCATACTGCGTTATTACCTCTTACCTTACTAGAGGTTGTAAATATACAAATATAGCTTCACTGCATTTTTGAACCTGTCTTTTTAAATTCATATTAAGTCTACTAAATTTTTTTCTGTGAAGAAAACTTCATAGACCAAGAAGATCATATAAAAGGGACTATATTTAGAAACTCTTCACCTGGATCCGTGTTGATTTCTTTCTGTGTATGTTGTCTAGCATAAATTATTTATTACTATATGTTTGATAAGTTTGGTATATAACTATTTTCTCTTTTTTTTTTCCCATGTGTATTAAATGGTTATTCATGCTGCAGTCTTACTGAATTTTCAACAGTTTATCAATCCCACAATTTAAAGGCAAATAGATATTTTCTAGTAACACTCTAAAAACGAATCTCATCATCATGGTGAGAAACTATAAACCAAGTTACTTTATGTTGGTTATCCATAGCATAAATACAGGCACTGATGAATCTCTAGATTTGGGTTGTACCACAACAAGAACCAGCAGCACCTCATTTTGTAACTAACTGCTTTGTAACTAGTACTTGTAGATTAACTGGAGCAAAAAATGTAAAAACTTGCTATTACTATGTCTAGCATCTTTTGTGTTCTGATGAAAAATGGCCAGATTCTTGGGAATGAGACAGGCAGGCAGTTGAGAATTGGATATAATTAAAAAAAATCAGTCCCAAAAGGGAGGCTGCAGAACACCATGGTCTGAAGAATCTATGCTGGTAATGCTGTTAAACCATGGCACTTCGTCTACTGTAGGAAGTACAAATTGACATTTATCACAGGCATTTTTCTCCATAAGCTTTCTTTATATGAGGTCACTAAGACTGCATGCATAGTGGTTTTGTCAAGCTGTATAATCCTTAGCTTCCAATGCCACAATAAACCCTAGAAACACTACAAGTGTTTTTGCTCTGAAATGCTGTAAGTGATGCTCAAGTTGTTCCTTCTCATATATAACTTCATCTTTTTAAACAAAGAAGCAAACAAATGAACCAACTTGAAATCTACCCCATTTCTAAGTGCATGAGTTTGATATCAAAAAAGAAAAGCTCATCTCAAGTTGAATAGCTTTGGAATATGTCTGAAAGTGCATTTGGCACGTTTTGAAATGTCAGATTACTGGCACAACTAGTAATGTGTTCCTTTTACCTTTTTTTTTTAACTTTGTATTAAAACTTAATGATAATATAAAATCTGGTGTTTTTTTTAAATTTGTGGTATTCCTCTGAAAGCCAAGTTGTACACCTGGTTATGCAAGAAAGCATGACCTGTACTTTGTTCAGGCCTGTCCGTTACCATCAATATACTGGGTAAGCAACTTCCAGAGGTCCTAGTAAGTGTGCCATGTTGCTTTAGTCATCCTTTTGCAAACTACATTGGTGACATTTCTTTATGGACTATGAAAAATAAGTTACTCGTGTCTTGTATATTTTGAGATACGGAACTACTTCAGAAAAATTAATCCGTGTTTTTGAAAGAAAATATGTTCCCTATACTGCTTTGAACTCTACTGGCCGTTTAATTCACCAGTGGCTAATTTTGGTCAAGTTGGCTGATTCAGGAATGTGAGACTCTTGAATTATTAAGAAATTCTAGGACCCTTCATGTCAAAGAGAAGCAAAAAGCAGAAGTGTTTGCACTGTTCTTTTGAACAGAAAAGCTACAAGTGGAATGGCATGAAGGAGACAGAATAGAATCATAAAATTCTTAAGGCTGGAAAAAACCTTTAAGAACATAAAGTCCAGCTGTCAACCCAGCACCATTACTATGTTGACCATTAAACCATGTCCTCAAGGGAAAGTCTTTGTCTGTTCACTGTATGGGTTATAATACATAACCCATATAATAAAATATGTAATCTCTCAGAATAGATTGTGGTAGGTCTTCTGGCAAATAATATTTAACTGTTGCTCAAAAGAGGGAGAAAAGTGACTGATTTATTTCATTTCCCTGGTGAGCACCTAAGAGATGTGTGGGTGATGAGTGCTTATGACTGTTTGGGATCACTGCTGCATGTAGTATTAGTCTAATGGCCTGGGGGCCAGACAACTCTCTAACCCATATGTTGAAGATTTCTTCCTAGATGTAAAGTGGGAGGAAGGCATTTGCCTTCTTCCCATGAGTAAACTGGCAAGACGGAACAGGATGCAGCCTTCCACCCCCCCTCCATCCTTGCAGTGCCAGCTTATAGGGGAAATTGCTGCAATGGCAGAAAAATGATTTTCTGCAGTTTTGAACACTGAGATTTCTAAGAACTTCCAAGTGCTGAACAGACTTGCATGGCCTGGTCTATTGTTGTTGTAAAACCAAACAAGTCTCAGTCTTGAAGGTAGGTCTCCTCCCAATATCCTGGAGACTTAGGGTTGCACTCCCACTTAGACTCCCTCAAGTACTGCCCCCAAGACAGTACTGACCAGGACTGCATGCAGCTTCTGCACCCTCACTACCCATACCACAAGAGTCCTCCAGAGTCCCTCAGACATCTGACCTTCCTCTAGGCTCTCTCTCAGTGACCTGTGGCAATGCTGACACCCCCACAAGGAGCTAAATTACTTTCTTAAAGGCCATTATTTAAATAATCAGGAACAGGTTTATTAGCAGACACTGAGGGATATCTAAAATAAGCCGCACTTCCTAGATGATCCAGAATAATTATTTTCATCAGCTTATTCCATGTATGTTTTTTTTTTTTTGTCCTGCTATTACACAGATAATCACCTCAGTATGCACTGTTGCTCTAAGACTGGGACAAACTAGAATCTTTGGATGTGTGAAGTTGTATTGGGTTTGCGTGGCCAGGTTTTGATACTGGTGGGGGTTCCATGGTGGCTTCTCTGAGAAGCTGCCAGAAGCTTCTCCTGTGTTTAGAGGGTCAATGCCAGCCGGCTCCAAGATGAGTCTGCAGTTGCTGTTGGCCAAGGCTGAGGCCATCACTGATGGCTGTAGTGCCTCTGGGATAATTCAGTTAAGAAGGAGGAAAAACCTGTGCAATGGCAATTGCAGCCAGAGAGAGGAGTGAGAACATGTGAGAGAACCATCTCTGCAGACACCAGGGTCAGTGCAGGAGGGGCAGGAGATGCTCCAGGTGCCAGAGTAGAGATTCCCTTGTAGCCCATGGCAAAGACCATGGTGAGGCAGTTGTGCTCCTGCAGCCCGTGGAGGATGGAGGTGCAGAGATCCGCCCTCCTGGAGGACCCCACTCTGGAGCAGGTGGATACCTGAAGAAGTCTGTGACCCTGTGGGAAGCCTGGACTGGAGCAAGCTCCTGGAAGGATTTGTGATGACACCAGGGACTCACTGGAGCAGTTCATGCTGAATTTTAGCCTGTGCAAAGGACTCGTCTTGGAGGAGTTTATGGAGCACTGTATCCCATGGGAGGGGCCCCATACCAGAGCATGGGAGCCTTCCCCTGAAGAGCAAGAGAGAAAACGTGTGACAAACTGATTGTAAACCCCCATTCCCCTTCCCCCTGTGCTGCTGGGAGAAGGAAGTAGAGAATTTGTGACTTAAGTTGACGCTGGAAAGAAGGAAGGGGTGTGGGGAAGGTGATTTTTAAGATATGCTTTTATTTCTTGTGATCCTACTCTGATTTGATTGGTGATAAATGAAAATAATTTTCCCCCTAGTAGAATCTGTTTTGACTGTGATGGCAACTGGTAGTGATCTCCTCCTGACCTCATCTCAACCCATGAACCCTTTGTTGTATTTTCTTTCTTCCTCCCAGATGGGCTGAGGAAGCAGCTTTGGTAGGCACCCGGCCTCTAGCTGGGGTCATCCCACCACAGAAGTACAAGGCTCTTAAGTAGAAATAAGGAATTAACCTGGAAACTTAAAATAACAAGCATGCTGAAATAAAAAAATCTCCCTTTGAGATGCCTGCCTGAGACGTTGGGAAATATCGGTGTTTTTTTCTATGTGGAAAAGTAATTTACAACATCCAGGAAGAACTTTGTATGGTATCTGCTGGCTTACTTCATATTTTTTCTTAATGCTATTTATCTTTGTGAAGGTGAAAGCAGAGAAATACACAGGAATCTTCTACAGGAGGAACATCCCAAGACAAGGGTTGTATAGTGCAGGACTACTGCCCATCCTTCATCTTGGCAAAGCCTTCTTGATGGGGCTTTTCCGTTCATTTGTTGGTCAACTCTGCAACTGCTTTGTCCTTACTTGCTTGGTGGAGTGAATGAAACAGTATGGTAGGACTAGGAAGGAATTTTATACTTCATAAAAGTAATAGAAATAATTGTCTACGTATAACAGGCTGTAAGAATCATCACAGTTCAAAGAAAGTGAGCTGGATTACTTGCTGGAATATCTTTATTTTCTAGTCTTTTTGCAGGTGTGAAGCAGCTGGGTGTGGAAGTTCTGCATGGTTTTAATTTTTGCTTGGGATCATACTGATCTGGAAATGTGAATATTTCTCAAAGTACCAAATTTTGGATATACTTGAAACAGCAAATGTTTGTTTTCCCCATTGAGTATGCATGTGCTAAAGTCCTTTTTTCTTCCCTCAAAAACTGTTTAAAATCTTAAGGGTTTGATTTAGCCCCACTGAATACAACTGTAATTCTTTCAAAGTTTTACTAGTTCAGGTCCTAAATTCCTTTAGAATTTCTACTATTTCCATTCCTTCAGCCATCACAGCCTCCTCTAAGTGAATTGCCAATATTTTCAGTGAAAACAAGACTAAGTAAAAAGAACACCATCATTTAAAAACCATAGAATTGGATGAATTTGCATATATATGTGTGAATACATTTGTTTTACAGGACAGTCTACTTCATGATACCTTTTATATAGTCTACAGTACTACATTAAATTGAATAAACACCCATTCATTCTACAGTGTAAAAAAATGACATTAGATTTGAACCTTGAACAGATTGTTTAATGAGCTTTTCCTGTGGCTATAAATTTTTCTTTTTTTTTTAAGATTAGTCTGATTTGCCTGTAATTGAATTTTTCCAGAAATGACGGAAGAAGAGAGAGGACAGTTAAAGAATTGCAAAGGACTAGGCTTTCAAATGAAGTTTTGATGCCTTTGGCTAAAGCAGGTGTCCACAGCATTATTCTTATCCTCTCTAGCCTTTGACATTACTTATACTAAAGCAAATAATAGCATTAAGAATAATTTGTGGAAAAAGACAATGAATTGCACTAATGGGTTTGCTGCTGGAATCCAAACCTGTTTGGAGGATAAAAAGTAGACAGAAAAATATAATTTCTATTTCTGATGCTGCTCCTTATTTGCAGGAGGCAAACAAGCCTCGCAGACTTATTCTTTCCTTTACACAGTAAACTTATTTAAAATCCGCTCCTGTGTATTTCTTACTGCAACTTTCTTGTTTTCATGGCAAATGTTGCACTTGCAACATCACATTGCAAATAACATCTTAGCTAAGCCAACCCTACCTTCCCTTTTTAAAAGTGGAGAACTAAAATAAAAAGATGAAAATAATTGTAATGGGAAAATAAAGAAGTGGGTGAGGAGCTATTAGCAGAAATGTGTGTCTGACATATGAGGACCTAGTTGAATCTGGTAGTACTGGCAATGTTTAGGTCCTCAGCTCTCTTGCTTTTTTGAGGACTTTGAGATCACAGAAGCATCTGATGAGCAATTCTGTGTGTCTCTTGTCAAATTGGCATGATTCAAAAGTAGTCTTTTTATTGCATTAGGAGTTCTTACTTGGATTGATTCCATTTTTACATTGCCTTTATGATTGTTTTTATCAACACTCATTGTTAAAGATTGTTGTACTTTTCTCTTAGACTTAAATTGATTTCTATAGTGGTTACATTTCTAAATTATATATAATTTCATGTAATTATATATAATTTATATAATTTCTAGTTATTTCATTTTGTGCCCTAATGATTGTTTCTCTTGTCACTGGCCCAATTGAAATGTAAATTCCTTAGTGCAAACAAAATGTTCTCCCAAACTATTGCACCAGGTAGTAATTTCTATTAATTTTTTTTTTCTCTTTCCCTGTTTGGTAACATAGATATCTAAACATGTGCACAGTCAAAATCTGGACTTTCAGATTTCATGTAGACATTGGTTGAAACATTTCTTATGCAGACTCCTATTATTGGATGCAAGGTTAATTTCAACTGTACCATTTGAGTGTCAGATTTTATTCTATTGATTAGCTGTTTTGTTTTTCTTGGGTCCATCCAAGGAGGGAGAGTTCTGTGGAATCTCAAGATGCTTGATAAGAGAGAAATAACAGCACAGGCTTTTCACAGACAGGATTAAATCATGGTTTCCAGGGAGACTTCAAATTCATTTGTTGCAGCCAGAAATCTGAGCTGCCAAGTGTGATTTCTTCCCTAAATTGCCCATCCTTTATTATTTCCCTGTGTATCAGTCCAGTGGCTCAAATGCTGTGGTAACCTCCTTTTTCTTTAACCCATAATATCTAAAGCTGGCTCCTGGCACAGCATCCTCTTGGAGTGGGAATAAATCCAACAAAGTACGAAGTGCCAGAAGAAGTCTACTGTGACTTCAGATGTTGGAGCATGAATACAAACTGTCTCTGCTGTAGACTGGAGGAACATGCGGGTTTGTGTGTTTTACTGATCACATGCAAAATAAACAGTTAGCCCATCCCATTTAAGAGGATTATTTGCTTTTAAAAATACTTATCATCTTACTTGGGTTATAATATGTATCAACTGCTGACTTTAGTCTTCAGTGTGTAGCATGGAAGTTGGTATAAAGCCTTTATACAATTGATACAAAACCTTCTCAAAATCTGCTGAAAAGATGATAAATTCTTTAATTCTCTCTGCACTTTTACATAATCTGCATAATACTTTATACATTATGTATATGGCAAAGCTACATATGAAATGTAATCTTAGCATGTAGCACTAATTCCTGTGAGTTTATTTTGTTTATATTGGATACCTCTAATAATAAAAATTGTAATAATGTTGGAGAAAGATTGCATTTAAAGTACTGATCCACTGAATTTTTTTCTTACCTATCCCTAAAATGTATTCTGGAGTGAAGATTCAAGTGGTTTGCTTTATCAGGAGTTTTGCCTGTGCTGTCTTGACTGTTAAGTCAACTATTTTTAATGAGAGATCTAAATTGTATCTGTGGCACAAATAATCGAAATATCAAACATCATCTTGAAGTAGTAGTTACTGCCTTTACTGAGTTTTGAGGGAAAAATACAAAATAACATCTGAACAGCAGAACAGATCATGCTAATGTGTAGTTGAGGGACAACAGATGTATACACAGAGGCAGGTGAGACTGATTTCTGAAAATGCATATGAGAGATGATGTTACTGTTTCTCTGAGATCTCCAGTATTCATTCATGTTCTTCACATGTTTGGACATTCATCTTCAGTTGCTTTGCTATCAGGTCAGCACAGCTCTCTGCAGCTGTGGTCTTTGTTTGCATGCCTTTCCAATTTTCCATGTGTTTCTCCAGTTCTGTTGGGAGATCTCTGTTTTTAGTCTGTCTGCCAGGTAGGCTTTAGATTCATAGAGGGAAACCAAGCAAAACTATACCTCTTGACCTTGCTTGCTGTTGTAAAAAGAAAGACAGCAAAGGTGATGGAAATGGGTCAAGTGGCCCAAGCAATGCCTGCTCTAGGCTTTTCTTTTCAAGGTAGTCCAGGCATTGCTTTCTGCTTGATTTCAGGGTACGGAAATAAAATACCTGAAACAGTGCACTATATATACTTTATATTGCCATGTATTCATATATAGACTTAGTATAGCTAAGAATTACCCAGCATTGAACCATTTTATAACAGATTTTTATCCTTGTTGCACTAATACTTACTATTAAAAATGCAAAGAAAAATCATAATATTTGTAACTTAAGCACATAATTTTCTTTCTTGACCCCTCTTAATAAAACCACATCCTTAATCATACATTTAATGCTGTAGAAAGCTCCTGGCATGAATGTAGTTATACTGCTGATCATGCCAAAGTCTTCTGTTCCAACAAAGAAATAGAAAGAAATGGTATGAGGGGGATGTACTTGTCACTTTTGGAGATTTTATCTATTCATAGGCAATCTTGTATTTATGTACGTGGATGTATGTGTAAACCAAGCCTGAATTAATTATATCTTTACAGCCTCACTCTTCCCAGGAAATTTTAAATGTTTGGAAGTATAACAACCTCCTCAGTTGTACCCACCAAGAAAAACAAATGAATAGGAACAATATGTGGAAAACATGAATGCAGAATGGGACTGAAATCCAAGTGGAAATAAATACAGATTCAGATGAATTACTTGATGAAACAAACTGACTTAGAATAGCTTCATAGACTTTTTGAATGCATAGGACTGGTGTTATTAGGTAAAGCTAGAAATAAATAGTTAAATGTAAGTTGCCCTAACATTTTATTTGCAAATGCCATTAATTCTGAAAATGGGGGGAGCAGATATAAAGAAGTAGTGATGCAATATTGCATTACTTTTCCACATTACTTAATGCATATTAATCAGGATTTTCAGGGTTCCTTTTTCTTGCTGCACAGTTCCTGTAGTATTGCGTAAATTTTGAAACTGCAAAGAATCTGCTGTATGTCCTTTCAGTCATTATTGTTGTAATTTCTTCATACTTGTCCCTTTGTATGCCAAACTTAATGATCTCTAGTTGAATTACGAGATGTTTACGCAGTGATGCAATATGAGAGAAGTGTTAACTTATACTTGGAAAGCTGGCTAATATGTATAACCTTTAGTCTAGCTATTTTCTCAGAATGCTGGAAAAGGTTAAAGCCATACCCCTCCTGACTTTCTTCTTAGGCAGTAACTAGCAGTTGGAAGAAGTGAAGGAAGAAACTCTTCCTTTCAGTGTAGTTCTTCAGCAAGAAATCTGCAGCAGAGAAGCCAGGGTTTTTGGAGAAAAGAAATCTCTCTGTATGAATGTGAATAGTGACAAAACTGCACTGAAGAGTAAATATTATTGATTCTATAAGGTTTCAAATTGCTCTAAATGGAAAGTTTCCTCAGAGAGTATTCATGGAAAGAATAAAATTATATATTTGTCTGTGCAATGGAAAAGACTGCTACGGAAAGACTTCATCACTAAACTGCCCTTTGAGATACAGAAAGTGCTCCTTTTAGGCATCATAAATGCAAGGTGGAAATAGTGCCTAACCCACTTAGATACATAAATTTTCTACTGAAAACTTAAATTGGATGTGAAATTATTCTGCTGTGCATGCAGAGGAGATGCCATTTGAACCTTTGTGCATTTCTGTGCAGCAAAGCTGTTCTAGGAATGCCTTTGCTGTCTGTAGCACACTGAGACTCTTGAATTTGTTCAAAAATCAAGTAGAGGCTGTTGGTTTAAGTAATGGCTGAACCACATTTCCACTGTATAGGAAACCTGAGTTCCATTCCTTTTCCAGTCAGCAAAGTTCACTGGCCCTGTTGGTGCAAATGCTGCTGCATGGCAAAATTGCACGGCCCAGAAGAAAGCAAGGAATAAATGCAGGAGCTGTCCAACTGGTTAAGGCTGGCTAAAATGACAGCATGTGGGTCAGTTGCTGTGTCACCAGTTTCCCATTGAGTTTTCCTCCTGTGCACATCAATCAGTGGATGTGCATGGGGGAGGCTATCACCTGTCTCAGACCGTGCCCTCATAGGGTATGGGCCGATGCAGCCAGGTTTTATTGTACCACCTTTTTCTCCTGCCTTTAGTGAAGACAGAAATAATACTTTGTGAACTCTGCTCTGGAGAACAGGGACTTTCTTACATTACTACCCCATTTGTTCAAGGGTGATGTTTAGTAGCACAGCTAGGACCTTACCTTTTGTGTACTCTCAGATGCAGAGAAATTTGCTTGCGTCTTGATGCAAATCACTCAGAAATTTTGTGTGTGCTCTACAGCCCCTCATTTTGGGAGCTCAGAGCAGAAGCCTTTACATAAGCTGTTTGTTTTCCCTCTCTCTGAGATAGGCTGTTTTTCCTTAGAGGACTGTTTCCATTCACTCTTTTGCTATCAAACTGGCATGTAAAATACCAAGATAAAAAGCTACAGTGGAAAGAATGGCCATAATGAGTCACAGTCCACCCAACCCAGTATCCTGTCTCAGTTAATACCTCATTAAGTCTTGTGGCCTTAATTTAAACAATTTTGTGGAGTTGGGAGATACCCAAAGGTTTGCTCCTGCCACCCTGTACATCACCAGAGTTACAAAGCCTGGGGTTGGTTACAGAGCTCTGTCCCTTTTAAAGTGGAAAAAGTAAACAACTATAAGGATGCCTTGAAAAATACAGTAACACATATTCCTCCACTAATACTCTCTCCATCTGCCACCCTTTACTTCAGCTGGATGTAACATCTGTGTACTTATTTAGTAATCCTGTATGAATTTCTTCTACATAAGGTTCCATATATTAAAAGTGGTTTGGTATAACTGAGAATTGGGAAAGCAGTTCTATGTGTTTTCCTGGTTATGTTTGGTAAAACCACAAACTAATCACTAGGGATAATTTGGAAAAAGACAGAGGCCTAAAGTTTTATTTTAAATATTCATTCCTGGATTGGGTGGTGTTTCTGTAAGTTTCAAGCACACTATTGTTGCCTGCTTAATAACTACTGTGTTGACAAGATACAGCAGCTTGGTCTCTGGAGTTGTTGGATTGACATCTCTTTTGACTGTTAAAAGTGCAGTGCTATGATATTATTTTCTTTCTATTAAACTGAGCATTGGAATCCTCATTATTTTGGTTTATACTTAAAATGAAATTCTCAAGTGCAGGCTTTGTTGAAAATGACATAGAGGATTCTCACAAATGGAAAAGATGATCTGTCAAGGGAATATAGTTTGGTTCTGTGAATCAGATAAGCTTGTTTTGACAATTATTTTATTGATTGTTTTAAGAATTATACGTTGGACCATGGCTTTCGCCAGAAGAAATGTTGCTGTAATGTGATGTTTTTCAACATTATTGTCGTATTAAAGACATACACTGAAGGCTGCTGTAGCATTCCTGATGTCTCTCTGTACCCCAGGACAGCCAGCAAATGTTGCTTTAGCATGTACCTCTCCCACGATGAAGTATTAGTGTTTCTGTTGAGCATCTCCTTCTCTGGAGGCACTTCCTTGCAGACCCCTGCTTTCTCCTTCCCCTTCTGAGCATCTGCCTCTTTCCTGTAAGTTCTGTCATTCCAGCAGATCTGGGGGGCTCATCCCTGCCAGTACCAGTGGGTGTGTGCTTGCTGAATGATGAGCAGAGCTGAGTAGGCACGGTGCAGTTTGAGGAAGGCATTTGTGGTTTCTGCAGGGTTAGTGGAAGGAGAGCAGTGCCAGTGAGTAGGATCCCAGTGTCCACACCTGACCTGAAGTATCTGTGCTCGTGACACAGAGCACATCCAGTTCACATTCAAGGCAGTGTATTGCTAAAATAATTTTTTTTTAGTTTAGTGTGCTGTTTTAATTTCATTAAACAGTTACAGCATTTATGGTAGCTGGCCCTGTACTCACTTTTTAGTGAAGACTGATAGCAGTGAAGTCACTAAGTTGCTTGTTTTTGATTTTCCTTTTACATAAATTCTGTGTGTGTTACATAAATAGCCATTTAGACAATCACAGAGGTGACAAACAGCTAAGTTTAGTTAATGTTCTGTTTTGTAATTAGTTAATGTGCTATTTTGTGCAATCTTTTTTTCACAACTATTCCTTATAATTTTAACTTTAATTTAAGTTTTTAATTTAACTTTTCAAATTTGTTTCTTTTGGGTTGTCGATGGGAGGAATCAAAACTATTCTATAGTTTTTTTAGGGTCAGCCTTGTGCTTTTTTATATGTATATCAGCTCTCTGTACTGTAGTTTATCTGGGTTTTTTCTCAGTTATAGGCTGATGTTTTTCTGATATTCTAAAAACATGCAGTTGTCCTTCAGTCACCTGCTGTTCAAATTCCCACATAAATTTAATTTCACATGTTATTCTTTGATATTACTCAATTTGGTCTCATGAGAGACACGTTTTACCCTACAGTAAACACTTGCCACAGAAAAGGCTGGAAGAGATTTTAAAATGACCAATTGTAGAAATCACCAACAAACCAAATAAACTATGTAAATTGTCTACCTCTACTATGGTAATGTTTTTTTCATATATCACAAGCCTAATACTTATACAGTTTCACAGTTTTAAATAAATCCTTTTTCAAATAGCTGGAATAAAAAAACTGCCATTTAATCTGCTTGAATGAAGGTGATATCCCATTATTTGTGTAGCAGAACTGAAAAGTGGATCTTATGTTCTACCCCATAGACACCAAGGTGTGTCTGATTTTTTTACCCATTCTGACACAAGGTAATATGAGTAACAAAATATGGCTCTACCTTGCAATTATCTGTGACCTGAAGGAGAGATTTAATAACAGAATAATTATGGTTCTGCTTTATTAACCTCGGGCAATTACATTAGGTGGGAGCAGCATTTCCTGGAAGTTGACTGCTCTGTAGTGAAATGAATTCACCCTGAAAATTGCATTTTATGTTGAAGGATGAGATGAAAGAATACAAAAGAGATTCAGTATACTTCCTTTCACAGTCTTGAAATTAATGGATCTCTAATACAGTACTCCAGAAATGTATTTTTTACCACTATGATAATATTTTTTTCAACAAACACAATGAATAAATATTTTTTAATTAAAATAAATGAGTCAAATATTTTTAACAGCAATATGAGACAAAAATTTCATGTTTGCTTGGCAGGGGTTATATTTCATAAACCATAGCAAAGGAGACATAAACAGAGGAAAAAAATCGTAAGTTGAAGATGTATGTAATTTATATAATCTTGTATGTTACAATACACTGTCTGCAGGACTTGGCTCTGTTGGGAAAGGGTTGGGGCTTGCTGAGACCCTGACTGCTGGTGTCAGTCTCAGTCCTGGGGTAGAGGAGTGGGAATTGTCCCAGACTCCCTGAAGTAGCCAGGTGTGTGTGTTGAGACTGAAGTAGCACCTCTCCACCAGTACCTGATACATAAACACTTGCCATATTTTGGATTTTTTGGTAATGTCTTTTGATAATGGCTACAGAGTGGGATATTGGGATAGTGTTTGAACAAGTGTGACTAGGAATATAACCTACTTGTGAAAGTGCCTAGCAGGAGAGGTGTGTAAATCCACCTTGGAGAAAACTGAGCTTCCACAAAAAGGCTGGTAAGTGTTGTTGAGTTTAGAAGCTCAGTTTTGGGCCTACAAGCCTGACTGACACTTTTTAAGTCAATGGTTCATTGCAGGGTGGCCACATTTGGTCTTAGAGATTCAATTCAGAGATGTTCCTCAGACACAGTTTTTAAACTGCAGAAGCTTGGAATTTTTTTTTTTTTGTAATATAATAACAGTATATTTTCTTTTCATTTTCCCCCATCTAGTTTTGTATCAAGAGCTTGAGAATAAAATACACATGGCACAGATGGTAACATTTTTTCAGATGCTGTTAGTTCTGCTACTTCGTGATTATATCTCAGCTGAAGATGGTGAAACAAGAGCAAGTAGGTCTTAATTTTTGTATTTCAGATAAGTGCAGCTTCAAAGCATGCCTTGAATTTTTAGTATCCATTTTGGTGTTCACATGTACCCTTCTGTTGATGGTGATTTTATTCCAATATAACTTTCCTGGTGAAAATCTGAAAATATATGAAAATTAGCTTAAATATCTTATTTCTTCATTAGAAAGGGAATGTCTTTATTTGTGTCTTGGAAATGCCCAAGGGGGCTGATGGAACCGTACAGCTCCAGTTTTGATTTAAAATTGAGTCTTGAGTATTTGTATTTTCATTGCTTCAGAAGTCATGCTCTAAGCGGCTTAGTGTTATGTGAGAAACTAAATAGAGAAGAATGAAGGTTCTGTGAGAGGAAGCTAACTCCAGTTCTGGACATACCTTCTTCCACAATCTTCAAAATTACATCTCAAACCCCACCAAAACATTATTATACTCAAAATCTGGTTTATAGAAAAGAAAATGTTAAAGCAAAGTAGCTTTCCTAAAGAAAAAGTGACTGAATAAAAAAAGTGTAGAAAACTTGCCTCTAGCCACAGTGATACTTCCAGGGTTGATCTTTTTCCTCTAGTTTTGTTCTCAATACAGCAATTTTCAGTGTTTTACAACAAACCCCATAAAATTCCTTTTGGTCTTTAGAAAGACTATTTATTTTCAGTCTGCCTGCTCTAGGAGTATCCATCAAAATGAATACTCTGCTTTTAGTAGAGTCTAATGATAATAGTCCCTCCCAACTGAAATTACTCTGTGATTCATATCCCTGGACCACTGAGCACTGCACTCAGCGTGCCCCTTGCTCCTTCTGCCAGTGTCTTTTCTCTTCACCACCACCTGCATTGCAAAAGCATTTCTCCAGCAAATTGTGGTCTCTTGCTTTCAAGGAAGGTGAAATCTTGTTTTGACCAGAAGTATGTGTAGGCAAATTTCAGGGTAAGGCAAAGTTCTCATTCTTGTGGTGGAGCTGCAGACTTTCAGAAAACAAAAGGACAGTTAGCCCCATGATCTCATGTGCCATGAGATCAAAATAATCCCTTTTGCTTTTGGCCATGTCCTTGGCCCCTCATGTGTCAGTTATCAAATATTCTTTCAGTCAATGGAAGGCAATTCCCTCCTTTAGAAAGTTACACCCTCCATCTGAAAATGGGCATGTAGCATGGATAGGACTTTTCTACAGAAATGCTTGTGTCTGTCCGTGGCCTATAGTTGGCAATTTAGTCTAAAAACTCAGTTTATGACTACAGCTAGGAGAGCTGAATCCTTGCCGAAGTCATCATACAGTTACACTCTAGTTACTAAATGCTTACATGATTCTATATTCTGGAGATTGGGCTCATTCACTGCATACTTTTCTTCTCTAAAAATCAGAATATGCTACCATCAACATTCAGCTGAGACTCGGGATTTTATAATACTAGTTCTGTAAATGCCCTGTAGCAGTGTCCGAAGTCAATTAAAATGTAAACACATTTTTTGTAAAAGGATTGTGGAGTGTTCAGGCTATAGGCTTCCTCTGCAGTGTGCTTGGTTTGCTAACAAAAAGGAGTTTTAATGTTTATCCTCTCTGCAGGTGAGATACGAAAAGCCCCAAATATACATTCCTCTTTGTTTATGAAATAGAATGAAATTGCCAGCTAAGGAACTGAATTCCAGAAATTTTCATATTTGTTTCTGGTGCTTATGTAGAAACCAGAAAATGATGTGGCTTTCAGATACCAAGTTGGATCTGTGTAGCTTACACTATCTTACAGAAGTTTGCCCTGATGAACTCTGGTATTTTTTTTTCAGCTGGAATGTATTTGTCAATATAGATCCTAATATAAACACTAATTGATAGGAAAAACATTTACTGTGGAGGAAGAAAGTGGAAGTGTCCATTAAAGTATTTGTTTGATTTTCTTTTTTTTTTTTTTAGGTTGCAGAACTGCTCCAGCAGATTTAGTTTTTATCTTGGATGGCTCTTACAGTGTTGGCCCAGAAAACTTTGAAATAATCAAAAGTTGGCTTGTCAATATTACAAGAAACTTTGACATAGGGCCAAAGTTCATTCAAGTTGGAGTTGTCCAGTACAGTGATTACCCTGTACTTGAAATTCCCCTTGGAACTCATGAATCCACTGAGAACCTCATCAGGGAAATGGAGTCCATACGCTATCTGGGAGGAAACACAAGAACAGGAAGAGCTATTCAGTTTGCCTTTGACCATCTTTTTGCAAAATCTTCACGATTTTTAACAAAAATAGCAGTTGTTCTCACTGATGGAAAGTCCCAAGATGAAGTCAAAGATGTAGCAGCAGAAGCAAGGAAAAATAAGATCACTTTGTTTGCAATTGGTGTTGGCTCTGAAATTGAGGAGGATGAACTTAAAGCTATTGCCAATAAACCTTCATCGACTTATGTATTTTATGTTGAAGACTATATTGCAATATCAAGAATTAAAGAAGTTATAAAACAGAAACTCTGTGAAGGTAAGGGATTATAAAATATTTAAAGTGTGCAAAATTTAGTTCTGTACACATATTTTTTAATTTCACAAGCAGAATACATGATTAATGTAACCTAAGGGACCTGATACTCTTTATTATGGTCTTCTTTCTTTTTGATCTTCTTTGTGGAAATTCTTCCCAAAATGTTATTTTCTCTGTCAAACAAAGAGGTATATTTGGGAAAGATACGGTGTTTTAACACAGTATGGGTTT
Source organism: Cyanoderma ruficeps (assembly GCA_008694505.1). Lineage (NCBI taxonomy): Eukaryota > Metazoa > Chordata > Aves > Passeriformes > Timaliidae > Cyanoderma > Cyanoderma ruficeps. The sequence continues at coordinate 7,969,493 of VZDJ01000302.1, forward strand.
AATTTCAATATGTGTTCTCTTGCCCTAAGACCAAAATTTTTCATTGATAAAGTTTAAAAACACTAAAATATTTCAGCAATTCTCATAGTGCTGAGAATGTAGAGTTTACTTTATTGACTTCCTAGTTGCAGCTGATGCTCGTGCACAATCCAGCATTTCTTCTGGAGAGGTGAGAGAACAGCATGCCATTACAATGGGAATTCTTCTGAATACATACTTCTATTATGTATTGAAAAACTCAGAAGAAAGGCTCCTGGCAAAAGTCATAGCATCGTAGAGTGGTTTGGATTGTAGGAGATCTTAAACATCTAGTTTCAACCCCCCTGCCATGGACATGGACACTTTTCACTAGATCAGGTTGTTCAGAGTCCCATCCGACCTGGCCTTGAACACTTCCAGGGATGGGGTATCCATAACTTCTGAGGGCAACCTGTTCCAGTGCATCACTGCCCTGATGGTAAAGACTTTCTAATATCTAATCCAAACCCACCCTCCTTCAGTTTGAAGCCATTCTATCTTGTCCTGTCACTACACACTCTTGTGAAGAGTCCCTCTCCAGCTCTCTAGTAAGGCTCCTTTAGGTAGTGGAAGGCTGCCCTAAGGTCTCCCCACACCCTTCTCTTCTCCAGGCCGAACAACCCCAACTTTCTCAGCCTTTTTCCACAGGAGAGGGGCTCCAGCCTTCTAATTAGCTTTGTGGCTTCCTCTGGACTTGCTCCAGCAGGTCCACATCCTTCTTATGTTGTGGCCCCCGAGCTGGACACAGCACTCTAGGTAGGGACTCATGAGACTGGAGTAGATGTCTGCAGCTGTAGCGAGCAGTTATGATGTTTCTTAGAAAAGTTTTGTAGAAGAGTTAGCCAAGACCAACATTGTAAAGTGATTCTTTGACTTTAGAATGCTAGCAGCATTATTACATTTAGTTTACTGAAATTTTGTAAAACAACGGATTTCTTTTATGCATAAAAAAGGATAACAAATTGTTCCTAAAATGTATCACTCAGACTCTAGTATATCAGTGCTTTTTTGTACATGTTTTATTATTAAGAATTGATGCAAGTCCTATTTCAGTACTTCTGTATTTCTGTACTTAGTAAGAGTGAAAAGTAGATTTTGTTTGCTCTCACTTTGAATATCAACTTCATTGAAAAAATATGGTGATCTTTTTGTTGAGGATATTAGTGTTTATTTCTTGCTACATTAAATGAATATCATAGTAATTCCTTGTGGCTGATGTAGTAAGGTGGTCAGTCCAAAAATTAAATCAGCTAAGTGGAGCTAAATTCTTTAATAGAACTTCATGCAGGGAGAAATTCCCCTAAATAAACACAGAATAAACATGATAGTTTCTTTGACTTAAGTTTTAGAAGAAGTGCTATTATATTTCATCAAGATGGATTTCCAGCTCTCAGCATCAAGTTAACTAGTATCCTTTAAACTTCATCTGTGGTATTTCACATGATTTACAGCAGTAATCTGGGAATGTTGACTATTTCTACAAAGTGTACTTACTCTTTCCCTTGAAGCGACCCTTTGCTTCGTCTCTCTTATGTTGTGCACTTCCCTTGTTTTAGCATTTAGATGCTTCTCTCAAAGCCACTTAGCAGCTTCATTTCTAACCACAATGTCTTTAGCAGGTGAACTCCAAGACTGATAAACTGGAATTTTTATAGCTAAATTGTGCATTATTTGATTGATTGATTGATTGTTTGATTTACTGGTTCTCATGTTGCTAAGATTCACTTTGCCTGAAGGAGAGGAAGTTCCTTGAGGGCCGAGCAGCAATGTTTTGGCTGTGATCAACCACATGAAACTTCGTGAAAATTTTGCAATTCTCTCTCCATGATCTTTGTGTAAATGTCTAAAAAAATTCTAGCTTTTACTCTATGGAGTTTTAAAATCCATTCTCAAGTGAACACAGATAAAAGGCCACAGAGGCAGTATCTCCTTTCTGGACAATGTAGTCTGAGTTTTGGTGATTCCTGGAGCAAGTATTGCTCTTAGGAACAGGCTTGCAGGTGGTGGGCTTTAGTGTTTGTTTTAGAGTACATCAGGGGAAAAAAGACTTCTTGAACCTGTCAGCCAGAATTGAACCAAATATTTGAGAACTATTTAATATTTATTATTTTTTCTGAAAGACAAATGTTCCTGTACTATCAATATACTATAGCAAAAAATAATAAAGAAAAGAGTTTCAGGAGTGCCTTTAGGAAGAAAACCCAATGCAGACCTCAGAATTTTGTCTGGAGGATGCAGAGAAAAGTTGCTTTTCCGAGATACTGGGATTTAACATTATAAAGTTTTTCCATCCTTTGAAAATAAGTATCTGAAAATTATGTAACAACACAAAAAGCCAAGATTTCAGAAAAGGCTAGAGAGTTGGTGTGACTGGTACTCTGGACTGGAAGTACAACCCCATTTACAATGGAAGACACTGATTTCTGCATGCTGTATAATGGCTCACCTAATTATCAAAAGAGTCCTGCCAGAAGATTATCCAGAAGACCCAGAAAGGATCTATCTGACTGGGAATTTTTCATGAATTCACCAATGTGCCACTGGAAAGAAAAAATAGTTTCTTAATGTGTAATTTTACGTGTGGTTAATTAGTTTGATTTGTATTGGTTTGAAACAGTTATTTTGGCCCTGATCCATAATAATGGCCCTCTTACATAAAGTATTCCTATTGCTGCCTTTAGTTTTTTTGGTTTTACACCAAATTTTTAATATTCTAACTGACAGGAAACCCTGTATTTGCCAGTGTATATGTATGCGATTATCTGTAATCTCTGTTAATTGTGATATGTCCATTATCCAGCTTTGCAATAAATGAGTTTAGAAAATAGTTCCATGATAACAATGCACACTTGAAGGAACCTGAAAAAAGCACCACTACTCTTACTTAATAGCAAAAGTATGTTGACTTAAATCTGTGTTTTGACAAGAATGGGAAGGAAAGTTTTGTTGGACTTTGTTTTTTTTGGGGTTGTTTTTTTTTTTTAACTATTCAGGAGGTAGACATCTTAAGTTCCAAAATGTGGGCAGAGTTCTTGCAATTCTTTCTTGTAGAACAGAAAGATAATTTATTTTTAATTTGGAAGTCAGGTGTCATTTTGCTGTGGAGAGAAGAAAACTTAGGGGAGTTTAGGTGGCTTCTTGCTGCTGCCCCAAGTACCAGTGGCATGTCCCCTTGGGATGGATTGTCCTTTCCCATGACAGACAGGTTGTGCAGAAAATTAGTGGAATTTTCTTAGAGCATATTTATCCTGCCTTTCCCACCAGAATGGGGAAGCTTCTGACTGCCCTGGGGTTGGTTAGAAAGGGAAGTTGTGCAGTGTTGCTCATATTATGAAAAGAAGCCAGTCTAGGCCTTTGAGCGGATAACTCCCTGGCAGAGAGACAGGAGTTTTCCAGCCCGTGGCTGGTCCAGATGGAGATAGGAGGACTCTCCACCCCTTTTTTGGAATGTATTCCTAACCTCTTCCCTGTCTATGAACTGATACTTTTCTGAAGAAACAGTGGGAAATGAATAATAGTATTTTTTGTAAACAGTTTTGCATAATTTTAATAAAACAAAAAAATTGACTTGTTACCCTAATGTTTGTTTTAGTATTGTTTCACTGTCCTAAGTTTCACTGTCCTATCTCTTTTTCTTTTTTTTTTGTTTGAGACAACTTAAGTCCACTATTTTTGTGTAAAGATAATTAATCAAAATAATGTGCAGCTAACTTACACTTCCACAGAAAATATGTCACAGTATTTTTCCAGTGAGAATAATTTCAAGCAGGTTTCAGTGTAACAAGCAAAACAGCCAAGAGTCCATTTTGAGTTAAATAAAATGAAAATAAAACTTTGAAAACTTTGTCCGTTTTCAAACTGATTTTATAGTTGGGAGGGATGCTGAATTCAAGTTGTTTGTGCATTTTGGATATTAACATCTGTAATTTTATATAATTTTGGAACCATGCAGTTTTAGAAATGAAATTTAATATATTTATTAGCCAGATATTATAATACTCATTAACTACAATTAGTGACAATTCAAAATAGTATGTGAATCTAATTGCAGTAAAATATGTCATCTTAATATTCTTGCCTCAAGTCCCTGAGGATCTTGCATACCACTTCTCTCATATTTTACTTAACTGACAAGTTCTCAGTTCTCTTTTTATTTCTTGAAAGGCAGATTAAAAAAAAAAAATAGTTGGGTGGGAGGCTACTTTTCTTGGAAGTTTTAAGTCATATTTTGGACTGTCCTTGCATTTATTACTTTGCAGAATCTGTTTGTCCGACAAGAATTCCAGTGGCAGCTCGAGATGAGAAAGGATTTGACATTCTTGTAGGAATAGGTGTGAAAAAAAAAGTTAAAAAGAGAATTCAAATATCAACCACTAATGCAAAAGCTTATGAAGTAACCTCACGTGTTGACCTTTCAGAATTAACAAGGTATTGAATTTTATAAATATGCTTCTATATTCAATAAGATTTTTTTGTTTCTTTAAGTGAGAAGGACTTACTTTAGAATTTATATGAATGTTCAAGTACTGTCTTGTCTTTTCCACCCTTCCCCCTTATTTAGGAATGTGTTTCCAGAAGGTCTCCCTCCATCCTATGTGTTTGTTTCCACTCAAAGATTTAAAGTCAAAAAGACATGGGATTTGTGGAGAATCCTGAGTCTAGATAACAGACCACAGATAGCAGTCACTGTTAATGGAGAAGAGAAAACATTATCATTCACTACAACAAGTTTAATAAATGGCACACAAGTTATTACATTTGCTGCACCTCATGTAAAGGTAAGGAGTATGTCATCATCATGCTGGAATACTTCTTTAAGTACACATCATTCCACTATTCCCCTCCTTGAGCAAACCAGTTTTATTGTTTTCTAGTACAATCTAAAGTGAGTCTCAGTCTTTCTTCAGTAATTTCCCATAAACTATTCCATTCTTGTAAGAGAGATTGTCTTAGCTGCAGATGAGACAGAGGAATGGAGATGGAATGACACTATTCTTGCTCTTGTAGCAGGAATATGTGCAGCCCAGAGATTGCCCTTCCTGCCTCAGGGAGGAGTGTTTAAGTGAACAGAGAGGGCTCATTCAGCAGACAAGGACTGGGAAAGATTTGCTGCTGGAGCGCTTCATGGCCAAGTGAGTTCAAGTCTTCTGGGAAGCAGAGGCCCGCATTCAAATCCCTACTCCAAAGCAGGCTGAAAGAATTTTGAATATAAATCCTCATTGAAGAAAGGACTCCTATCCAAGGAATAGGTCTTAACTACTAAGCTTTTTCTAAGGAGAGGTATTTTTTTTTCTGTTATTGGATGGAGAATCTCTGCTTTTTCTTTCGAAATTTCCTCTACCTTTTAGTAATTATTAGTAGGCTTTTTTTTTTTTTTTAAGAAGCTGTGTTAAAATTGATTTGCTGGAAACTGTTAGAAAATTCAGTTTCAAGTCAATAATCAATTTGTATTTGTTTATTTCTTGGAGCTGGATAGACAAGTCAGTCTTATTCATGCAGTCCCAGGTATCCATGAACTTCACCAGGAAAACACATTTTTGTGTTTGTTTATTTTTGGTTGTTTTGTTTGTTTGTTTTTGTTTCTCCATGCTTGCCTTCCTGTTATGGAGAACAATAATTTCATGGCTTTTTTAGACCTGTTTATCTCTAAACACAGTATAAATGTCAATATGCTCTTAATGAACATTTTTCTTTAATAAACTTTTATGATAATTTATCACTTATAAATTTATCACAAGTACCAATTTTTTTTCACCATGATTGATGATCATGTTTGAGATCAATGTTTGAGACATTAAACCATTGCTGATAAAGAGGCTTCTAGCTGCATATTTTTGACAAACACAAGTTTGAGCATGTTTAAGGTTATAGACTAAAAAAAAAAAATCTATATGAGTTGTAAAATAATTCTGAAATAAGTATTAATTATTACCCATGGTCATATTTTCAATTACAGTATTATTTGGCAATACTTTATTTGCCTATATAGATTATAATAATTTGTATATAAAACCTATAGCCTTGATCATTTCAACCACTAACAGCAGTTTGATTGTTGAAGTGCAATTTTATTGTTATCTAAATTGAAGGCATTTTGTTTTAAACAAGGCTGTTTTCTTCGTTTTTCTTAGACATTGTTTGATGAAGGCTGGCATCAAATTCGTCTCTTAGTAACAGAAGACTTTGTAACTTTATATATAGATGGCCAAGAAATTGAAACAAAGCCATTACATCCTGTTTTAGGTATTTACATCAGCGGCTTAACCCAAATAGGAAAGTACTCTGGAAAGGAGGAAACGGTACAGGTAAGCATATGCTAAGACTACAGTAATTCAGTAATTCTGTTGTAGGTTAACATTGCATTGGTGGCTTCTGTTTTCTTGAGCTTACTCTTCTAACTTAAAGTAGACTGAAATTTAGTATACAAAGTTGTCATACTTAATAGAGAATAAAAATGGTCAGGAGGACTTAGCACAAGTGGTGTATCCTGTGACATGGATGCTTAACTGGTCTCACTTTCTCCAAGGACAAAATGATGCAATGTGGTTGACTGAGTTTGGGAAATAGTGTATCAAATAGGGACTTTCCTCTGCTTGACATTTGCATATGATGTCCTTCCATCGGTGTGTGTATGAGTGATGCTGGCAAAAGAGGGAAAATTTTGGTCAAGTTTCTTTCTGCTTGCTTTGCAGTCATGATAGTTTAATACTAGAAAAACTGACATTGGTTTAATTTTGTTTTGGAATGTAGAAACAAAGCAGAATGGCAAAACCTTTTGTTGACCTGATTCTAGTGTTTTTATTAAATGCTTTTAGAAGATTTATTTTGTTTACTAAACACTAAGCATTAGGGATGCCTTCAGATGCTTCACCAGAATTTACTAATCCTACATCTAATATGAGCAGGTTCTGTGTACATGCATCTTCCAGGTCTGTTAAGGTAAAAAGAAAGAGGTTGGGCTTGCCTGTGCTATTAACTTGTTTCCTCAATGATACTGGCAGCCAGTGTAGTTTGTGCTGCATGTGTTTGGATTAATTCCCAGGGAATAGGGATGGTGATTTCTGTTATTTAAAAAAAAAAATTATTGGATTGATTATTTTTATTTAAATAATTCTGTTACAGTATGTTTAAATGGTTGCACATATTAATCATTGTGAGTAGCCTAAAAATATTACTGTATATTTAATTGATTTTTAACTGTTATGAATACACAGACCTCTAAAGAGTCTTTTATTTTTTGAATTACAGTTTGATATACAAAAGCTGCGAATCTACTGTGACCCAGAGCAAAATAATCGAGAAACAGTCTGTGAGATCCCAGGATTTGTGAGTATGATAGATGAACTTTTGAGGACTATTTGGTATTTTTTTACACATCACTGTTTAAAGCTGACTTAATGAAGTTTTAAAATAAATTATACTACATTCAGCTGGTGCAAACACAGCCCTAACACCTCAACTAGATCATGGTGTCAAGTGCCACATCCAGTCTCTTTTTAAACACATCCAGGGATGGTGACTCCACCACCTCCCCCAGCAGACTATTCCAGTATTTAATCACTCTTTCAGTGAAAAACTTCTTCCTAACATCCAACCTATATTTCCCTTGACGCAGCCTAAGACTGTGTCTTCTCGTTCTGTCAGTTTGATTTAATATCATTTTGCTGGTTTGACAATAGAACCATTGAATCTCCAGCATCCAGATTTTCTTTTTTGTCAGACTGGCACGTATTGCCAGCTAGTCTGTTTTTCTTCTTTTTCTTTGGGAACAGTGTGTCTATTACATCCTTATCAGGGCTTTTTTAACTTTCAAACAACAAGTAGGTGAGTGGATTATTAGCTGTTATGAACTCTGTGTGTCAGGAACTAACAAGTGCAGGAACACTTATGTAAAATTAGCTTTGAATCTTGAAGAAAATAATGTATATGGCTATTTAGCTGCACCACATATCCTTTTTCTCTTTACAAATTAAAGGAAATGAAAAGTAATCCAATGAAAACATTTTGCATAAAGAAAGCAAACACTAGAAAATCTTTCATATCTTATGTTCTCTGCAATTTATCAAGGAGTTGAAGCCAAAAGATTGCTTTTTGCAGTTTTAGTTTCCCTGTCTGTTTTTGTAAATTAAATTTGGACTTTGCCCATGAGATTCTGGACTCCTTCAGAAAATAAAAATGTTGGATGATCTTCAAGGAGGAGTATGTGGTTTGTGGTTGTATTCTATGGTTGTATTCAGAGTGTGGTTGTGTCAGAGTTCCTGAAATAAGCAGAGGCTTTATGTACTAATTACAGCCCAAATTAATCCCCTTTCCCAGAGATACCTAGCTGCATAGTAGTTTTAAGCTCCTTCTATGATCCGTGGAAAATGAAAAATTTCTCAAGGGGTTGCTTAAGCTGAAAATTGAAAACAGAGGAAGCTGTGTCCACAGAGTGTGTATGAAATCTGCAGTGACAGTGTGCATTACAATACTCCTGTGGACAGTGCGGCTAATGGTGGCCACTAAACTATTAAGACAGACAATTTCATGGTTGCTCTGCTGAAGTATTTAGGGTTGGAGTGTTCTGTGGTGTTGCAGATACTGGAACAAAAATCAACTGATAGCAGAGTCTAAGGCAGTCACAGGAAAGTGAGAAAAAGCCAGCCTTGCCTCTGTGCTGCTCTGTGTTTTCCCAGATGCTGGATTCAGGCAGAGAGCAGAAATATTTTGTACATCCTCTGACATGAATGAACAAGCAGAGGATATTTTTGATGAGAAGTTACTTCTGGTAAAAGGTTTGACCCAAATCTAAACATTTAGTGTGTAAATACTGACACGGTTTAGTATTAATTCTGTCATTGTCTTTTAAAAATTGCTACTGATAACTCCCATTGACAGACCCTTAAAGATGGTTAACTAAGTTAATTTCGTATGTATTGATAGCAGCTCCATATAAGTCTCAGAAAGTCTAAAAATTTGAATTACAATTTCTTGACAGTTCAGAAGTTATGATTGGTTTTAATAGTGTTTCCAAATGAATGGATTTTCTTTTTAGAATTATTACGGTACTCTGAAACTGTGTTTCTTCTTGTTTCAGAATGGAGAGGTAGGCTCGATCCTAAACTACTCACACTCAGTTTAAGGTAGTATTTGACTTTTTATAAGCTTCTTAATATTCTAGGTAATATACACTTCATTTTCAAAAGGGGACAGAGATTTGCTAAGCTTAAGAGTGCTGGACTTCCCTTGCTTGAACTCTAATCAGTAGACAAATTAAAAATAATTTTTCTGAAAAAACACATGTTCATTAGTATAAATGGTCTGATATTTTCCCCCAGTTCAATTCATTTGCTGCTGTTTGCAGGGGGATGGTGGATATGCACAGTCAGGCAGCTGTTGCCTGCATTGTGCTGATGGGAACTCCCTGAACAGGAGCTTATCTGGAGACTTAATATGACAACTTGCCTAACCTTACCTGTAATTCCCAATTTGTACCATTGCAAAGGAAACGTGGGTTTATGTTTTGATCAATCATTTGACCCCGAGAAAGAACTCCATTCATGAAACATCTTAAAATGTATCATTATTCTAGAAAATATCAGTAAAATGCTATGGAAAGTTATAGATAATAAATACAATTTCTTTTTTATTTTTTTAGCTTGGATTCTTAAATTTTTGCCTTTCCATACTTCTAAGAACTTGCTGGGTTAGGGCTGATGGGTGAAAAAGAATTTACTGACTCTAACTTTAATGTATAGATTTAGTACAGCTGTACCTAACATAGATTTGATTTAGTAGCTCTCCCTTTGCCTGCCTGAGTAAAGTACTGAGGTTTCATGTGGGGCTTAATGGTGAGAAGTAAATATCACAAGAAAAGAAAGAAATTCTAGTGGGTTGTGTGACCTTGCCAAGGTTAGTGCTGCAGGGAGCATGGTTTGGAGGAGATGACCTAATGCTCTCTGTAGGATGGGCACACTTGGGACAGGAGTAGTGACCTCTAGGAGTCAGTGGTGGCAGCTGTGTCCTCCATCCCCTCAAGTAGCTTCATAGTTGGAACACATGCCTGGGAGGTAGGAGACTTGGGGTTTATTTTCTTTTCAGGCTTGCTACACATGACAGCATGCCTATGGGTGGGATCATTATGCTATACATATTATGTATTACAGAAGTTTACACATTTTTAAATTAAATCATTATATTTGAGAATTGATCACACTTTAAATTATGAATATAGATTAGCTAAGAGAAGCGTCTTTTATGTTGCAAGATTTAAAATTATCAAACAAATTGTAAAACAAAGTTACAGGTATCAGCCCTATATTGACACTTACGGTTTTTATTTTTATTCTGGATGAAATGATTTCGTGCATGAAAAGTAATTGGAGGGCAATATTCAGATAAGCAGAAGTTCCAGCTGAACAAGGGGGTGAATGCCAAGACCTAAGTGCAAGGCAGCCTAAGGAAAGTCAGCCTCACTTAGTGTTCCAGTATGTTTGTTGGCTGCCTTTGGCACGTGTGCTGACGGCTGTTTTCACTCTTGGTAGTGCATGAACGGTCCCAGTGATGTAGGCTCAACACCTGCCCCCTGCATATGCCTGCCAGGAAAGCAAGGACCTCCAGGCCCCAAAGTAAGTCTGTCCTGTCTTGTTGAGTGTGTGTGACCTGTGTTTCCCTGCTACTCTTCAGCAAATGATGTTGCACTGTTCATTGTTTGAGAATGAAATGATTTTCTAACAAAGGTCTTTTAATGGAGGCGGGGGGGGGGATTTCTTCCTTCTTTTAAAGGAATGAACTAGATGCTTGCTGGGAGAGTTGCACATAAGCTGTGCTGATGACCTCCTTTCTGTGTTGATGAAAAACTAAAATGAGAACTAGACTTGAGTTGCAGAAGTCTTACATGGCAAACTCAAATCCCCAGTATTTGCTTTAGTGCCTTTGTCGGTAACTGTGCTAAGCAGTTTTTGCAGAATTATTTATAAGTGCAGACAAGAAAACCCTAAATCCCTTGTCTTTCATTAAGCAGATGAATAAAAACCTTCTCTGCTGTCACCATAAAAGAGGTTACAGTATGCTGTAGTTACCTCAAATCAAAGGGCTTCTTGACACAGTGGAAAACGTTTCTGATCAGAGAATTGAAACCTGCAACACAGAGATCATTGTTGTTGTTTCATGAAATAGAATTTCTGGGGTCTTTTACCTTTTTAAATTCTCGTTTTACCATATTAGAGAAAAAAAAGAGGGAGAGAGAATGAAGTATTTATAATTTTAAAAGAATTGAAAACCACTTCCTGTTAAGTATGAAGGAATGTGAAATTTCAGAACTTGGATGACTTATACCTATTTCATAGGTGCAGTTTTTCAACTATAATGCACTGTAATATTTGTTTGGGGATAATTGAATAATATAGGGTGACAAGATGGTGCCTAACACAAAAGGCTGCAGAAAGTGAAAAGGAAGCCAATTTATGGTTGAATAGGTTATCTCAGTTATAGTATTTATTAATTTTTGAGTACTGGACTCTAGAACCGTATGAATTTAAACTTAATTTTTGTGTTTGTGATATTAATGGAGTACAATAAATTGACTTAAAGCGACTTCAAAATACAAGTAACTGATATTTTTAGGTTTTCAAGTTAAAAGCACAATATTTCATAGGCAAATAGTATATTTGAAAGAAAATCTATTTTTCCCCATATCTGGAATTCTTAATTTGGAAAACAGTAATTCTGGATGACTTACTACTAATTTAGCAAATGATAACTATTATTCTTTTCAAAAAAGACATTATTCTATATTCTCTTCCACTTGGTTCAGCATCACACTTCTGTGGTTTGTATGTGAAACAATATTTTTTCACAGTCACATTGAAAGCTAGTTTCCTGGGGTTTTTTTCCTAATGTCCTCCGTATTTAAAACAATTCTGCAGTTGTAACTGACCCACACGTCTGTTGATGGTTCAGGCTGAAGAAATAAGTACCTGCTTAACACCCCTGCAAAAGTGAAATGGTTTATAGATCAAGTCTTACTGGGTTTCGCTGAGTTCACATCAAAGCTGTTGGTAAAATAAACAGAGAAAGTCAATGTTCTAGGAGGATATATTGAGTAGGATGTTAAGTTCCTCCTTTCTCACCATAAACATGAAGACTTGGCGACCAACTTTTCTTTTACTTTATTCTGACTGTATGTGGTTACCAAAACACAAAGGACTTTTAAGAAGAAATCTAAAAAATTATCTTTTTTGACAGCAATTGGTGTGTGGAGAGGAATTAATCATTTTGCAGGTTTTAATCGTGGCTTTTAGCTTTTTAGTGCTTTTATCTTAAGAATTAGGCTCAGCTAAAGCAAGTGAGAGATTTCTTCAGGAAACAACTACTTCATTAATGAAGTTTAATTAAGGATTGTTTCCTCTATTTGATAAAAAGTGTTTCTGTTCATTAAAGTGCTAAAAGACTAGAAAGCTTTAAAGTTGATGGATCATACTTGTGCTGTAACCAAGTGTGGACTCACTTTTCCAAGTACTCCACAAGAAGTTGGGGAGAAGTTGAGGAGAATTTCCCCCCCTAAGATCAGCTCTTTTTCACTGTAGGAATTGGTTCCCAATAGTAGGTCTCGGGACTTGCAGAGACTGTTTTGTGGAATGTGTTAGGATTAAGGTTGCTTTGTACTAATTTTAAAATACACTTACAATTTTAAAATGCTTATATAATTTTTGTGTTCACGTGTTGCTTCTTCATAGGGTGACCCTGGGCAGCCTGGGAATCATGGTTATCCTGGTCTGCCTGGTCCAGATGGTAAGCCTGTGAGTACTAAAAACTTAGTCATATATTGTAAATGTAAAACTAACAGGAAAAAACCCCCATGGAACACTGATACCAGATTTTTGAAATTTAGATGATTTTGTCTCCATTCTTTGAAACTGATGATATTTCATTTAAGCACTATCTGCATGTAACTGTTGTATGAATATGTCCATCATATAATCTTTGTTTCAAGGTAAAATACTGTAAATATTAGAATTGGGTACTGTTGTAAAGCAGAGAATAGGCTATGAGTGCTCCTGTTTGTCTTTGCATTTCTTTCCAGCCGTTATGTTACCACCAGCTTTACTCCTTAAGAATTTTTTCACCAGAAAGCACTTCAGGTCACCTAAAATCCTGTCTGTTCTTTTTAGGGGTTGCTCCTTGGTTCATAGAATTTCTTTGTAGGCGCTGCCTCAAATAGTCCATCAAAGTATGTAGATATACATGTAAAATTTTAAAAATATAGATATTTTTTAGTTCCAGACTGCTTCATTTAACTCTGGTGATTCCATTTGTAAGCAGAGCTAGTTTAACAGGAAGCAAATAGATGGTGAAAACAAAAATTGTAATAGTTTCTAAAAATTAAAAATTTCCCTGTTTTAAAATACAGGACTTTTTATATTGAAACCTGAGCATGGTAACTCTGATGGTGTAGATGAGCAGTGCATATATGATTTTTTTAATCAGTCTCACAAGCAAATATCTTCGTTTTCCCTGTGATATGAAATGTTTTTATATTTTTGCTCTTAAACAGCTTTTGATAGCTATTAAATCTAGGGGTTTTTTTAACCAGTTAGAGAAGGCAATCTGAATTGAAACTATCAGTGCTTTAAAATACTGCACTTTGATTTCAAACAATCCTGAAAATACAGATTTTAAGGTATTCTAAGATGGGGAATTGTATTTAATCAGAATAACTTTTCAATTCATAATTGGTGGTGCTTAAGCTTTTGAAGAACAATTCTGATCTCCTGTAAAACACAGGTTTACAAACTGTCTGAACACAGACTTGTATGGGGAAAGGTGTTCATCACAGTCTGACCATGCTGATTTCTGGAAACAGATTTGCAGTACTGATAAGCATAACAGAGCTCCTTTAATCCAGCTAAGTCTGGTATTTTGAAAAGTAACGAGATGTCATGTAAGCTTTAATGAAGGCCAAATGGACTGGATATTGGAGGAAAAATGACAGTTTCTCTTCTCTCTTTTAACAAATAGATTAAAACTTCATTTCTGGAGCATTCAGTCACCTACAACAATATTTGTTTTAGAAACAATTTGTTATGATTCTTTCATACTTAAATGAACAGGTTTCCAGTCAAGGCTGTTTATCTTCCCATAAGCACTGGAATTTGCAACAGCATGAATAATGAAGGAGAAACAAATTGATGCTGTAAACCTCCTGTAACTTTGTAACCTGACAGTTAATGGCTTATTTTTTTCTGCGAGTGAGTCATAACGTGCGTAGATGGGCATTCTCTGAACATAAAAAAGATTACCAGAGTATCTCAGAATGAGAATCAAAAAGCTCTACTACAGGAAAAATTGTATCACTTTGCTGAAGAACTGACATTATTTAAAGAGCTTGCAGCTAAATCCTGTAGCTTTATTAACTGATGAATATTTCTGAAGTATCAGTTGTAGCTTTTGCACTTGTTCTTTTTAAGGACATAATTGCAAACCAATTAGATCATCTGCACCTTTGGCCAGTACATTGTTTTTCCTTATAGTAGATTTTTGGGTACATTTCAGACAACCTTTTAGCTATGAATGGTGAGAAACCCTTTAGACCCATTGTGCAGGAAAACAGTCTTCTCTCTTTTTCTTTCTGGTTTACTTTTGTATTTGCTAACAAGACTAGCAAATTTTTGTGCTGTCAGTGATTTGTTTGTTTGTTTGTTTGTATGTTTGTTTGTTTGGGGAAACTTTGCTCATCTGAATCTTTTTAGTTTTGTGTCCTGGGGACCTCTGAGAAACAAGCTGTTAATTCAGACAGCACCATAGGCTTACAGGTAGTCGTGTAGTCAGTCTTGTTTAATCAAATGGCTTTTGCATGAAAAGCTTTTCCTGCAAAGTCAGTCTTTTCTGTTCCCAAACATATTTTTATGTTCTTCTCTAAAGTCTTTCCAGTTTTCCTATCTGTTATTAATTTTCTTGGAACACTATAACTGGTCAACAAAATGTTTCTTCCTCTGAGGTTGGGTTTTAGGCATGCATTTATCTTACTATATGAAACTGATTTTAAAGCAAAACATCTAACAAAATTTAGTTTGTTGTTTGTGGGCTGGCTAGATTGTTCTAATACTTAATGTTAGTTTTAGTCCAGAAAATTTGAAAATAATTCCTGTTAATATCTTCAATCTTACCAGAACGTAATTGTTTACCTGGTGTTACCCAGTAAAATTGTTTACTCTAATATTTGTAGAAGTGAACACAAACATGACTTATTTTTAATAATTTTTTAAATGTTATTTTTGAAGAGTTTTGTTTAGAGTATCTTTGTTTTTCTCTTTAATTGCCACTTCTGTTTATATTCTGATACATACACAAAAGATCAATTAAAGGAACTGTAAAAAAGCCAGAAAGTAAAAAGCATAAGTAATGAAAATACATTTTTTTTCAATTAAAAATATAATTTAGAACCTGAAATTATTAAACTGCCTAGTCAAGAGAAAAGCATCGATAAACAAGTGTAAGGATAAAACCCAATATTTGAATCTCAAATGGAACTCATTTTCATGAACATTATTAATCAGAAAGAAACAGCTGGAGTGATTTCTGGCCCTGGAAACACTCAGCAGCCTAACTGTGTGGTCACAAAGCCATTTTTTATTTCAAAGGATGCTTTGTATGTACTGGGAAAAAACCCAATTTAAAGAGAAAAATAAATTATCAGAATCAGTGCAGTGATCACTTGTGGTTAATAGAGGTGGTAGTTTATCAGTCTGCTGACAGAAATTTAAAACCCCCCCCCATTTGTCAATTTTGAACTATGAACCATGCAGCTGGAAAATCTGGACAATTTTCGAGTATTCCATCTAGTTTCATTCACAAAAGTTTGCAACAATTTGCCTTGTCTCTACAGTATGTACAAGAAAATAAAATAAGAAATGAGAAAAAATAAGCAGTTTATAAAAAAAATGTGGTGAGACTGACTTTACTGATACAAGCAGATCCAGAGTTCATAAGGTGTCAAAAGCTTCACATAACAAGTAGTTTCTGATCATTTTGATGTATGTTTATAATATTATAGAACAATATTACAATTGTATTACCTAGATTTTAATATTTGGTGACCCACTGAAGGCCAAGTCTTTTATGATGCTCTTACTATAAGAGCAATGATGAGCTATTTCAACAACACTTTTGGAATAAAAATGGGTAATAGTTTCACATAAACATAAAAATCCCTGTGCTATTGGATGGCTTGCCTGGGATTTAAGTTGTTATAAACTCTGCAGCTACTTTTCTCAGAAGACTTTCATAGACAGAGTTGATAATTCAGCTGTGAAATGTTGCTCTCAATTCCAGGAAAATACATATTCCTCGGTAATACTGTGGCCTTGTTATTGTTAGAGGAAATCTTTCTGCTCTGTTCTGATACAGTCGTGAAATGCCTTCCCTGAGACCGAGACCTACAAGTCTGGAATCAGAGCGATGCCTGATGCTTACTCGTGCTGCAGAGGCAGCTGTAGAGTTCAGACAAGAGACCACCACATCACTACCTGCAGCAGCTGCCAAAGGCTGAGGATATGATAAAGATGAACATCTAAACAGTTAACATAGTAAACAGAGGTGGAAGTTAGATTCCCTTGGTACATCCTCCTATCTCCCAATAGCCTGAAGCTTGGGAATTTTTAAAGCTGGATTTACAACCTTTTATTTAATGATCTTGATGGATCTTTTTTCCTCTGTGCTATTTGAGAACATCATGTTTAGGTAAAGTATATTGCTAAGGGCTCTGAATTATGAAGGCCTTGGCAGATGAAGGAGTAGCAGATGGAGGAAAGTGTAATGAAATGCAGAAATAACAAACATGGATACATGTCTGCATAGTTACAACAATTTCTGTTCTTTAAGATGTAATGTATTTTATTAAAAGAGTTTGAAGACTTGTCTTGTAATGCTTTAGATATTTGTGCTTTAAAGATTTTCTGCAAAAAATTACCACAAGAGGTCTGTGGATCTTTCAGGGTGTTTTCCTAACGCCAACCTAAATTTTCCTTTTGCAACTGAATTCCATTATGCTTCAACACATCACCCTAAATAGTTCTTTTTACTTAGTGTTTACTGTCCTTGAATATCTTTAGACCATTACTGTTGATCCCTGGTTCCTTCCTAGCCAAATTGAGCTTGCTGACTTCTCCCTTTGTCTTTCCCAAGCAGTCCTGTGTTCATGCTTTGTTGTTGATGTTGTTCATTGACTCCAACAGCTCTTCATTACAGCAGTGTGCAGTGCAGTTGTCATTGCCTTATCCATACATCCTCTATTTTTATTTTCATTTTATAATTATCAGATGAGGTATGCCTACGAATGCTGTCTAAAGTTTTGTCCTTTAGGCGTACAAATGCATTGAAGATATATTTCTGAGGTTTCCTCTGCTATTACACCCAGAGATCCTTGGAATTAATACTCGTCATATGTTCTTTGTGCTCAATATTTTCCCTTACAGGCAAACTAAGTTTCTTTTTCCGATAAGGGTGATGACAATATTGCTAATTTTTCGTGGCTATTATGTAAGTTCTTTGACCTAAGAAGTGTGTTCAGTCGTTTTCCTTAGAATTATTTGCAAATTATTGCCATTTTCTTTGAATTCCAGAGTTTCATTTTATGTGTGACTTTTTTCAAATACTCAGCAATCTGGGACAAAACTAATCTCCATGTCCTGCTGTTTATCACTTTCCTTTTAAGGATTTTCAGGCACTAGAAAATGATCAATGCTGTTCTCACAGCAGTAAACTGAGAGATAAATTTTGTGTAATCCTGATTTCAGATGAACTGATGAAAAATAAAAAATGAGAATATAAAGTGCTGCGGAGCAGTGCTGATTGACAACATTGATGAAACACAATAGGTGCGATTCACTTTAAGACACATACATTTAGTATTTAAATGGCTACAGAGACACAGAGCATCTAAATTCTCATAATAGTCAACAGGTATTTAATATATCACAAAAAGTTTCGGATTTTTATGCTGTAAGTTATTTTGTCTTGCCCACACTGCAAGAAAATTAGTGCCTCCCAAGTATTTTGTGCCACTGTCTTCTAAAACTGGGTGGGTGTCTTGTGAGTCTCAAATTGCAGGAGCTGCCTATATTTAGGCAACTGGATTCTAAATTGAATATCAAATTCAGAGTTAACTATAATGATTCTCATGCTATTTGTGTGTCTTCTGAAAAGTTCATGAGAGAAGACCAAGCTCAGATAAAAAAAATTATTTTTGGTGGCAAATTTAGTGTGTTCACCCTATTTGAAAGAGAACCTTCAGTCCTGAACACATTAATTGAAAAGGGAATTTTCACTTCTGTCCCTTTTACATAAAATGGCAGCTATTGCACTGCTACTCTTGCAGATGTGTATGTATGTCACACAGGTAGTGCTACTGAGGGTTTTGTGATTAGAGAAAGAGGATTTGAGCGGATTTTAGTGCAAAAAATTTGTAGGCATTAACATGTAGATTGATGATCCATACTGCAAAAGGAGTAGTGATACAAATATATACTAATTTTTAATGAAATCTGGGGGTTTATTTTAATTTTATATAAGGTGTTTTTTAACGTGTCCAAACAATTCCTATGTTATTTGTACCAGATAGTGATTCTAATTTTTGTGACTTTCTGTGAATTTCCTTTTGAATCTTCTCTCTTCCAGCTTTCCATTAAAAGAACACATTGACAGTGTGTTTGATTTGTATTGAAATCACAATACAATATTTATCTCTGAGCTAAATATGCAGTTTTGTAAGCTGAAAACTCTCCTGCTGTCCTCCATTCATCTTGTGATTTTGAAATTCAGTTCAGCCAGGAAATTGTCCCCTTCTGCTTCTTCCCCTGCTCAGTTAGAGGGAGAAGGGAAATTGCATTGCAGAGGTCTAAATTATGAAATAAAGTTTTATTTGTATAGAATTATATCCTGCAGAAAGTCATAGCAATTTTATTTTCTTTTTTTTTTTTTTGAGAAGAGAAAAAAATGGATAAACTTTTAGAGGCAATTTTGATTTGGTGAGTTTTTTCAGCTACCCAGGAGGCCTATAAGCACTCTGGGGATACTATACCATTCACAGTTAAAGCTGATTTTGCTAGAACTGCCTTGAGCACTAACAGTAAAATGCTTGATAAAGGATCCATGTATGACAGAGACCTAGAATTCTGTTTACTTCTATATTAAACATTACCAGCTGGTTCGTCGGGCAACTGCTCAAATGTCTTTTGGGAAGAGGGCACAGCAATGACTCTCTTGTATCTAACCCAGCGAATAGTTTAGGTCTGTTTATTATTCCTAGGAAGCTCTGACTGATTTAAAGAAGAAATCAGACAAACCTGTTGCCTCCCTTGTTCTGGAAAGGTTTTATTAGCTCCTTTTTATCAGTGTGGAAATCACCTTAAAACCCATTTGGAATTAGGATTTTTACTTCTCTCAGTTCAAATCAGGATCAGATTCTGGGTGTTTGAAATTGGATAGCCCATTTAAGGGGATTTATCAAATTTATTTGTGTTTGCCTGTTGAAATGTCTGAACCAAATAGCCTCAGAGTATTGTAGAACAATTTCTCTTCTTGTTTTATATATTTTCTTGAAAAAATCCTCTTGGAAGCTCATTTTTCCACTGCAAGGACATGTTTTTAAATGAGCTATGTAAAATTCTTACTCTTCAGTAACTTGCCTCTCTTAAAGGATTCTTTAAAGCCCTTGCTAATTTTGCATGAAAACTGGCTATCTTTATTCTACTAATTAAATTAAAACTGCCAAAACATAGACATATATTTTGGTTTCTGTAAAGGTTCTCTTGTTCTGCCAGCGCTGATTTCTGGTAAAGCATTCCTGAAATTCTCTTTTTAACTCATGAATTATTTAATATTTCTTTTTGTAGTCCCAGTCATTCAAATTATTTTTTTTATTTGTATAGACTGCTATATACCTTCAAGTTCATAGCTAAGTGCTTAATATCAAGAATGGAATTTTTATTATGTAGGGATATTATAAAACTAGCTGCATAATTTATTAGAACATACCTTGTTTGTTAAAACATTTCTGTAACTGGATAGAAGCCTTTAAAAGTCTTGGCATGTTTCAGCTATTTTTCTTAAGAGAGAGAGAGAAAAAAATGTGTCTACATATGTGGATTAATTTCTTTTTTTTTTTTTTCCCCAGTGGAAAATAAAACAATATGTTTGTTATGCTTTTGTACAACGATTCTAAAATAACTGGTTTTAGCTAAAGTCTGGAGGCCGAGAACTTCAGCTGCAGATATGAAAGCTTTTGAAAGCTAAAATCTAAACCCCAAATGTATGATTGTGATAGTAGTTGCTAAAATTTGGGACCTAAAAGTATAGGGTTGTGACAAAAGTCCTCTAGTAAACAGGAGGATTTTTTTAAAATAGATATTTGGAAATCTGTGTATATTACTTTAGAAAAGTCTCAAGTCTTCTTTTCCTTAGGGTTACCAGGGATCAGCAGGAACTCCAGGTATCCCAGGAACTCCAGGGATTCAAGTAAGTTTCTATTTCATTTGTAGAATTTGAATATCTGTGGCAAATCCTGCCAAGTCTCTCTCAATATCTTGTTTGTCATTGAGAGCTGAGGTGTGGGGAATGAAGAGGGCTCATGGGGTGCCATGAAATCAGGGGCCATCGTTGGGTGAATTGCTTTGAAATTCACATGACCTTGGGGTTTGTAAGTAGGCTGACAATTAGACTGCAATTCTAAGCAGTGCTAGGTAAAGCCTCTAGAAGATGGACTCAGCTGCAGCTTAGACATTTTTATCCCAATCCAGAAGCCAAACAGCAATTTCTTCATTTTTTCTGTGGATCACTAGCAGTGATCTGAAGTCTTGTCATGGTGATGGATTGCCCATGATTCACATGTCCAAAACAAGTTTTCACATAAAGCCCAGACTGATGGAGGAGAGTTCTTTTCCTTTGTTGTATTAATTTAGTAGTCCTTACTGAGGCAGTTGTTGGAAACCTGTGCTGTATTTTAGTTGTGGTATGATCCAGTCTGAGTGATAGTCAAGGATTTACTCATTTGTGGAAATAAGTATCAGAAAGCCTGCTGGAGCCAAGAGTGGCATATGTGGAGGCTGTCTGATGGGCTACTGAAGGGGACATCTCTGGGCTCACACGTTGACAGGTTGTGATTTTGAACAGGCTAGTACAGCTGTGTGATATTATTTTTTTTCCTGGAATGGTCCTTGGTTAGAGCAAAAAATTGTTTCAGTGTTCCTCAGTCATGGATTGTGATAGTGTGCTATGTTCATCCATGCTGGGTACACATTATGCTTAGTTCTGCTTTTGTGTCCAGTCACCAAAAATGCTGGAATCAGGCAGCTGACACATTGGGTCTCTGGCCCATGTTATGTCACATTTCTGTGTCTAATTCTGTATCAGCTCGTATTAGCATTTGAGCTTGTGTTAATTTCTTTCTCAATCTAGGGACCTCGTGGCTTGCCAGGTATCAAGGGAGAGCCAGGAAAAGATGGCGCAAAGGTAAAAGCACCCAAACAAGAATAACAGTGTCTCGGTTTAGAAAGACAGGTATCTGCCAGGGAAACTGGGGTTCCCCTTAGAATAGAGAATGTAAACCCCTCACCCCCCGCCAAATTATAATTTTGCAATTAAGGGCTCTCAGGCAAAGATTTGGGAATAGGAATAACAGTTCTTTACTAGGAATATCAATAATACAAATGTGGTAAAAAACAAAACCACCCCACCAAACCAGCAAACAAACAATTGTGGAAAGCCCTGACAAAGTCAGAGCTACAACCTGATGCCCTGTTGGTCAGGGTGTTGGAAGCAGTCCAAAAGTGAGTCCTCCTGGAGTGGCAGATGTGGTTTTGTTGAGGTAGAGATGATCCTGTAGCCAAAAGGGTCCAGAGGTGGTGAGAAGGGTCCAGTGATGATGAGAAGGGTCCGGTGATGGTGAGAAGGGTCCAGTCTTCCTCCGGTAATCGGGTGAAGCAAGAGGGCGTCCTGGTCTGGAGTCCCAGTTTTATCCAGGTAGGAACGGTTGGCTCCCCCCACTGGGTGGAGCATCTCACAATAGGATGATGGAATGCGGGTATACTTTGGGAAGGGGAACAGCTTGGGGAAGAAAACAGCCTGGGGAGTTGTAATGGCCCATCGTGGAGAAAGATAAAAACAATGCCCTACCTGGTATTAACCATTGGGCCATTATCAAAAGGCACCCGCCCCCCTCCCTCCAGAGTAAACAAGAGATAAAGAGGAGCAACCCCCCAACTGTTTTCAGCAGATGAAAATAGAACATACAATTTAGGCTCCATAACCTAAGACAAACAGATAAAAAGCTTTTATTCTTACCTTTTATAATTTTTGGTTGTACAGGTAATAGTATCAGTATTTTCACGTGAGTGTTCTGTAAGAATAGTTTGCTAAAAGGATAATAAGAAAGGACTAAGATTCCTAAATTTAAATTCTGAATCTGTCCCTCTTTATTTAGTAAAGTTTATATGAGCTTTAGCACTGCCAGTAGTAACTTTATTTCACTGAATAACATATCCTTAGAAAGTGTATCTAAATATGGGTAACTGGAAGCACAATACAGACACCTGTCACAGTGGTTTCTTTTCAACTCTTTTCACCCTTTTTGTCTTTAAGTGAGTATACAGATGACTTAGGTAGGAATTCCTGGGTGGCAGTTTTTAACAGAAAACACTGACTAATTGAACCCAAAGCTTTCTGTGGAAAATTCTAGCTGAAGTGTAGCCAGTACCTTGGAGATACAGACAGATGGGGAAGCTTATATGTAACATGCTTTCTGGTAATCAGGATAAACTTGACTCTGGATCTTCTGTATACACAGTGAATAAAGTGCCCATTGGCTGTGACCTTCTCTCACATTTCTGCCCTATGTTTAGAAAAGTTCTAAGCTGGTTGTGATGACAATTATTTTGGTTTTGACTCATTAAACTTTAAAGCCCTTTCTGTAAAACAAGCACTTGTTTTCCCAACAGATCTTAGAATTTCTTTCTGAAGTTCCCAATAAGCAGGTTCTTAAATTCATCACTGTTCAGCAGAATTCTCAAAGTCAAGGTTAGAGCTGGAAAATTACTTACATGTTCCATGCTTTATTCATCTCAATCTAATTGATTTTAGTAGTTAATCTAATCAATCAATCAGTATTGGGCTATGTGTAGAAGTTAAGATGCTGCTGATGAAAAATTCTTAATTTCCTTGCAGTGCAGGGTTGTGACAGATAGAATATTTCCTACTGCTCAGTGTAGCCTTGTTTAAAATGTGCCAAGAAACACGGCTTCCACTGCTGTTTTAGAGAACATTTCCATTGTAAAATAGGTCTTGCCATTAGAATTTTTTTCCTGGAAAATCTGCCCAAATTTTCATCTCTTTATTTCATCCCATTACTTGTAAAGTTTCTCTAGTAGCTAATTTAAAATTGTTTTCCTTTCCAAATGTTTTAGTTTATCCAATAATTGAACCGCGAAATAGAAAAAATAGAAATCAAGACTCCACTCTCTTTCATTAAGAAGCAATAGGTATTTGAAGTGTTAATTTTATAATCTTTGCTGATTTTTGAGCTCCATTCCTTTGTCTGCTTTTAATATTTATTTGTTGAGAGATACCGTTAATGTTGATAACATTAACCCAAAGCTGTCATTCCTGTGGTCATGTTCCTGCCTACTGCAAATATATGACAGACCTTTCCAAATCTGCTTAGGCATGAATGGCTTTGATAAACAGCACTGAGACATGTTGTCCTGGTTTAACGCTTGTCTTAGAATTTGAAATATTATATGAAATAAATTTCTAAGCATACTTTACTATTCCTTCTATCTGATTGAACTATATTAAACAAATTGTAATACATTGTTCAGTATAAAAGTAGGTATTAACAGAAAGAAAACATTCTGATTGTTCAGAAATGATTTTGTGATTAGCTGTTTCCTCACGTGAAGTAGTCTACTAAACCAAGCAACCAGTATTGGTTTTATTGTTTCAAGTCAAGTAGTGACAAGTTGTAATCTAGGATTTTGTTGTTATTGCTCAAGGGAACTTGCAGACAAATTGGCAGTTAAATATCTTCAGTACCAACAGAAAAAGTTTGGAATTCCTGATACCTGACACCTCTGAGAACAATAAAAAGGACTGGTATTTTGCCTTGTCTTTTCAATTGCCAGCTGCTTTTACCTAAGTGGATTCTTTCTTTGTCTGAAATGAGAACTCATTTGTCAAATTACCAAAGTTGTTTTATAAGTGTTTTTTTGTTTAATTCAGTTTTTTTTTTTAGAGCAGGTACTTAATATCTTATTTTTTAATACTTCACTCATCCAGAGTAAGCTGGTAGGAAATTTCATAATGTCATAAATTGCTACTTTTGAACCTCCATAAGACTTACTAAAGATTGCCATAAATTTAGTCTAAAATTTAGGGATTAAGGTTTTTCTTTTATGTTATGAATTTTCTTTAAAGATAAAAAAACTCTTATCAGCCATCATACCAATGTTATGAAGTTGATACAGAGATATATTACATCTTTCCACTATTTGTTGATCATGAGATTATAAATGTTGTTGTAGAATATTACCACTATTTTGATGGAAGGATTTAAAATATGTTTGCTGTTTCAGGGTGACAGTGGACTACCTGGTTTTCCTGGATTACATGGGATGCCAGCACCAAAGGTTGAAATTAAATATTTCTTGTTACAATATTCCTGTTTCAGCTTGCCCTGCAGTTCAATTTAAAGGGTAAACAAGTCTCAAGTACATTACTATTTCAGAGCATTTGATGAATTGTTCAAAATTAGTAGATATGAAGGGGATATTTAGGGAAGATACATGCCATGGGACTTCATTACATAGATGTCAAACAGTAGAAACCACCTGTCATTTAATTCCTGCTCTGCTCTATGGGATTTTATATTAATTTGATTTTACTACTACTTAGAGGATTCTTCATCACAATTTTTTTAAAATATGATTTTCTTGTCATTCTACTTCAGTGACAGCATTTTGAAAAACAGTTCTGATCTATCACAGTGAGTTTAGTTCATGTGTGTGTTCCCGAAAACAATTTTCCCCATATTTTTGCTCATCTATGTTAGTACTCAACTGAATTTACCTCTTAGTTTTTCCAAATTTGTGTTTTTAGCTCATCAAATAAGATCTTCAGAAAAGTCCAACCCTTTTCAAGGACAGAATAATTTTCACATAGGTTCCTGTCTATACTGAAGCCATGAGAATCACAAAGTGCTTTCTCTAGAAGGTAGAAGCCTTAAGCCTGCAAGCTGTGGATTGTGTCTCACCTTCAGTGTTGGACATTCTGGCCTACTCCTCTAGGAAAGCTGGGCAAATTCAGGATTTGCATTTAAGTCTTGGGCACGTTTTTTCTATCGAAAATGATAAGGAGGTTTTTACCTTCTCTGTGTCTCCTTCCTATACATATGTACTTTCTATATATAAATATATCTTTATGTAACTACTTCTATTTTAAAAATTAACTTGCTCACATACATTTTGCCTAGGGAGAAAGAGGTCCTAAAGGAGATCAAGGAGTGCCAGGAATATATGGAAAAAAGGCAAGTGACTTTATAAGCATAAATTGAAGCAAAATGCTATTGGTATCTGTCATGGGGTCACCTAGACTGGCTGCCTGGTGCAAACCCTCAAGCACCTCTCTCAATCTGCTTTCTCAACACTGTGAGGGAGAAAATAAGATGTAAAAGCTTGATGGTCCAGATAATAGAGATCACCTGCCAGTTAATGTCACAGACAAAGCAGAGGTCATTTGGGGAAAATTGATTTAATTTATTGATGACTAAAATAAGTTTGGATACTGAGAAAGAAAACCCAAGAAACAAAAGACTAAACCCCCTTCTCCACCCTGCCTTTTCCCAGGCTCAACTTCCCTCCTTCATGGGATAGGAAATGGGGAGCAAGGTAGGGTGGTCTTCAACAGCTTCCCCTGCTCCTCCTCCTCACACTCCTCCCCTGCTCCAGTGCAGGTCCTTCCCATGGGCCATAGACCTTAGGACCAGCCTGGTCTTGCAGGATTCTCCATGGGCTCCTCCTTCCCTACCACAGTTCCACCATGGCCCCCTCCAAAGGCTACAGGGGAATCTCTGCTCCATCGCCCTCTTCTTGGTGTCTGCAGAGCTGCCACTTTTCTCCTCTGTCCATATTTTGTTGGTGTCATGTTTCTTCTGCCTCTTGTTAAGCACCTTCCCCAGCTGCACCCTGCAGTGGGCGGTTGGATCTGGCTGGAACTGGCTGTGTCCGGCTGGGGCAGCCCCAGCCTCCCCTCATGGAGCCCCTGCATTCCCACTGGGAACCTGGGCATGGGGACTTGCAGATGACATAATTAATATTTTTATAACATGCATATTCACAGAAAATGTAATTCCTTATTTAGAGCTCATAAAATGTTCACTGCTTTTACTGGATGTATTTACATTTAGTAATGTCAAACTCACGCTCTGCTTATTTGGATATTTTGAGAACCTTTTCATTCTGTTAGTAGATTGGTGTAATTCATTTTTACGCGTGTATTTTTTGTAACTATGTCTATGGGGTAACATGCCATATATGGGGCATGTGTAATAATTATATTGCAAAGAAGTCTAGGCTTTTTAATACAAATGTGCATATAACCAAGCAAGAGAAAGGGAGAGGAGTTAGGAGAGGGAGGAGAAGAGCACATGAAAGGAGTGAGGCTGATAGCAGATAAGAAGAGACATGTTTTAATCTGTGATTTATATAAAGCAGAGAGTATAGTTTGGCCATCCAGTGTTATAGCTATATTTTCACCTGGCTGTATATTTCCTTCATGTGTTTAGTCTAGAGTTTTAAGCAATTTGAAAGAGGGTCTGTGTTAGCATTTCTGTAGTTTGAAGCATATTTTCATTTATGTAATGTGGTCATAGTTGTTAATTGACAACTGCCTGAGTTAAGAAAGAAACAGATCTCCTGTACTTTTTCAAAATAAGAAATAAAATACATGAATTATTGGTTAAATATATTGGATTTGCAGCATAAACACTGAGCACTACTTATTTTCCCCTTGCTGTTTTTCTCAGGGTTCAAAAGGAGAGAAGGGTGATACAGGGTTTCCAGGAGTGCCTGGGCGATCTGTAAGTTTTCTGAAGACAATCTGTCATTAGTTTTTGCTTGTTAATTTACCTGCTGATTACTGTTAAATGTTGCCACAGGGAGACCCTGGCAGAAATGGGAAAGATGGATTACCAGGCAGTCCTGGCTTCAAGGTATGTAGAAATGTGTATTAATATCTTCATGAAAGTCTTCAGTAGCATTGCTTGTGGTGTAAACATACTGAGTTTATACTGTGGAGTATTACTGGAAATCAAAATAATGTTGTTACTGGGAGTTTAATGCAGCAATGAGCAGAATTAATTGTTTTCAGTTGTTCTGTGAGCAGAGGCAAAGCTTTTGCTAAGAGCATATTAGTGATCATAAGAGATAATTTTTACTTTCTTATCCTTTTGTGTTTCTCTAACCCTATGATTCTGTAAAAGAGATTTATATAAAAGCATACACTGAAGAACATAATTGCTTTTGAAAGCAGCTGCAGGAAAATTAGGGGAAAGTACCTTTAGTGTTGGATTAATGTTTTTGTATGTGTTTTTATTCTCTTCACTATGCAGTGCGGTTCGTATTTAATGTAGAACAGTTTTTCAAGTCAACTAAGTATGTGTCTACTGTAAAGAAGGCAACAGGATCTGGTATTCCTATAATGTATTGCAGTCTGTGAGCTCACTGGATGTTTTGCTTGCCAAGTTGTTGTTTGCACTGTTTTAATTTGTGAAAACATGGACTTCAGTAGTATCAGTTTTAAGTTCACGGGGAAGAGATTTTAATAGTAGGTCGTGTAAATGCTCAATTGAATTGATCTAAAGAAGTTTTTCAACAGCAGCTTTGTTCCTATAAGGTTTTTTTAAATAATAATGAAATTATCTAGGGCTGCTCAAGATTAATGTTACTTCCGTGTCCAAAAATGCAAGTGTACTTCTGAGTGCATTTGTCTAAATTGATATTTCTGTAGTTGGAGATGTGGATTTTCTATTTTGTGACCATGCTTGTCTAGTGCAGTTGGGGATGTAGCTGGCATATCTGTGACATCTGCTGCAGCAGGGACATATGACACAAGACCTATGAGAGACCTCAAACCTTTCTGGCAGCAGCTGTCAATGAGGTGGATCCAGGATAATGCCAGTGGAGTCTGGAGAGTAATTCAGCTCAGACTCATAGGTATCAGTTTAAGTGAGGACATAAAAAGCCTTTGGTGCATTTGAAATGCATTTGTGTCCAAAACATCTTCGGGGACCTGAAAAATAGGACATAAGTCTCATGGACAGCCAGTGCCTTTATGGAGTGGAAGTAGACAAGATACCATTGGGTATCTCAGGTATGACCAGATGTCTGTGTGTGGGCAGTGGAATTACACTCCTGGTGTCTGGTCAGCTGAATCAATCCTCCATCAGTTGTCCAGACTAGACTTCTGTTATCTGTGATATGAGCTTGGTTACCTCCAAAAATTTATTTCAAATGAATCCTCTCTTATTTTACACATATATGTGCAAGTGTTGACACATATATACATATATGCGCGCGCACACACACACACACACACACACACACA